>VZTU01026309.1:0-88294 GCA_013400835.1 Zapornia atra
GGGGGGTGTTAAGGGGGGGTGTTGATGCGTTCTGGGCTCCTGCCCGCGGGGCGGGCTCCGCGCCTGCGGGGCTCTGCCGAGTCTCGAGTGCGAAAAACGCGGCGGAACTTTGAGGGGGAAAGTCCGCGGAGGAGATGGGAGGTGAAACTCGAGTGGAGTTACCGGGAATTAAATATATACCTGTGTTTCCATGGGGAAGTGTTGTTCGTGGGCCAGGACTGAGATAATTTTCCAAGGATTTCTCTCTCTCTGTTCCCCCCCTTCCCCCTTAATATTTGGGAACTTTCGGTCCGAGGCAGCAGCGCGGTTTGTGACACCAGATCGCCGGGAGCTGCAGCAGGGCGGCTTTATTTAGCGTTTAGGAGCTTCGGATGGAGCGGGAGGGGCGTGCTTGGGTAGGGACAGCAGTGATTCCATAATTAGTTTTTAATTTGCTTTTAATTATTTTTTAAATTTATTTTTATTTTTTCACTAATTTTTATTTTATTTATTTTTATTTACCAATTTTTATTTTATTTATTATTACCTTATTCTTATTTTACTCTTTTGTTCTCATTTTATTAATATTTATTTTATTATTCTATTTTTACTTCATTATTTATTTTACTTTTATCTGAATTTATTTATTTTATTCTTTTTTTAATTTAATTTACTTTATTTCCCCAGCGCAGTGGGGAAGGTTTGCTCTTGCTTTTTAACCCCGTGATTTATTCTAGAGCGGCTCTGCCTTGTGTCCTGCAAGGGGAGGGGGGGGGAAAGGAGGGATGTGGGTGGGAGGAGGTGGAGAATTGAATATTGCAAACACGCAGTGGGAATGCAATAGTCCCTGCAAGCCTAGGCTGAGATGTTTGGAGGGGGAGTTGCTCTGGCCTTTCGTTGTGGCAATAGATGAGTGTATGTCAGTGCTCGGCTGCAGGGATGCAGCTTGTGGAGCTGCTCTGGACTGTTTGGGGTTGATGCTGCAGCTGCCTCTCGTGTTTTGCAGCCCTTGCACGTAGTGGGGAGTGTGTGGAAGGAGGGGTGACAGACAGCCAGGCCCCCGTGGGAGAGCAGCTCCCAAACTGGGGCTGGCTTGTCGCTGTGGGTTGTTGGGTTTTGTTGGGGGTTTTTTTTGTTTGTTTGTTGTTGTTGTTTGGGGTTTATTTTTTTTAAAAAGAAAGGCATCTGTGAAGGCGGTGGCCTTCCACTGCGAGCCTTGCTGGGAGGACATGGGAAGGAGGTGCTTTTTCACAGCTCTTGCCACACAGTTTTCCTTTGTAAGAAAAAATGTAAAGTTGTTGTATAATTTATTCCTAATTTGGGTTTGCTGCAGTCATCTTTTCCAGCCAAGCAGGGAATTGTAAAAGTTTCCAATAGAAAGAGCCAAGGAAGTTTGATAATGCAGAATTGAACCAAATGATACCCGTGGCGTGCCGCTGCTCGCGTGAGGGTCCCTGCAAGACCCACGGAGGGGTAGGGGAGCAGCTGCTTTTCGGGGTCCCCGGACAGCCCCAGGGTGGGAAAGCTGAACTGGGTGGGCAATGGGCACGGACTGGCACTGGTGTCCCTGCAGCCCACCCTCCCAGGGCACCGCTTGGCCCCTGCGTTGCCCAGCCCTGGCCTTGACCGTCCTCCTCCGTACCAGGAAAATGGGAAAATCCAAGTAGCCAACCCACAAAACATGATCTCAATGAATGGCATCATTCTTGAATCTGTTTCCCGTCCATCTCGGGCTCTGCAGTACGAGTGTCTTTAAGTTTGAATTCCTTACACAGATAAGTTTTCCAAGTTCAGCTGTTCAGGCTGAGGTTTTTGCTAGGGAAGGGGTTTCAGCTCTGGGGTTTGCACCAGAGGTATCGTTCTTCAGGATGAATTAGGGGAAGCATAATCTGCATTTCAGGATCAGCTTTCATGTGTTGCACAGGAGGTTCCTCGTCAGCTTTCTAAAATACTGCCCAGAGCTTCAGCCAGCTGCTGAGCCCTCTCCCTGCTTTGAATCTTTTCCAAAGTTGTTCTGAGAATTTGCCAGAGATTAAGGGTGTTTTTTTTAATGCTGCTCCTCAGGGGGACAGTATTCAGGAGGGTTATTCTCTGGTACGATTTATCCCCTGCAAGCAATCTCACCCACCACTCCTCAGACCCTACCCCGTGCCATGTGGAGAAGCCGAGGCGATCCGCTTTCTGCACAGCCTTAGCACGGGCTGTAGAGGGTAAAACTCTCCCTGGAGTTTGGAAGCAAAGAGTTTCGCCCTGGCCCTTCCCGTAGCAGAAACCAGCAGATGCCTCCAGCATCTGCCTCTGCATGTGCCTGTGATCAACAAACCACGGATGGAGTCAGGAAGGCACTGCTGAGCATGAGCTCCTGCATTTCACCCTGCACTCATTTCTCCTCCTGTTCCCTTTCTTCAGCTGCAGAAATGGTGTTTTTAGGTGGATGGAGCAATCCAGAGAAACAATTTCTCCAAGCACAGCCGGTCTCTGCAGCCTGGTCCTCACCTCCAGAGAAGGGACCACTCTGGGCAAGTGGGGCTTGATGGTAGCTCAGATGATGTTGAATCATTGCCCAAATGTGGCACGTTTGGCTGTCATGACTAATTGGATATTATTCTAGAAGAGAATTAAAAAAAAAAAATAATATGCGGAAGTTCATATTAATTACAGGCTAAACAGGGTTTGAGGCTATAAATCTGGACTCCCGTGACAGCAGATATATTCAAGAGTCTTCCAAATCCATTGCAATGGGGGAATTATTCACTCCTGAAGCCCACATCAAAGCAGCAACCTGCAAATATGCAGATTTCTCCACTGAAATAAGAGAAGGGGTTCCCATTAGAGCGCTAATTCATAAAGCTGCATTTACCCACTAAATACTGCTGCCTATCGATGTCCTTGCCAATTCTTAGGCGGTGTTACTTCAAATCCAGTTTCTCATGCCCTCGCTGGAAAGGGCTACTGAGATGATGAGAACCACGTCCCACGTGATGCTGGCTGAACATCTACCCTACGGACTTTGACCAAAGGCCCTGCACCTATTAAAAATACTACATTTTGTGTGAAATGCTCTGTTTTTTTACCAGCTCGAGGTCTCAGTGGAGCAGATACAAAGCCTAAACGGTAGCGGAATGGGGTGGGGTTTTTTTGGAAAATAAAATAACCCAACAACCCCCCCATCCCAGGTAGGTGGCAGGTTTTTGCTAGTATAAAATTAACCTGCCAGCAGCGTGATTGTGCAACGTGCAGTTCGCCTCGTCAGCACCACCTCAGCTTCTCGCTATTAACACACTCCCATGACATAGGCATTTGGCAAGGGCAAGGCGAGCAAAGCTGGGACACGGTCAACCAGGTGCAAGCCTAGCAAGGCCTAGCCTAGCAAGAAAGGGCTGGTTTCTACTCCAGCTGTTGATTTGTTACTTTTTAGTTTCTTTTTTTTTTTTTTTTTGAAATTGTGTTGAGTTAGTGTTTTGCCCTGTTGCTGCCTGCTCCACTCCATCACTTCTGTGATGGAGGTGCCCGTGCCCTTGCCTTGGGTTAAGAGGGGTCAAACGTTTATAAGGAGGTTTAAAAGTTTAATGCAATGCTATGCTGGAGGAAGGAACCAGCATGGGAAAAGAAAAGCAGCCAGTCAGGTTGGAAATCAATCTCTGACATAAGCCATGTCAGTGCTGGACATTGCAAGCAGGAGCTGACACCCCCAGCTGACCCCCTCCAGCTCCCCCCTCCCTCTGTGTTGTGCTAGGGATGCATTTGCATGCTGGGATGCACAGGGAAGGAGTTCGTGTCCCCTCTGCCCCGGGCAGCAATGCCAGGGGAGTGCAGAAAGCAGCGTGAATTTGTGGGGTGCCTTGTCCCCTTGTCCCTGCATGGCACAAGAACCAGCATCGTGTTGGTCAGGGTGGCAGCTCCCCAGCTGCTCGGCTGGGACAGGAAGATGCAAGTGTTTAAAAGCTCAAACTATAGAAGCAATTATAGCAGTAAGAGTGCTAATTTGCAGGGAAAAAGGAGTGAAGAAGAGCTATTTTCTTCTCTCAGCTGAAAAAAAAGTTAAGGTTTCACATTGCCATAGGAAGTGTTGCTCATTTCTTACTTTAGTCACCAAAAAAAAAAACCTGGAGCTGCCTTTGGGGTGCATTCCCTCCTATGACACATACCTAAGCAGCTAAGGTGAAGCAAATGCTAGTCAATTAAAACCACAGGAGTAATTTAATAAAATGAGACGCTTCATTCCTGCAAGAGCATTGGCATTAATGGGACACGGTTACCTTCAAAGTCACGTGGCAGCTTTGTGAATTCCTTGTGCTGAGGTTGAGGATAGACAAGATGACTTAAAAAGTTGCTTTTTTTCCCCCAAACAATGCATAGACTCAGTGTCCCTAGTCCCATTTTTCTCCTGCTGAAAAGAGCTGTAATGACAGGAAAGAAGCCTCTTGGAAGAGGGTTTGAAAACAGCACATCCGAAACAAGCTGTGTTTCCCAACCCTTTCCTGTGGGGGTTCCCAGCCTTCACCCCATGAACTTGTAATGTTCATCCTGCCATGGGGCTCCTACTGCTCTGACAGCAGAGCTCTGCATTGCTGCTCCCGACTCCTGGGAAGCTGAAGCCAGCAGCACTGCTCATTGGGCAGGTCTCAGCTGGGATGGATGATTCTGGATGAAAATGGCATGCATGTTTTAGGGTCGGCCAGTGCAATTGTAGTTGGGCAGCGTGGCCACCAGCAGCATCGCTATAAAGCGTTGAGTCAGTCGCTGGTGGCCAGATAGGTTGCAGGGCTGTTCTGTTCATTTTAGATGTGGCCAGAGCTATAATTTAAACAGAAAAAAAAAGTTTCATTACCTGTAGAGTTACTTAGCTCCCTTCCTTAGGGCCTGTCTGGGAATAGTTTAAGAGATTAGTATTATCAACTAGAGCAGTGTTAGCAGGAAAGGAGATCTGGGACCCTGGAGCGGTGCCATGTAGATATTGCACTCCGTGGTGGCAGACTGAAGGCTGTGCACTGCAGGTTCCATATCTACCCGTTCTGCAAAAAAAATTGGGAGTTTTATTGCTTTTGTCTTCCAAATCCATGATATTCTGCGTGGTGACAAGTGTGAGTAGAGAAGTGTCTTCTGCTTGATAAAAAGCAATTTGGCGAGGGGAGGCTGGAGGCTCTTGCTTGTTGGACTTTCTTTTGCCTCAAAGCCAAAATTAAAGTGATCCTTCCTTTTAAGCTAGAAATTCCAAACACTCCGCTGATGTTTCAGAAGGTTCATCCCACCATGAAAGTCTCTGGGGCGCTAAAGCACTTCTGAGTCATCTTTGTTTGGAGATGTTGCAAACAGCTGCTGAACGTCCTTTATGGAAGCTCCCAAAAAGCCCCCAGGGTGCCCTTGGTCTGCTGGTGCTAGGGAAGCTCAGACTGAACACCGCTCCGGATTTGCGCCCTGTCACCGTGGAAGGGCCTGAATCCATGTGAGCATCATAGGAGCGACATCCCACCACATCTGAGAGTAGTTTGGGGTAGGAGCTGCTCAGGGTTCTTTCCCACCCCCCTGGTTGCTGCAGGAGCAGCATGGCCATGGCTTGTTGGGCTGCTGCAGAAAGCAAAGTGTGGGGAAGCCCGAGGAGCTGGTGGAAGCAGATGGAGGGAGCAGCCTCCACGGCCCAGATAGGGTTTCGTATTTGTAAGAAGGATTGCACATGTGTTTGTTTCCCCCCCTCCTCATGGAGCAGGAAAACTTCACCGAGCAGAGCTGATCCAGTTTCGTGCTCTCGCTGTTTTGTTAGCCTACTTAGCTTGCAGTTTTATAATCGAGGCTAGATTTTCCTAGCCTGCACCCAAACAGATCAGAGATCATTCAGGCTGAAGCCCAAGCAGTGTCCACTTTTACTGTGCTCGAATGAAACCAGTGGAATTAAAAAAAAAAAAGCCAACAAAAAAACCCCCTAAAACCAGCAGAAGTTGCAGATGAGATGCCAAAGATAAGGCAGCGATAGAAAATAAGAGCAGGAGTCAACACTTTGCAGTGTCTGCAGCAAGAGGCCTTTAACGAAGGCTGAATCAGCACGGACTCGGTAGCTGCTGCTGAAGGAGAAGCTTTTTTCTAAACAAAAATATGTAATTGCACTCAATGAAACCATGCTTATCAGCGCCAAATAGCCTCGGAGAATTATCAGGCTGTTCTGTGGAAGTCCCAGGCAACATGTTTTTGCACTTATTTTCATGCTGTGGTGGGGCCTGAGCCCGCAGCTCCTCGTTCATGCGCTTGCAGCAGGGCTCGTTCGACACTCAGGCAAAAGGTTCTGTCATCAAAGTCTGAGTGTCTGTCCATGTTAGCGTTCCTCTTAAGGTTTACTGCTTCTCCAGTAGCTCAAGGTCTGATACAGAAAATGACTCAAAAAGTCTTCTGTTGCTCTGACAGCTCTGTCATGGGGATGTCCCTTACTTCAGAGACAGGCTGGCTCCAAGCATGGCCATCAGACAGAGAGAGAGAGCGGGTTGGGAAGGCTGACCTGGTGTCGGGGACTGATTTTCTTTTCCTGGGCTTGCTCTGTTGTATCTGGAGTGTGACCAGAATCTGGGAGGGGATTCTGCTGGAGAGGGGCTGGTGACAAGAGGAGGGAGGGCCCGGCGCAGGGGAATGGTCTTCAGCTGCAGGACGGCAGCTGGAGAGGGTCTGGGAGGCAGAAATCCTTTCCAGGGAGGGGGGAGGCCCTGTCACAGGGTGCTGAGAGAAGCTGGGGCTGCCCTGGGATCTCTGGCAGGGTTCAAGGCTGGGTTGGATGGGGCTTGGGGCACCCTGGGCTGGGAGGATATCTCTGCCCATGGCAGGGGGATACTGGGGGGGCTCTGAGGTCCCTTCCCACCCAAACCAATCTAGGGTTCTGGCTACCTGCATTCATTAGCTGCCAGCATCTCCCATCTCTTGGCACGCAGAGCCCCAATAAGAGCCCATTAACCCACATGCTCACACGACTACTTGCATACAGGGTGGGAGCATTCACTGAAAGAACATGGCACATGAGATGACAAGGTCCTTCTGGCTCCAGCTCTGTGCAGAAGGTTTGTGCAGTGCCCTTGGCACCAGCTCCTTGTTCCCAGGGCACTTCTCCAGTGCTGGCAACTGCTGGCCATGCAGAGGCACACTTTCCAGCTTTGATTTCAACACAGCCCTTTTTTTTTTTTTCCTGGGGCTGCTTTAATTGCCTACAATTAGGGTCTCAGTGCTGCAGAAAGTATGAAGAAATAAACCCCAGCTTGGCTCTGCAAGGGCTGGAATCGATTTCGTCTTTCAGGCAGCTGATGCTGTGGTCTGGAAGCGCCAGGCTGTGATCGCGGTGTTTCTGCATGCCGGTACCCAGGGATCAAAGCACAGATATGTGATGTTCATTGTAGTCTTCTTTAAGGAGTGAAACACCTGTAGGAGCTGAGAACAGCTGTCCCCTGCTCCTGGTTAGGAGGAAAAGACTTTGCATGCTGTCATCAGAATGCCTTCGGGCAAGGCTGCATCTTGAGTGGGTTTGTCCAAGTGCTGAGCCTCAGTAGTCAGCCTTAGCAGAGGCACCAGGCACAGCACAGGGCTTTTGGCAACCCCGATTGGTCCCTGAGGGTGCAGTGAGTCACCCCAGCCCCTGCACAAGGAGGTCACAATCTGCCCGGCTGGGGCTCGGTGCTGTTAGTGATGTGTGGAGATCTGAGCTCAGTTCCCAAACCCCACGTGGGTTTTGGTGCTAGAATCAGCAGAGGGAAGCTGCAGCAGCTTTCAGTCTGAGCTTCACTACGGCTGATGATGTTTCAGACGTGGAAACGTAGACTTAACTGGCAGCTCCCTCTTGCAAGTTTGCCTCTCAGACTTGAAGGATGATGATGGTTAATGCCAAAGCTCCTTCCCAAGCCGACCTCAAAACTTAACCGTACTTAGTAAATGTTTTAAAAAACCACACGATTGCCCTTCACTGCATGCCCACAGATTATTTCCCCCCCCCTCATGTAACAAGCACAGTGCTGTCAGAGTAGCCTATTAAAGGAGAAGAAAGGCAGTGCTCTTGGTAGTGTTGTTTTTCAACCTGTTCCAAAGTGTTTTCTGCTTTTTAACGATAAAAGATGGAAATCGTAATTCCCTAATGCTGTACCAGGAGAAGCCAGCCTGGCAACAAAGAGTATTTTGCTCAAATAAAGAGAAAAGTTTGATAGAATATTTCAAACTGAAGTTTATGCAGCTATCCAATACAACAGCCATTATATACATATATATATATATATATATGCGCTTACACACACAGGTACTTATGTAACCAGAGAGCCGTTCTGTGTGGCATAGAGTTGTCCTTTGGGAGACACCCTTGAGAAAAAAATAAAGGCAATTAATACAGACTCTGACTTCCTTACCTTTCCCAAGGACACCAGTAATTTGCTCATTGCTAATAAAACTTGGAACATCTCTACGGAGAGCTTGAATTCCTGCCAAGGAATCGGTTTTACAAATTAACTCAAAGACTGGATCGGTGCAGCGCGCGGCGTGAAAGGACACGGGAAAACAGCCCCCTGCCTGAGCAGCATCTGAACTGGAGGGAGAGCCCAAAATAGGCCCTGGCAGCTGGGGATGGGCGACAGGCAGACGTTGCATTCAAAGATGATTAGTAGGAAGTTGCTTTCTGGAGGCAAGACAGCCTGGATTCACAGCAAGCACCTTTTTGGCAGGGGAGGTGAAGGGGCTTCTGGGCTTGCAACCCTCCCTCAGGGTTTTTGCAGGGTGACCATACCAGAGCATCCCCTTGTTCATTGTAAGGTGACCATACTGGAGCATCTGTGAGCTGGGCAGGACAGCAAGCTTGCTTCCACGTAGCATGACTTCAGTTTCATTCATGTCATTAGGCAGCTTCCTTTATAGCTCAGCATGTGATTTTTTAAATTTTTTTTTTCTTTTTTTTTCTTCCCCTCAAAAACATTTGGTACTTCCCCCGCAAGAAATGAGAAGCTTTATGTCTGATAAGAGGCTGGAACAGCTTCCTGCAATAGGAGAGCATTCCTCCCCTCGCTCTTCCTGCACAGACCTCAGAACAATGCCAGCGCTTCCAGCATCAACAAGCATTTACTTCACCTCCTAGCTCACTCATTTAGGGCTCATCCTGTGCAAGCATCCCCCCGGTCAGCACCTCCTGGAAAGGGGAGGGGGTGTGTGTTTCTCTCCACCCATCGCTGCAGCTGAAGCACAAGGAGTGAGCTGGGAGATTGAGTCAGAGCCGAATCAGAGCAGCTGCAGCCAAGCAGGGCCCGCATTTGGATGAGCGGGGCCTTGAAGAATCTTTTCTTCCCCCTTTAAAGAGATGCTAAATAGGATTTTTTTCATACTCTGGTCTTGAAACTACTTGTGCACGTGCTAAACCTTGGAGTGTGTGAGTTGGGACTGAATGTGCTTGGTGTCAGGTACAGCATCAGAGTTTACAAGGTTGGGGCTGTATTTTGTCCTGGTTGCTAAGTAGGATGGAGGTTAGAGAGCTGTGTAGGTGATTTTATTGTTTTATACTGCCCTGCTTTCTCTTGCCTCGAATGCAGTGGTGTGTTTGAGGAGCCTGCGGTCTTGAACCTCGCACGGGATGTTCTGTGGAGGCTTGGACAGGAAGGCTCGTGAAGGGAGTTGTGTGTTTACAGCTCCTGACTTCAAGGCTGGGTGGAGGGACGTGACCTGCTGGGGGTCGATCCGCCTGAGCACTTGTTAATAGAAAAAAACCTGCACAGTTGTGTCAGGGACACGTTGGGAAAGCAAATGAGAAATAGAAGGACAGCTTACTGTCGTTTGCTCAGGTACCGTGGCACAGGACATCTCTTCAGCATTTTTCCAAACTGAAATCAAATTGCTTAATAAAACCTAAGGAAAAGCTTTTGTCCTTTACATACTGCTTGGTTTATTGTTTGGTATGCAAGCAAGCGTATGCTCTTAGCAGGTGCCTGGAAGGAGAACTAGAAGCTCTCTTAACCTCTGGCTGAAATCTGTTTGAAGTTGAAAGAGCTTCCCTGGAAGCCCCAGGAGCTGTGCCGCATCCCACAGACCTTCACGTGCGTGGCTTGGAGCTCCTGAGACTCCTTGAATAAGCAAAGATAACGCTGCTGAAGAGGCTGCAAGGCTGAGACTTTACATTCTTGGTCAGGCAGACTCGCTGCTGCCGTGGTGGTACTGGAGCATCTCTGGTTCTTGCCTGGTTCTCGCCCATCTCTGTTGCCAGCGATTTTATGGAGCAGCTGATGTTACTGCTGACGGTGCAGACTGGGGACAGTTATTCCCTCAGTGCCTCCAGACCTGCTTCAGCCATGCGGTAGTGTGCAGAGTTGCAGCACTGGAGACCTGGGTGGGTGCTGGGGCTCAGGTTGGGTGTGAGTTTGGGTTTGCTGCTGTCTCCCTTGGCTTCTCACTCAGAGCAGGGCTCCTGAGTGTTTTTAAAGTAGGACCTACACGTGTGCTGGGGGCATTGCCAGCAGAGGGAGCATGAGGTGGTTCCTCCCTCCTGTGCTGTCCGTGCTGTCGTACACAATCTTTAATAATACTGGAACAAAACCAAGTAAATAATCTCTGAAATAAAAAAAGACCCAACCAAGAACCCCAAAGCCAACCCCCAAAGCGAGCTGTCAGGTGGGGTCACACAAAAGCAGGTTGGTCAAAGCCTTAACCAGGTTCCAAACTCAATCACAACATTTGGCCCTCTACCAAAAATTCCCCATGACAAAATGTCAGGAAGCGGATCCTCTCCTTCCATGCCAGTGCTGCAGGTTGTGCTAGTCCAGGAAAACCTTCTGGTGAGATTGGCACCAGCTTTCCAATCGATTGATCTGTGTGGCCTGAGCCGTGAGTGAAGGATGGAGCGTGAGCAGCAGATCACTGGGATGATAATTAGGCATTGATTTGAAATTCTTCCGAGTGTTATTTGCACCACAGAAGAGGAAAGGGGACCTAAAATTATCTTCAGTTCAACAGTTTTGCGTTGAAATAAACAGTTGCCAGCTGCCATCCCGAACAGCACAACTTGGGAACCGAGGAGGGTTCAGGCTGCTGGTGTCTTGGATGACTTTGTCAGGGTTTAAACCTTCTTTTTCCCTCCGAGGAGCACAGTGGATGCTCTCCACATGGACTGGTGTAGCTCTTCTGTTCATCAGGGACCTTCTGCAGAGGGCTGAAGAAATGGCTTGTGGCACATTCCTCTGTTTCCATGGACATCCTTGTTTGGCTGTAAAAGTTACTGATACTCTAACTGGCGGAATGACCAGGCCAACGGGCAGTTTTCTCTCTGCAGAACATAAATTGCCCATTTTGTCCCATGGTGGCTTTACTCCTGAGTAGAAAACGTTAAACCCAAGTGTTGCATGCCGTGCCTCAGCAGCAGCAGATGGCTGATAGTGGTGTGGTTTGAATGTCTGATGTGTGTGCTTGGTAAAACAAGGTGCACCCAGTAACAGAAGTAAAACCTCAGTGCAGATTGCCCTCTGGTACTGCCTGAACATTTTATTCTGTCCTGATGACACCAAGACAAGGTCTGATCCTGCTCTGCAAGCAAACGCATCCCTGCAGAGCGATGGGGCTGCATTAACACTTGGGAAGCAGCCGTTCAGAGCCGAAGGATGCACAGATAACTGTGCCTGCTTCCCTGGGGACAGCGACACCCCAAAGGGATGCTTTGCTCAGCTCCCCAGGGCACTCCATCCCAGGCCATCACACCCTCAGTTAGGAAGGTCCCACTGTCCCCAGGTTTAAGCCCCCTGACTCATTTTGGCTGAACAAGCCTCAGTGCTTGCCCAGGTAGCTTTGCCAGCAGATGCTACGGAGCAGCATCTTGGGCAGGGGAGGGTGATGCTGAGGAGATGCTGCTCCAGAGGGATGTCCACCGGTGCCTGTGTGCAGGTTGTCCTTTTGGGATGGGCGCAACTGGAAAAATGGGCAGAAACCTGCAGCTGGGTGCCCAGGGGACAGGTTCCTGCTGCAGCTATTGAAAAGATCAGGCAGTCTGGCAGAGCCTTTACATATGTGTTGGTGCTCAGCCTGGCACTTAATGCAGCTGTGATAGGAGCATGTGCTCACGCTAAGCACATGCTTCAATATAAGCACCATCAAGCCATAGGAAGCTTCATAGCAGGTCTGAGTCGGGCTCGTGCGCCTGCAGCATGGCAGGAATCAGTGAGCGGGTGGAAATGTCACCTTCGTTTTCCAAAGCGATTTGTATTTCCCTGGGCTGGCAGCGCATCCCACAGCTCCGAGAGGCCCTGGCTCAGAAAGTGAGATGCCGGCTCTGCCGGGTCAGACTCATCGCCCCCCTCCCCTCTGTGCCTGGGCAGCCAACGGAGATGCAGAAGCTGATGTGTATTTTCAAGGGAATCGAAGCTCTGCTGCAGGGCCCTCGCTTCACAAGAGATGCTTCTTCACAAACCCTGAGGGAATATTCCAGCTAGCACCAAGAATGCGTAAAAACCCCTGAAAAACAGAATTGGAACTGGAGAGAGACCTTGAACAAAAAGCACATCTGATGGGGAGGGCATCCTTATCTCCTCCCTGCAGACAGGCCTGAGGAAGTTGGGTTTGAGGCTCTGCAGAGCAATGGGGAGAGGAAGAGGATGCTCCTTTGCCATGTTGGGTTTTCCTGGGAGCGGTGGGTTTGGGAAGTGTACAGGTGTTTCTGTCTGGGCTGGTGGATTTAAAGGCAAATCATGCTTCTGCCATGGCCAGGGCAGACTGAGCATCTGCTCTTGTGCTGCGTGTAGAGGATGTGCTGCTGCCTGCTAGGTATGTGGGGGGGAAGTAGCTGTACATGGTCACCGACTGTGGCATTTTGAGTTGAAATCTCAGGGGACAGGGGAAGTGGAAGAAAATAAAAGCTAGAGGAGCGATGCTCAGCTCATGGGCAAACCTGCAGCATCCCCACTTTTAGGGGGTTGGACTTGATGATCTCTTGAGGTCCCTTCCAACCCTTGTAATTTTGTAATGCTGTGATTTACATGTTGGCCATAGGAACTCCATGGGGCTGCATCACATGGGAGCACCCACTGGCATGGCAGAGCCTGCCTGTCCCTTGGGAGACTTGTGCGGGTGCTGCGGCTGCGCTGAGGTGCAGAGCCCACCCTGCCTCCTGCGCAAGCGGCTGAGCCGGAGCAGGAGCATGAGGCTTGGCCTGTCAGACTGTGGTACAAGGCCACAAGGCCTTGTGTGCTGCGATGCATGAGCGTTTGGGAAGCACTTCACCCCTCTGCCTGCAGCGCTCAGCTTCCGCTGCCTGCGGGTGCAGGAGGCATCCATCCTCCTGCCCATACCTCCCCCCCCTCCAGCACAGACGGCAGCCCACCTCCTCCAGTGCCACTGGCAGGTGCTGTTTGGCAAGGAGAAAATAGAAATGAAGGTAGTGGCAGTGAAAGCAGCCGCGTCCTCCAAATCCTCCTGCACAAAAGCCCTTTTGTTCCCCGGGTGAATTCCAAGAGCTTTTCTCCAGTTTTGATTCCAGCAAACTCCCACTGCAAGCAGACAGCCGAGGGTTTGAAAACAAAACAGCAACTAAACCAAAAGTCCCTCATAAAAAAATCCCCACGAGGGCTGAAGGCTCTTGGCAAGCAGCTTCCCTGGCCTCCCATTCCTGTGGATTTCCTAATTTGAGATAAGCAAAAAAACCCCCAGTCTCTGGGATGGGGATGCAGCAAAACCAGCGGGCCTTGGCAGAGGGAGAATATGGGCTTGATTTATGGGGTACTGGTGACTGGATTGCCTGCCCCTGCTGCTCGCTGCCCCGGAGCTCCACTGCTCTGATTTCTCGTGGTAACAGGGGTGAGGGGAGAGGCCATGAGGCTCCTGACAGGCTCTCTTACTCTGTGCCGTCTCTACCACCATTGCATCTTTCCCAGAGAAGCAGGGGGATGCTGCTGCCGGAATGCTGGGGGTGCAGGAGCCTTGTGAGGGATGCGACCCGCTCCAGCGACTGCGAGGAGCAGAAAATAAAAGCCCTTTTTGGCATTGTTTGGACCCCAATAAGATTTTCCTGAGTTGTTTTCGCTGCCTTTGGCTTTTGCAGCCTCGTGTTGGGCAGCCACGAGTGATTTGCAAGACGGTGTGGTGGCAGGAGAAGAGTGGAAATGGCTTTTCTCTGTGTGTGGTGGGGAAGGCTTGGATGTACTCATGAAATTAAGTTAATGGGTGGAAAAATGATTAGGCAAAGCGAGGTGAGAAGGAAGAGGCTTTGATGCCTGTAGGATTTCCATCAGACTATTGGAGGTGGAGTTGTCACGTAGGCAAGCCACTGAATTTTGCATTGTATGCATCTACCTCCGCAGCCATCTCTGGAGGATCCAGCATGTCTGGAGCATCCAGACACAGCCTTAGTGGGGGTCAATGAACCACCTCAGTGGGGTCAGGCCAATGCTCGCAGTAGCACTGTCCCTGACAGAGCATCTTGCAGCTGCGGTGAGTCAGCAGAGACCTGAACATTTCCACTCTTGCTGGGACATCCCAGCACCGAGGAAGAAGACGGTGAACCCTGGGGAGCTGTGCAGGGGCAGGGCTGGTGTTTGGGGGGACAACTTGGGGTAGTCGAGCCCCAGGCTGGGGGGGGATGGTGTGGCAGGAGACACTATCAGCTCTGCTGCATCCAGCGCTGTTCCTGCTAGGCCATGCTGTCACTGTTTGCACTGCCTGGGAGGAGCTGTGCCCTTTCCCCCAGGCCAACCCGGTCGGAGCAGCTGGATCCACATGCCAGATGAGTTCAGCCAAAGTGTCGTAACTGGGTTTGTGATACCAAAGTCTCTTGTGCCCTGCACTGAGCTGCAGGCAGGCAGACCCCTCCTATATACCATCTCCCTCTGACACAAGTGAGAGAGCTGACCAAGCCGAAGGCTATCTCGGCTGTGATGGTTGTTGGGGAAGGCTTCTGCCTTGCCTTGTTACATCTGCAGATACCAGTGTGGTCCTGGCATCAGCTCAACAGGGACATGATGGGTGGCCCCACACTGTGCCTGCAGTTCCCTTGCCGGGGTTGGGAGCAACACTGCGCCAGGGCCAGGGAGGGAAGTTAACTGGAAAAGCCACTTGTTGTCACCTCCCTGTTTCCTCTGAACTGTGGCTGCTCTTTGTTGGTCTGTGAGCATGGAAGTGGTTGCTGAAGGACCAGTTTCCTCTCATGTTGGCATTCCTGTAAGCAAACACTGGAGTGGGGAGTAGGGAACACATCAGGGTGTAGGGAACACATCCAGGCCTGGGGTGGAATGTGAAGTCCAGAATCCCGGCAATGGAAGGTTCAAGCCAATGCTGGAGCCCATGAAACAGCACAGTGAGGTGGCAGCAACTTCTGTGGGACACAAAAGATCACCCTAAACTTCTTTACTGAAAGGGTTGCCACATATTGGAACAGGCTGCCCAAGGAGGGGGTTGAGTCACCATCCCTGGAGGGGTTTAAGAGAAGAGTAGATGTTGTACTTGGTGACATGGTCTGTTGTTGGACCTAGTAGGGCTGGATAGATGGTTGGAATTGGTGATTTTGAAGGTCTTTTCCAACCAAAACCATTCTGTGAATTCTATGAATTCTGTAGCTGTGCTGCATTACAGCCAGTCCTCATCTCACAACTTGGGTTGGATGTTGGTTTTCCACAACACTTACTGGAAGGTTACTTCAGCACATGATTACCCCCATGCTCCCTGCAAGCTCCCATGGGCACAGGGGGGCTCAGTTTTGTTTTAGGGGGGAAGATTACCAAACGGAATTGCCCAAAATCTGGCTCACCTCCTTGCCCTCTTCCCAGAGAGTTCAGTGCATGTCTTAGCACAGGATCTCAGGTCTAATCTCCATCAAAGTGTGTCTTCCGCTTCGCACTCAGAAGGTCTTAACTCTTCCAAAATTCAGCGATGTGCTCTTATCAGAGTGACAAACAGACGCTTGTAGCCAAAATGTGCAGAGATAAGAAGAAATCGCATCCCCCTTGTTTCTGTATCGACACGAATAAACAGGGCCCGTTTGCAGGATGTGTTGAGAGGAGAATGGGCAGAGCAAGAGAGATTAGTTTGAGTCAGGAAATTACCTTCAAAATTGAATTACCACAATACAGAGCTCATTGAAAGGCAGGCAAAGAGGCTCCGATATTTGCGCAGTTTGGTGACATTTCTCTGTGTCCCTGCGCTGTGGGATGCAGAGATTAGTCTGCTGGAGCCCTGGCTGCAAAGCTTTCTGCTTCACCTTCTCCCAGTGTTTTTGTTCGGAGCTTCGCCACCGCTCCGTCTCCTGCCAGAGGCCAATCTTGAGGCGGGCATGAAGGACTGACCTTGTGATTGCGCTGTGCACAGTAAAAGCCGAAGATCTTTGTCTCCATTGTGTTTGTTCCTCAGCAGAGCTGACCTACGTCACCCGCCGCGCGTTGCAGGCGCAGCTCGCTCCCTGCAGCGGGGACAGGCCCCGAGATGCAAATAACCCTGGTGCGATGCAAGCTGGCATTGCACAACCTCTGCTGCCGTGGTTCGTTGGGTGCACTCCTTGCAAAAGCCCTGCTATTTCGGTTTGGGGCCTCTCCCGCACTGGGTTTATTACAGGTTGCAAGGTTGAATCGTAGGAGTGAGCTGAGCCCTGCGACAAAGAAGCCCTGGGGCAGCCACCAGCATGGCCGCAGTCAGGGCAGGACAGCGAGTTGCGTCTCCGGCATTGCAATACGGGTGCTACCGGTATTGGGAAGTAGGTTGGGATGGGCTGGTGCATGGTCACCGGATGAGCTGCCATGCCCGGGTCATGGCACACCGTGCCTCTCTTACTTACGGGAGCTTTGCAGATTAAATCGGGACGTGGATGCGGTGGCAGCTCATGATGTGCCAACAAGTTCCAGGGTTACAAATGGAGACACAGAACTTCTCTGCCTCTGTATTTTCATTGCTCAGACTGACTTTGAGAGAAGAACATACCCGCCTCTGGGCTGTGGCTCTGAGGTCATCTCCTCTTTGCAAAAGCAACTTCAGCTGCACTCGGGGCAGTCTGTTGGCCATGGTGAGGTCTCCCAGAGGAGGTGTCTTCAGAGCAAGGTCCCGCTGCCCAGTGCAGTGTGTCTTAGCCATCAGTCAGAGCCAGAAAGGAGAGGCAAAGAGCAAGGAGAAGTGACTTGAGCGCTTCATTAGCCTGCTGGCCTGTCCAGGTGTGGTATGAAAGGAGTTTTACTTTATTTTTTGGAGAAAAACGCCAAGAGAAGGAGCAGAGAACCAGTTCAGAGGAAATCAGGGCTGTCCTGTGATACCTCCCTGCCTGGTCCAGTGATTCAGGCATATCCTGCTTCCAGTATGCATTGGCAAAATCTGTAACGGTCATAAAAGTGCTCTTGCCTTTCCCGTTTCCCCTCCCGAAATGCGGTTCCTGAGGGGTGAGGGTGGGGGGACACTTAAAATCTTGAGGCACAAAGGAGTGAGGTGCAGTATGGACACAGGGCACAGTGATGGGGCTGGAGCAGTGACGGTGTGCTCCAACCCTGGTGTGCCAGCGGCCACTGACTGGGCTGGCAGCTCCACAACACCAAAGAAACCTGGAGCTGGGCAGTGTCCCAGGCCCGTGTGTCTCAGTCCTTTCCCACTGCAAAGCAGGCACTTGGGTGTCAGGCAAAGCGTTAGTTGGGCAGACAGGGCTCCAGCCCTGCAGAGCCCACGGGATGCTGATTCTTCCATGGAAGCGTTTCCATTTTGCCCTCATTCCAAGAGTGGGGGTTTGGCTTACGCAGCTGATAGGGGAAGAGCGGCTCATTCGGCTTTCAAAACCTTTCAAGAAACCAGACAAAAAACCTCCTTAGGAAAGACAGGAATAGTAAATGAGCCACTTTTATCTCATAAGAAAGTGGGAGAAAGAGGCATTTCCCGCCTGTGAAATTTTACCGGCAAATTATATGCTAAATAGTGTTATTTGGAAGAAGGTGTTGCCACATGGCTATTGAACAGAGCTTTAATAATAAATTGTGGTGAAGACAGGGCTGGTTAATATCCTACGAAGGAAATAGGAGCTTTTTGAGGCGAGAAACCATTTACTTTGGATTATATCATAAAAAGTACTTCGCCGACTGACACGTCTGGAGACTGGGGACTGGGATTTGCCTTCAGAGGTTAGTTTATTTTCTGTTGCAGCGTACGTGGGTAGCGAATTCCTCTGCCTTCCGTCTCGTTATCGTTCGCTGTTATGCTTCCTACCCTTTCCCCATTGGAACTTTGAAGTTTCCTTTTTCAATATTGATGTTTAACGCTGCCCTAATTGAAAGGGGCTAGCGACATTAATCTCTCTCTACGCCCTGTCAGTGCTGGTGGGAAGAGGTTAACAAGTCCATTGGAAGTGGTATTTTTCTCCCCTCCCTCAGGAATTGGGTTTAAGACCTTCAACGGGGAAGTGTTTAATGTGTTTTCATTAAGTTGGGACTTCTTTGCCCTGTTGCAGCTTTGCTTTCAGACCTTGCTTCGTTCCCAGCACTGAGCTGCTCGGGCTTGGTGTAGCCAGTGCCGGTGTCGCAGGTGCCAGAGGTTGTAGTGGTGTTGTAGCTACTCGCTTGCATTACTGCTGTCCTGAGTAGTGCTCTTGCCAGGAAAGCACAGAGGCTTTTTTAAAGGTGGCAGCTTCTTTAGTGTCAGCCAGTTTGGTATTTACCATGGGCCATGGCTTTGTTAAAAGCAAGGGGATTTAAGCTTGTGCTTAATGTTACGGATACCTGGAATGTTTTGCTGAACCAAAAGGCGGTTCTGGAGATGTCTCTCAGCATCACTCCAAACCAGTCTGGTTTTTTTCTCCTCAATTATTCTTAAAACTTGGCTTTTGAGTCAAGTGCCTGTGAAAGTCTCTGTGCGGAAAATTGCAGGGAGAGCTCTCAAATGAGCTTTAGTCAGAAGGCTCGGAGACCAGAAAGCCACGAGTGGTTGTTTACACGGCAAACTCATGACTTCTTGGATGCTGGGGAGCAGATGTACGATCCCATGTGTTGATCAACCAGGACTGGGAACCTTTTGCAGAAGGAGCCCTGTGTAGCCTTTACGCTGTGCATGACGGCTCATTGGGCCTTTCCTTATTGCAAACCCACGGAGCCCGCTGCACTGATGCTTGGGGCCTCAGGATTGAGCCTCATGCTGTTATTTTGGTGTCTGAGACACCCAGAGCTTGAACATCTCTGCCGTGGGTTGCTTTTGAGCTTTGGCCTGCCTCTGACTTGGGGCCATCTTTGTTTTATCAGATGTGCAATCTCGAGAAGCTCTGTTTCTCTATCAGACGGGGCTGATGTTGTCCAGTGGATTTACACTTGTCCCAGGGGACACTCACATACACACATGGTGGTTTTCTTCAGGAAACAAAGCTAAAAGTACTAATGATTCATAAAAGCACTATGGAAAATGCTGGTTCGCTTGTGGATGGACCAGGTACTGTCCTATTCTGTGTGTTATTAAGCAGCCTCCACATTTTCAGCTTCTTTGCAAGCTGCAGTTTAATACGACAGGGATTTTGAAAGCCGATGTCTGCCGTGGGGAGCTGGGCAGTGTTATTTTGGCAGCAAGATACTTGCTCAGCAGTTATTGCTGAAGAGATCTGATCTGGGGACTTAGTATTTTTTTGCTTAAAAAAAAAAAAATCCCTCCGAGTGTCAGTGTTTGCCTTTGGTAGAAACACTTTCAAGCAGATGTGACCTGGACCCATGATTTTTGAGCAGCTGCAGAGCCTCAGCTGAGCCCCCCCACCATGCAGCTGGGAGCCGGGGGGCTGGGGCATGGGGCAAAGCCGGGGGGTCACTGTTCCTACACCCTGCTGCAGCATTCCAGGGTGGCAGGACAGCTCTGCAGAGTGGCACTGGCTGCTGCTCCCCGCTTCTGGCTTTAAGGCGATGATGCCATGTGTCGGGATCACCAACGCTTCCTGCAAGACCCTTGCAGACCCTGGCCCCGGAGAGACAAGCATTCCACATGTAGTAACAAAAGGAGCTCAGAATCTTCACCTGATCCAGCTGAGAGGCATGAAATTGCCTGATGGCAGCCTGAGACTTGCATTAAATAACCCGTTGGTGAGCGGTGGTGATGGGGGTAACCGCGTTCCCCCGCTGCACTGTGAGCGAATCCCGCAGGAGCTGATGGTGCTGGGGATGCGAATCCCAGCCATGGCAATTCCCATTCACGGTCCCTTCTCCTGGTGCCGTTGTGAAATCCGTGTTTTCTTCTTGCTACTGTTGTTGCTTTCTTCTTTCTTGAAAAGAAAACCCCAAAGAACATTAAACTCTCCCCGTGTCTTGGCAACTCGAACACGCGAACAGATTGTGCTTCAGAAAAATGGCAAAGTTTCAAAATATTGTATTCTGTGAAGAAGAGACAAGGAAAATAAACTCCCCAAAGTGCAGATTTGATTTCACCGGAAGGCGGAAGGCTTTTAATATTTATTTGGGTTTGGCATTTTGCTACCTAGTTCTTCTGCTGACACCACTTGTGAACCACGATAAGATTAAATGCTGCGCAACCTGTTTTGGTTCATGTTCAAATTAGATTAATTTCCAGTAGGTCCGTTTTCACCCGCCCAGAGCTGCCTGAGAGCAGGTCCCCGAGGTACAGGTACCAGCATGTGGGATTGAGCAAGGAAATCCCTGAAGGAAAAAAAAGGAAAAAAAGAAAAAAGAAGGAAAAAAAAGGGAGGGAAAAACCTGCGGGGAAAAAAGGGGAACACAAAATCAAAGAGGAGGAAAAAACAGAGGAAATTTGTGCTTGTTTCTCTTTTTATTTTGGTTGTTGGGTGAATGTCATGGCAGCGGGGACGGGTGAGTGATGTGTATGCCAAGAGGCTGCAGGTGAGTGTTAAGAGGAAGAGTTTGGCTCTGGAGCTGAAGAGGCAGTTCCTGCCCCCGTGGCAAGGCAGCAAGTTTCTGTGCCCTGATTCCCAAGTGCAGAATAAAGATGAAGATGCTGCTGTTCTTGTGCTCATCTTGTTTTCTTGAAGTGCAAGAGGATGCAGGCAGATTTGTGGCGGCGGAGAGGTCGCTGGGATGGCAGACACAGAAATTGCCAGAGAAACAGGGGGTTTGTTTGCCTGCACTGCAAGACCTGGGTTTTCAAGAGTCCTTTTTAATCTAAAACATGACAACACCAAGAGCACCGTTACCCATTTGGCATCCTGTTGGATCCGATGTGCAGTTGACACAGCTCGGGCAAGAAACGGTATCTAGAGTCTCTTGCACAGCAGGGCTTGGTCCCACCTGCGCCTTTCAGAGACCTTTGTAGTACATCTAAGAAAACTAGAAGGAAAAGGGTCAAAGAGCAGCTCAGGAAGTAGAAATTCCCCCACTTGTTTTAACAATGATTTTTTACTTCCTTACTGACCAGCTTTTACCTCTTGGGAAAACTGAGAGCCATTCTTCATGCTTCTGCGTGACCTTGCTGCTTTTGTTTTGCCTTTTGAGTATTAGGCTGGGAACTCCTTGGGCAGAGAATGGGGTTTGTAGGTTTGTTTTGGTTTGATTTCTTTTTAAATTTTGTAAATTTGCATCTCAGTTGATTTCTGATGACAGTAGCAAGCATTCCAATAAATGGAATGGATACTGTGAGGTGTCAGCTGGGCTGTCATAACCTGTCCCATCCTGGAATAACAAAAGGAGTGAGTGTGATCCTGTCTTTTGGAGCAGACAAGGAGAAAAAGAAAAGGTTTTTTAACAAATAGGAAAGGATGGGCAATCTGAATTGACTAATTGCCTCAAAAATGGCATTTTGAGTTCCAGGTACCTGTGCTTTGATCTTGTAGCCCTCTGCCAGCAGGATGAATGCACAGCCATCTATCAACCTGAGTTTGCATTGAGAGGAATAAGAAAGTCAAACTTGTATAGGTAAAGTGTGAAAGAGAGTGTTGGGAATAGAGGGTAAACTGTATGCTTAAAAGAAGACAGTAATGGATATAAATTGTTAGGTTAAAAATGTTGAATGCTTAAATTAGATGGTTGTGCTGTTTTTGGGGACCAGGGATTTTATTGCATGGCCAAACAGCTGATGTTTGCTTTGGGGTTTTGGTGATATGACTTATGCTTTCAGGTTATTTTATCCATGAATTCAAAGCCCCGTGCTAAAATGTGGCTGTATATGTGTAGTCATAAAAACCTTCTTGTATTTCTCTAGTCTGCCTGGCTCTCGTGTCTGCAGACTTGGACCCCCTTTAAGGAGAGCCTGCATTTGAACTGCTCCAGTGCTTGAGCTTCATCCAGCTTGGAAAAGCTTGGCTGGTCAGTGTGAACAGAAACAAACGGTTTTGAAGCCCTCAAGACTTCATTCTGCTTTATTTTTTGCTGGGTTTGCACAACTTTAATGACCAAAAGGTGCAACATCCATTTAAACAGGATCAGAACCTGGTTTCTGGAGTTTCAGGTTCGATTTAAAAAAGATCTTTAATCCAGCCAGGGTACACAGTTAGTATCTGGAATGGTTTAAAACCTAAGAAACATTTTAAGGGATACTATGTGGGTAGGGCTGATGAAGGAGAAATACCTTTCCCTCTGCATTTTCACACGGCCTGCGCTTGCCAGAGCTCTTGCCTGTTTTCTGTACCGAGTTGGCAGCCAGACCTTGCAGGTCTAAATGAAGCGTTGCTGAACAAAGGCACTTTATGTTTTGAACTCTGTGCCCTGAGTCTACACCACCAGCCTGGCCGGGCATTTATGTTAAATAAGGTCAACAAATATAGACAAGCCGTGTTTTGTGAATTAAACCAAAACAAAACACCACCAAAAAAACCCCAACCCCTTTTAATTCTGCCTCTTTCTTCTTTCACAGGCAAGAAGAGAAACCCTGGGCTGAAAATTCCTAAAGAAGCATTTGAGCAACCACAGACAAGCTCCACGTAAGTCTGCAAACACTAAGGGAGAATGAAAAGAAAACCACGATCCCCAGCTGCCTTCCAGCCTTTGCTAGTGCCTGCGCTGCCACGGGCAGGGGGCGGCAGCCAGTCACAGCCAGTGCCTGGGGCTGGGATAATGGGATAACGGGGACCCTGTGCAAGGAATGGGCAAAACACCCCAGTTAATTTTGGTGCCGTGAGGGAGGATAATATCTTCACAGCCCTTGTATTTCTTTTGTAGCCCCAGGTACAAGCTGGGGCTCACAGCCCTTCACTGGGGTTGTACCCATCTACCCATCACTGCCCGTGGCACACGTCTCGTGCTGTTTAATGATGTGCCCAGGAAAAGGAAAAAGCAGAATGGGCACCTTGATTTGAACCGATGTGGCACTTCTGCCACCCATTTTGAGTAACGTGTTTGGTCAAGGTGTAAGAATATATCCCCTTTCCTACACACTTGGCCTTGCAAAAGAAAACCCTGAGTTTTTAAGGCCATTTGTGCCACTCCAGCCTGCTTGGTTTTCTTTACTTCCTCGAGGATTGACTTTTATGAGCCTGTTAACCCATGCTCTCTGACTTGGGTAATCATTTACCGTGGCTTTGGACCTTTATGCCCATTTAATTCATTTTCCATACCGGCTGATGCTTGCCACCTGGTTTGCCTTTCACAGTGCATCTCTCAGGGTTCCTGCATGGGGAAGCTGGGTATGAGAACTGCCAATGCCAGCAGCTTCCTTTCTGACCCCTTTTTGGGCTGACTATCTGATTCTTGGCTTCAGCTGTTGGTGCTGCAAAGCCAGGAGGCTGGTTAGGCTGCTCAGGGTTGCAGGGGACTGCTGGACTAGCAGTGCAGGGACATGGCCTGGCGCACCATGGGGCTTGTGCTCATCAAGGGAAGATTCATCTTTGTAAAGAACATTTCACATTCTTATTCCCTTCTCTCTCCTGCAGGCCACCCAGAGATTTGGACTCCAAAGCCTGCATCTCTATTGGCGAGGAGGTAAGATGAGGAGTTGTGGTGACACTGGGGTCCCCTTCCTGTTTCCCACCTTGGAAATTCCTGCCTTGTCTCAATAAAGTGCAGCTAATCCCCTGGAAATATTGATTATAAAACAGGGGGAGTGCCGACAGCAGATTTTAGTTTCCTTTGCCAATTTAAAACCTCCATCCATAGTATTTCCTTTTGCTAATATTGAAGGCCATCTCGTCAGGAGTTTAGTTTAGGGTAGATCTTCCTGTCCTGGACACAAATCCTTCTGACAGCATGGAAACCAGTCCACCTGATGTTCTAAAAAAAAAAAAAATTGCATGGAAAAAACAAACCCAAGCACAGCTATTTTGATAGGAGAGCATTCATAAAGGCACTTTAAAGCTGGGCAATGAATTTATTAGGTGCAAGAGATAGGCCTTGGTGTCAGTGAGTTAATTTATGAAGTGAAATGCTAATCCAATAGTGTTTTATAATGTCTATCTTTGGATGCTTTTCCTTTCGTTTGGATTTTGTATTTTCCCTGGCATGGAGCAGGGGCTGGGAGGTGGAAAGAGTGTGAGGTGCCTCTGGAGCAAAGTGGTGCAGCACCGAGGCAGAGAAATCGCCTGCTGCAAGAGCAAGGAAACCCTTTCTCCCTTGCCATCCCAGGGATGAGGGGAGACTCACGTGCCCCACAGAGGCTTCATGCATGGAAGCAGAGCCCATCGTGGCTGGTGAAACCCACTTGTGAAACCAAGAGCTCAGGTGGATGCAGATATGCGGCTATCTCGGAGGGACCACCATGCCATGGCTTGTATTTCCCAGAGTTTTCTTACCTATTTGTCCAGCCCAGTTCCTGTGGGATGCTCTCCCTCCTCTGCCAGCCTCTCTGCCCTCACCTCTCATCCCTAGGAAAAGCCTCTTCCCCTTCCTTACCCTTTAAACTTTGCTGCTGAATTTAAGAGTGACCTTGAGAGAGACAAAGTGCCTTTTTTGAGAGGGTCCCTCTGATCAGTAGGAGCAGCGTCTGGTACTCAGAGGTGTTTAAGTCTCTGCTGTAACACAAAAACCATCTCTCAGGGCTCCTTTTGCAGGCAATGTAGCTGTGAGTGAATGACCAGAAGCCCAAGTGTATCGGCCCTGCACGCTGTGGCATCCTCTGCCAGCACATTTCAGGCTACAAGGGGTTATTTTTCCTGCTGTGCTGGCAAAAAGCAGTGTGGGATTATGCACTGTGAATCAGTTCATTATAACCCGCTGCTTTCTGTAGGATGATTGACTGATGTGGTTGTGCGTTCAGCAAACAGAATGGCCGGGTTTAGTAGTGAAGGCATATTTTTAAACGTCCAATAATAATAATAATAATAATAATAATAATAATAAACAAAAACTAGAGCTGCTGCATGATACTGTGACAGAAAGGAGAAAGGCAGGTTAGAATCCTTTGTGTAAGGCCAAGAGAAAGAGATCTCGGATGCTGGACAAAGCAAATCCTCTGTGGTGTAAAAATGGGGCGCGCTCAGTGGGTGTTTGGCCCAACTACAGGTTGGGAGAAAGATGCTTTCACCAGCCTTAAAAACCCTGGAGAGGTTTTCATGGTTGTTTGTGGGAAGAGGAGGAGGATGGCAAAAGAAAAGACTGAAGGTGACTTCAGGGGAGAAGCCGCAGTGGTGTTTTCTACCCAGCCCTTAAGTGATGGAGAAGTGGAAAGTGCTGGTGGCTGGCTGGGGGTCAGAGCATCCCAGTGAAGGAACAATCCTTCCTGCGCCCGCATGGCTCAGGATGCTCCTGGACACAGGCTCCCTGCTCATACCGTTATGAGGCGCGTCCTCTTCGGCAGCTGGAAGGATTCCAGCACAGTGGTTAATCCTCCTGAGAGCCCCTGAGGACCACGATTTTGTCTCTAGCCTCATGAGTAGGGAAGGGGATGCACAGAGGTCAATTGATTTGCCAGGCAGGGCTTGATTTTAGGGGTGTGCCTCTCCTGGCATAGCATGCTTGTGCAGCAGCCACCTTCATGCTGATGGTTCATATTTCCCCCTGCAGAACTTTGAGGTGAAAGCTGATGACCTGGAGCCCATCTCTGAGCTGGGACGAGGTGCGTACGGGGTGGTGGAGAAGATGCGGCACATGCCTAGCGGGCAGATCATGGCAGTGAAGGTAGAGTGAGCCTCCCGAGGTGCTTTCTGCATGTAGCGTCGTGTGTGTGCACCCTCTGCGCTCTCCTTCGGGCACAGCTCTAAACTTGCTTGTTCTGATGCATGCCTTTACCAAGACTCACTGCTTTCCTCACCAAATCCTCTCTCTACACAGGGGCAGAGAGTGCCGAGGTAGATTTGGGCCGTTGAACCAAGGAAAGGGGTGTGTTTTAACACTGCGATGCTCAGTGTGTTCCCAGCGTCGTGGTGCATACAGCAGCTTGTTTGTCTGTGGCTGCGACATTCCTGTTTGCCATCAGCTCTTACAAATCTGTATTTTTCTCTGATGTAGATGTGCCCTCAGGCTCAGGGCTCTGCACACTGATGGTAGTGTCACCAAGAGCCTGCTGTGAATTTATTTGCACGAGGTTGTTTTCTTCAGCTGGGACGTTTTTGGCCTCTTTGGAGCAGGAAATTTTTTGTTGGGATATTCATGTTTTGTGGGCTACAGTGGGATCTTCATTCACAGCATCACAGGATTGTAGGGGTTGGAAGGATCCTCCAGAGATAGTCAGGTCCATCCTCCCTGCCAAAGCAGGGTCCCTAGGACAGGTCGTATAGCTCAGCATCCAGACAGGTCTGGAATATCTCCAGAGATGGAGACTCCACACCCCCCTGGGCAGCCTGTCCCAGGGCTCCATCACCCTCACTGGGAAGAACTTCTGCTTATTGGGGCAGAACCTCCTGTGCTCCAACTTGAGGCCATCGCCCCTTGTCCTGTCCCCACAGACACTGAGAAGAGGCTGGCCTGTAGATACTATTATGAAAAGTTTTCATAACAACACTTTCATCTCAAAAGCTTGCAGCTTAGGGAAATAGTCATGGGAAAATTGGTATTTTGGGAAGGACCAATTTTTGCTTTGGCTGAATTTTAGCTCAAGTTTCCATTCAGAATAAGAAAAAAGGAAAAAAAGATGCAGAGCTGGAAGCTCTGAGAAAACTAAAGGAAAATTCTTAGCTCCTCAGTTGTGGATGCTGGGATGTGCCTCAGGACCTCCGTGCTCTGTATTTGGTCTTCTTGTTTGCTTTGGTGTTTTCCAAACCACAAAAGACCTCTCTGAGTGTGATGAAGAGGGTACGGCAGGAGCATTCAGGATATTACTTGCATCTGTGATGCTGAACAGTTGTAATTCTATCATGTTACTGACCTCGACTGCCTTTCGCCAAGGAACCTGGCATACATGCCTGACCTGTGTTGGGTTGTGCCGTGCCCCTGTGTGGTGCTTCCCGACTGAGGGTCTCCAGGTATTTCACATAAATGACATCTCTTCCCTGGGAAATGTCCATTTTCTAAGGCCATGGGCTGCAGGGCTGGAGCCCTCTCTCGTGCCCAAAGTCTGCTGATGTCAATAGATGTTCACTGCAGCTCCAAAAGTGACTGGTTTCCACCAGTATTTCCTTTCTTGCTCCTTTCTTCCCTCCCAAGCCACGGTGACTTTTGGCTGCTGCAAAAAGAGTGACATTTGCAGGGAAAAGCAAATTCATCTGCAGTTTGGGCTGAGGTGAGAAGACCTCTTCATCCACCACTGTGGCACCAGGGTGCTTCTGCCATCATGGGTGCTGTGGTTGTGATGTGCCTGTGACGAAGAGATATGATAAAGGGCAACCCAAAGAGGTGTGATTGAAGGATCAAGGCATGATGTCAAGGCACTGTGGCCAGTACTGTAGCTGTGCAGGTCCCCTGCAGCAGCAGCAGTGAAGTATGGAGGTGCTGACAGCCAATTCTAAAATCCTTTGTCTTCCAGCGGATCCGAGCCACGGTGAACAGCCAGGAGCAGAAGAGGTTATTGATGGATCTGGATATCTCCATGAGGACAGTAGATTGTCCCTTCACTGTCACCTTTTATGGGGCTCTTTTCCGAGAGGTATGGCATCCTGGAGATTGTCTGTACTGCCTCTGAGAGATCAGACCCTCTCCCAGGCTCTGAACTCCCATGCTTAGGCACCCTTCAAGTGCTGGGGGTTTAATCTCCATCTAGACATGGAAACTTGGTACAGTATAGATTAGCTCAATCCCGTCCCCAGGATCTATCATACAGAGTAACTTCTAGGCCAGCAAGGAGGGACGTGATCCCATGTGAGGAGGAGCCAAGGGCAGCCAAGCCCCAGTGTCAAGGATGCACTGGTGGTGGTTTTGAGTGATGGAAATGGCTGGGTGCTGAGGACAGCAGCTCACAGCCTGATCCGTTTGTGTTAGTATTGTCCTGACTTGCAGTGAGAAAGCTCCATGGAAGAAAACTGGAAAGCTCTGAAAAGTAAGATTCATTTAAGAGTTTTAAGCTCTGAAGAGCTGAACTTCTGGCTGAGCATTTGCAGTGATATGTAAGAGCCTCGGTCCTGGTAACTTTCTGGGCTCCTAAATCACTGGGACTCTGCTTTGGGAAAGGACAGTAGAAGATACACCCTGAATGGTAGAGAAGGTGGACAGCTCTTAATTCTGGCTGTAGAGGAGGGAAAAAGGAAGCTCAGTACAGTTCTGCTGAATGAATTCTAAAAGACAGGGAAGAGGCCAACAGGACAGCAAAGGGCAAGTGCCAGAGAAGACCTTTGTGCATGAGAGGAAAGGATTCTTCGTTACACTTGGCAGATATTTAATTTCTTTATCATCCAGGGAGACGTGTGGATTTGCATGGAGCTGATGGATACCTCACTGGACAAGTTCTACAAACACGTCATTGATAAAGGCCTGACGATTCCTGAGGACATCCTGGGAAAAATAGCTGTCTCTGTGAGTATTAGCAGAAGGGAAGGTGTATTTCTCTTCTAAGCCAAGTCCTGCGTGACCCAGTCTCCCTGCAGTATTTGCACTGGGAAGGGCATGGTCCATGGGCTGGCTCATGTGGACATTCCTAGCCAGCTTCCAGTGTATGATCCAAGAGGATGTTATTTATAAGCCAAAAATAACCCAAAACGTGCCAGTACATGTAACTGAGAAGTGGCACCATGTTACATGTGGGAAGGGCCCTGCACCTCCTTTGCCTTCTTGGTAGGGTCTTGGTTCCCCTCGAAGACCCTTGGGTACCTGCTGTCACCATGGGCTGCTGTGGGCCAGCAGAACTCGTGGGAGATGTAGTTCCTTCCCTCCAGGCAGGCCCAGTGAGGATGGGGCGTGTGAAGTCAGATAGCATTTCCTCCACACCACGGTGCTGCCAGCCGTGATTCACTCTGGATTTGTTATTTCAGATCGTAAAAGCACTAGAACATCTACACAGTAAGCTCTCCGTGATCCACAGAGGTAAGTGCCAGGCACGTGGCCATGACCCTGCTGGTGTTTGTTTACCCTGTGTCGTGTGCTCTTGGCCTTGCAAGGTCCTGTCTTGCAGCCAGGCACAGGACTCCCAAAATACCCGAGATCAAATGAGCCTTTGACAGCAAAAATACTCCCCATCATCTCATGACCAGCACAACCCAGTCAGAGGAGATGTCTGCTGGTTAAAAGCTGCATGCTGGTCCCAGCATTTCTCTGAGGTGGAGTGAGCTCCAGCCTGACCGTGCTGGCAGAGGAAGGGCTGTTCCCCCCCAGGCTGCATTTCTCTGATGCACGCTCCAAATCCAGGGTCTGCTTCCACACCTCTGCAAAATTAGACCAGACTTTCCTCTCTGACCTCAGTGGGCTGTGAAGGGGGCTCCCCAGCTCAGCAGCTCCATGCTGACATGCATGTGGTCACCTCATGTGGTGACCTAACCATCCTCATCCTTTCCTGTGAGCTCCCAAGCACTGGTGGGCCAGAGGTTTTCAGGGTTGGTACCTGAAATAGCCTTAAATAAACTCACAAATACCCTCCTTAAATTCTTCTGACATTTTCACCTCTAAAGCATCTCAAAGATGCCATGAACGCCCTTAGAAGCAGATTTGCAGTGTTGCTGCTTGACACCTTTATTTTTAAAGGGTCGTTTTCAATTTGTCACAAGGAAGAAAAAGCCCTCCCAGGAGTGTATGACTGCTGGGGACAGGAGCATCCAGGGGGAGCAGAGTTCAGCTCTAGCAGACAGATCTTACATGGTCTGCCCCTGGCTGGGCTTGAGTTTCTGCCTTCTGTATCATTTACAGTAGGTGGGAAATGCTGCTTGGCTTCTGGAGTTCTGTTTGCTTGTTTGAGTTCCATTGAAAACTGTCTTATTTCAGCATAGTAACAGATGGATGAGGATCTCAGGTACCTGAAGCTTCTAATTGCAAAAAGCTGATTAGAGAGCAGATGTTAACAAACTGTAAACCACCCAGTTCTAATAAGCAGGACTTCAAAGCAGCTTCTGGCATCCCTCGGATGGCGTTTCAGCTCTTCTGTTTACTAGTTTAGCACATGTAGACAGAGGAGCTCCTCGCAGAAGAGGCCTCTTATTTCTGGGTGGCCACAGGGCAAGGATTGCTGCCCTTCAAGGATCAATGCTGGGACAAGAGAAGCCAGGGCAGCCTGGGCAGTGCTGAGACCTCACCTGGGATTACCTCACAGGGAGTGTTGCCTGCTGTGCAGGAAAGCCTCTCAATGCTCCCATGGATGTCCCTTACTAGCTGCTTTCTGTGCCTTAACTTCCCTCTCTGGTGGTGATTATAACTGTCTTCCTGAGCGTGCTGCAAGTGAGAATGCACCAAGGACTGTAAGGCTGCGATGGGAAGCAGATAAATCTGTCAGTAATAAATAGATGAGACACTGGCCTGATTTCCATAAGGTGTGGAGCACCCACATGCCTGCTGCTGCTTGTGTCGCCTTCAAGCTTGGCATCCTTAAAATCAGAGGCCATTTCTGAAACCTTGATCCTTGCCTTAGTTTACCGCTCCCTCCTTCCCCTGCAACCCCGGCTCCTCTTCACCCTTTCCTACCCACCCTCATCCCTTCCCCACAGGTTTTTCCTTTTGCTGGCACAAGACCAGATCCAGCTGGTGACTTGCCAGAGCTCCAGGCATTTGCAGACATCCTGGAGATGCCCTCAGCCCTGCTGAGCTGTTCCCCTATGAGTGCTCTGACATCTGTGGGTATCCCCTGTGCAGCGGGATATGTTGATGTGCAAGGTTACCTCCCACTCCCCTGAATCAGAGAGAGGAGTCTGCAAGTGAAGGGACACTTGCAGGACAGGTGACAGGCCCATGAGGTGGACACCTGAGCACGCAGTAGCTGGATTTCTGGCGAGCAGGGAGAGCAAGGGTTTGCACCTTTGGTGCCCTCTGCTGAGGGGAAGCTCTTTGGTGTGGTGTTTTTTGGCTTGGCACAGCCACCATGTGTGACAGTGACTGTGGTGTGTGTTCCTTCTTGCAGATGTAAAGCCCTCTAACGTGTTGATCAATACGCAGGGGCAGGTGAAAATGTGCGATTTTGGAATTAGCGGTTACCTCGTTGACTCGGTTGCTAAAACCATGGATGCAGGATGCAAACCCTACATGGCTGTAAGTTGAGCTGCGGAGAAGCTGCCTGTGAAAGCTGCTGCAGGACAGCCAGAGGAACATGAGCCTGGGCACCGGGTCATCCCAAGGGGGCAGGATCAGCCTCTGGCATGTGTCCCGGGGACTTGTTTTGGAAGATGTATCCCTGAAGTTACTTGTAGAGGGGCGGAGAGGGGAGATGGATCTTGTGGGTCAGATCAGATCTCCTGGGCACAGATCAGATCTTCCTGCTGCCTTAGCACCTCCCTGTGACCTTGGGGAAGGCTCCGTAATTACTCCCTGTGGGATTCTTGCTCTTTGCCCTGTGGGGACAGGAGTAATTCCAGTGTGGGATGAAAAACAGTCCCCAGGGATCAGGTCCCTCACAGTCCTCTCAGGAGCTGCTGTTTGGGATTTGGTCTCTGTGGAGCACTTGTACAGGGTGAAAATGGTCCTGGAGAACTGAGACTTGTCACCTCTTGTATGCCAGATGTGCCAGGTCGGCTCCACCACCCTGATCCCTGGTGCAGGTACCATCTGCTTCTTGTGACCCATTTCACCATCTGCCTTTAGTGGCAAGGACATGAGACCACATCTGGCCCCACAACACACAAGGGAGCAAGCTGGTGGCATGGGCTAAGTGGTCCTGCTCTGCCTCCATGAAAAGACCCATCTGAAATCGGTGGGTGTGGGCATTGTGCGGGCGCCGTCCCTGTTCCTCAGCCGCCTTTGTCTCTCTTCACAGCCCGAAAGAATTAACCCGGAGCTGAACCAGAAAGGGTACAGCGTCAAATCTGATATCTGGAGCCTGGGAATCACGATGGTAGGGTGACTGGGGGGCTTGCAGCGATGCCAGCAGGGTTGCATGTTGCTTGTGGATTCATTTTTCCTCCCCGTAGCCCCTACCTGACAGTGGGTGGCAGGGTGGGAATGGCAGTGCCGCTCTGAGGGTGCCGGGGAGGATGCTGGCAGGTTGAGAAGAAGGAGGATGGAGATGCTTTGGCAACTCTAAGCTGTCTTGGGTGGCGTTGTTGGGGAGGGACGGCCCCACTGCCGTGGCTGTGGCTGCCAGGAGATGGCAGCATGGGCTAAGGCGAGGGCGCCCGGCACTGCATGTCTGTTGCAGCAGGTTGGATTTCAAGCACAAAATAATACTCCAGGCATGTAGCAATTAGCAAAGTCCCCTTCAGAAGAGGAGGGATGGGTGGTGTCTCCCACGCAGTGTTTAGGGGGAATCCATCTGCTTGCAAAGCCGTTCTTCAGTGCCGTTGCCCTTTGCGATGTGCCTTGTTTTCTCACTCACATCTCTTCCCGAGCGATGTCTAACAACAAGGGTGAGGGAGGACTGAATATGGAGGCTGCTGGGTCTCCTCAGGCCTTTTCCTTTTGCTGGGGTAGCTTAAACAAGACATTGTGGATGGCCAGGGTGGGGAAACACCTCGTATTTGTGGGGGACCTAAAAATCACACCCATGGGTGGGCACCCAGGAACCTGAAATGGCTGGGGAGGGAGGTGAGTCGTGGGATGTCTGTCCAGGTGCCTGAGGGGTGGGCTCTGTCTCCCCAGATCGAGCTGGCCATCCTGCGCTTTCCCTACGACTCCTGGGGGACGCCCTTCCAGCAGCTGAAGCAGGTGGTGGAGGAGCCATCGCCGCAGCTCCCGGCAGAGAAGTTCTCGGCGGAGTTTGTCGATTTTACCTCGCAATGGTAAAAAAACCTTCTTGGCCTCCCTCACCCTGGCCCTGCTCACCTCTGCCATGCTGTGGGGAGGCTGAGGAGCATGGATGTCCCTGTCCCCACGAGCTGCTCTCTGGGGTTCAACCCAAATGTTAGACCAGGACTTCGCCTCCTGGGGAGGGATAGGCCTCCATGCCTTTGCTGAGCCCTGGGGACCAGACTGGGGCCTGGTGCTGTGCAGACAATGCGTGCCCCTTGCCAGAGCCCCAGTGATGGCAGATGTGGGGTTGTTCCCTGTCTCTGGTGGCAAGGAAAGGGCTCAGTCACATTGAGGGGGGCATGCAGGAGGAAGGGATTTAGGACATTTTCTCAATGTGATTGTGGCCATGTCACCAGGACAGGGCATCTGGTCCCGGGCCACAGGCCAACAAGGTGTGGGCAGGCAGGCCCAACTGTGGCCTGGGGTGGGCAGAGGGAGCAGGGCGCAGAATGGCTGCGTCCTTCTGCTCCTGGGACACACACACACGGCTCTGAGAGCAGGGGTTTCACCCTACTTCACCCCACCATGGTCTCCGTCAGCGGCCACCCCACTACTGGGGCTCTCCGGCTGCTGTGCTGCTTTCCATGGGACTCGGAGCTGGAAACAGCGGGAGAGCTTGGCTGTGGTGTAGGAAAAGGGTTGGAGCAGGTGCGCTCTGTCTGGAGGTTGCGAGAGCTGCATAAAAGCAGAGGCTCTCCCAGCGCCCGAGGAGACTCGCAGCTGCCCTCATCGTATGGTTCAAAGAGAGCTGGCGGCGGCCCCGCGGCTCCTGACTGCTTCTCCCTCCAGCTTCCCTGGAAACCGCCTGGGAGGCGTTTTTATTTTCCAGGCGCTGCAGTGCCATGCACGGCTTGCCAAGTTGGCAGGTGGATGGTGGGTTTGCATGGTGGCCAAGAAAGGACGGCAGATCGACAAATACAGAAATGTGAGACTGTTCCCGAGCTGCCAGCGTCAGGGCCTGGAGCCCGGCCGGCTCTGCTGTGACCCAGGAAGGGGATTATCAGCCTCTCCTGCCTGGGGACTTTAAGTACTGACATTCAGATTCTTCAGAGTCTTGTTCAGACGTGTGTTTTCGAGGTGCCCGTGGTTCAGCTGCAAGCCTCTCTACTGACCCGTGCTGGGGAATACCTGCCCATGCCCACACTGTTCTGTGTCTGTTGGAGGTGGGAGCTGGCTTGGAAAAACCCTCTCATGAAATGCCCACCATTTTTTGCAAGGCCCACGCTGAGATTTTGGAGCAGCTGCCTTTCTCCCATGCTGCTGGCTTGCTACTTGTTATTGCAAAGTTGCCTGTTTGTGCCAGCCGAGCTGTTGTTCCCCACTGAGTTGTTTTGCTTTTGCAAGCACGGCGCCTTGCAGCTCTGGCTGTGGGCTGAGGAGGAAGAGACCCACAGCCGCTCATGACAGTGGGAGTGAGGAGAGGGATCCTATTGAGCAGCACTGATGTCTTGAAAGCTTGCGGGGGGCACGGTGTGGCTCCTGTCTTTGCAAATCCTGTGCTTCGGATCATTGAAGACCCCTCAGTGCCAGCAGGGTGGCACAGTCTTGGAAAAATAAGCTTTGGCTGCAGATTGCACTCGGTTTATTCTTGGGAATTTCTTGTGACACTGAACCAGGTCACATCAACAGAGTGTATGGAGATCAGCCTGGCTTAGGGCAGTCTCACATTCAAGAGGTCACAGAGGGAATCACACCAGCCTGCTGCCCCGGGGCAGCGCAAGCCTGATTGATACCTGCAGCCACTGCAGGGACGTTCCTGGGATCAGATCTGAATATGGCCCTTTATTCCTGAAGATTTACTTTGATATCAGTAGCTTGTCACCAGATTTCCTGGTATTAGTAACCTGGGAACAAGGTCTTTGTGGAGGGTCTAAATTAAGAGGATTATACCAAAATCCTGCCTCTGGACACACCTAACCTTCAAATTCACCTTAGCATCTCAGCTTGGGCTGCTTTTGAGCTCAGAGGATGTGACACATCCCGTACCTTCGGTTCGTCAATATTGGCACGTATCGTTACTAGGTTCCTCTGTTCATTCACAACATGACACTAAACACGAGGCTGCTCCACACAGCAAGCAGGAAATATCTATTCAGTGTGTGTCCTCTGCTTCCTCTGAGCTCTGGCAAATCCCAGCAGAAGAGCGACTTATCATTGCCGAGGTTCTCACTTTTGTTTTGCTCAGTGTGACACCTTTTCCCCGCCACCGACGTGTACGTGTGTGAAGATCTTTTCAAGTTGCTCCAAGTGTCTTTCCCCTAAATACACTGTCAGGAAGTGAGTAGAGATTACGTCCTGTCTTTTAAAAGCTATTTTCTGCTGGAGGGAAACCAAAATAACTTCCAGTTACAACCCTCCAGAGCCATCTGTTGTAGGAGAGGAGAAAAAAAGGATGTCCCATGTAACCGTCCCCGCTGATAACAGCACGGTGATAAACAAATAGTTGTACACGTGCTTTGGAGCCACTCGGTCACCGCTCCCAATCAGAGGTTGGAGGCTGTATCCATTCCCTTAGCTGCTGGCCTGCTGGGTAGTACTCAAAAAACCAATTGTACCTGGCCCCCAGCAACAGGCAGTGTCTTGACTGGTATGTATGTTGTCTCTGGACCTCTTGTTTGACCTTGACCTCACTGTGCTTGTGTACCCAGTGCTGTGCACCGTACGGGGCCCATGTGCAGGCTGTGTTGGCTGTAGGTGTCCTCAAGGCCCAAGTTACTCGCTTAATGTAAGGATTAGTAGTTGAACTTGCTCTCCAGGGACTTGAAACCTTGCTTTTGTCATGGTGTAATTTTATGGCCTTGCTTAAATTACATCCAGAATATAACTTTGAAAGTTTCTCTTCTCTTTTTCTTTTGTCATTAAAGCTTGAAGAAGAATTCCAAAGAACGGCCAACGTACCCAGAGCTTATGGTGAGTGTGCCTGGATAAGCAGTGTGTTGGTTCAGAGCTGGGATGGGTTAGAATGAAATGCTGAGGACAGTTTCCAATAGCAACTGGTGACTTGGGATACTTGGCATCTCTATTTTCATAATGGGTGTGAGAGTCACGGCACGTCAGGGTCTTGGGAGGGTGTGACTGCAAACCAGAGATAGACTCTTGGAAATGTCATTCAGGTGCTATTCCAGTCAGATCAGGAGGGAGAAATATGGAAAAGCAGTTTAAAAATTCACTAAGGGACAAATGAGTGAGGGTAAAATCCTCTTGTGGGGTTCCTGTGATGGCTTTGGACACCTCAGTAAAATGCCTGCACCACGGATGCTCCATGTGGGCCGCAGGACCTGGGTGGCCTGCTAAGCTTTACGGTCATGGCACCTTGGAGAGGAGACTTTTCGGACAGAGTAATTCCTGGATGTCAGGGACAGAGACCAGTCTGTGACTAATAATTCCGGTTATTGAATTTCATCTGCTGCTTAGAGACTGTTTGGTGAGAGTTTGTCTAGGACAGAGGAGTAGCTAAGGAAGAAAATGCTGATAAAGGCTTTTGGCGGGGGAAATGCAAAGCAGTTGTGGGGCTTTGAGGTCGGCTACACTTCACTGCTGATGAAACCCAGCAGCACAGACACTGGTGGACACTCAGCCAGAGCTCTGGGCTGGAGCTGGCAAGAACAGAGTCTGTGGTGAGACTTTTCTGCTGGGGCTCCACAGCTACATGGACTCTCTGCTATTGATCCTGGTGCTCCTAATAGCTGGCAAAAACCAGCAGAGCTTAGGAAGTTGGGTGTTTCGCTCCCATGAGCATCTTGTCCCCTTTTTAAGCACCTGGTTGACAGCTTGCTAAAGGTGGCAGAGAGGTGCCTTTCTTATTTCTGAAGATCCTGACCCAAATTCTTGCCTGTCCCTGCATGCCCACCCCTGCCTGGTGCCACTGGCAAGATCTTTTGGATTAAGGATGGAAACTGCTGCAGAACTTCCTCAGGCATTGGTGTCTCCTGCCCCATAACTCGTAGGACATGGTTGTTACGCCATCCAGGGGGTCAGCCCCACCGCTACCTCACAGCTCTGCTCAGTGGTGTTGGGAGCTCCGTGGTGTGAAGGTACCAGGGTTTAAGGTGCTCTTGAGCTGCAAGATACACTGGAGATCCTTTTGAATGTGAATTGCAAGCAGCAAATAATTCCTGTGGCGTTTCTTGATGGGCCCTGCAATGCAATTAGACTCTATCTGATTTACACACGGTTTGCCCGAATACTGGTTTCAGACAAAGGGAGGCTTTTCTTTTTTTAAAATTTATTATTGAATAAATGCATATATATATTTTAAGAAAATTTCTGAAGCTTGCCAAATGGCCTTTTATCAAAAAGGCTCACCAGAGCAGCTCTGTCTGTTGCAGCATTAATACCCATTGGCAAGCGAGTGCATTTCTATTGAATTAGGTTCTTGGATCACCTCTCCAGAATATCTCAATGCTGTGGTATTTTATGGCTGACATGAATGTTGTGAGGTCCTGTGGTTGAGGGTTACTGTTTTGTGGGGTTTTTTTTCTCCCTCCTCTCTCTCTCATGACATTAAGTTGTGGTGCTGGATTGGACTTGTCATTTAGACCAAAGCTGCTCCCTCGCTTTCCTGTGGAATTGAGGTTTCTCATGGAAAATATGACTCTGCGCTATCTTGAGCATCAGGAAAGCTGATATGGATGCTTAATTTCATTTTAAAACCCACTTCCCCAGGTGAAGTGGAGCATGAAACTACTGCAGGATGCCTTCGCGGTGGTCCACACATTGCATGGAGCGCATCCCACCTGGCACGGGGTGGTCTGTGCTATAACCAGACACAGTGAGACAGGGCTGGAGGCCGCTGCCACTGTCACACTTGCGGGTGCTTCCAGGCTGTGGTAGCTCTGTTTTGGGTGCAACTTAGCAGTGGCATCATGCTGGGATAATAGCACAGCAGGGCAGTTGGGCCATCTCTCCAAGAGTTATTCAGGACACTTCAATTCCCATGACTGTCTGACCCAGGGAGACCTTAAATTATGTCTGGATCCTTGCCTTAACCCATTTCAGCTCCGTTTCCCACATAATTGTGCTTCCTCTTCCTTGCCTGGTGTGTCTTTGGGTCGCTTCCCAGCTGCTCAGAGCTGCCTCTTGTTATTCACCAGATAACTTTCTGCTCAAGCCCACCTTGGAAAGTCTTTTTTCTTTGCCCTTCTCCCTCTACATGGCCATTGCCATAAGTGATGATGGAAGTGGCCAACACTCAGGGACTGAGGTGAGGGGCAGCTTTGAAAAACCGTGGAAACCCCAAATTGTCTTTAAAAATGTGGTGTGAAAGAAGAGGGTCAGGTACCAAGCTGAGCTCCCCTAGCCTGCTATGGCAGCGTTTCGTATGGAGTGGAGGTCACCTGTGAGTCCTTTTGGGTCTGACACCTCCCATGCAGGTAAACACAATTAACTGGCAGGATAGTGGGTGTCAAACCGTGTTTGGTGATCTCAGGTGGACATTGGCCCATATCAGCTGATGTGTCACAGCCCCCAGCAGCAAACTGAGTCGCTGGTGCTAGCAGAGAGGGGCTTTGCTCTTGCTGTCAGGGGGCATTTGGTTGTGGGGTTGGGGTTTTGGGTTTTTTCTTCTTGTTACACATATTTTTCTGTTTGTGCTGAAATGTAGGCGAGATTTTCTGGCAGGAAATCATCATGTTGGTCAGGATTAAGTAGTTAAACATACAGCTGTGGATGGCTTTCCAGCCGGGATGGCTTTCCTCTTTGTGGTTGTTAGGGGTAAAGTAGCCATCTCCTGCTGTGAGTATGAGCAATTGCAGGGAAGAAATGAGACTTAAAAGTCACCAGAGGGTAAGTACACAGATAAAGCAGGAAGCTGAGGGAAAACCCACTGCAGTCAGCCTTCCTGCAAGGTTTTCCTTGCTCCCGTTGGAGCTGGCACTTGGTGGGATGGGTAACCACCAGCTCAGGAGGAACATGTCTGTTCCTGGGGCACTGCAGAGCTGTGAGCCAGCATGTGCCGAAGGGCACGACAGGCTTGAGATGGAGGCAGTGGTTTGTAATGCTCTCCCTTGTTTTGGGAGCAGCCCCACTCAGCCATCCCAACCAGGGCAGTGTTTTCAGGGGAATCCAGGAGGGCAACACGGATCTGCAGCCATCATGAAGTGGCCCCGCAGGTTCCCCACCATGTTTGAGGTGGTAAACATTGAAAGTCCAGTATAAGATACTAGCAACCAAATCTGTCTGGAAGAGTGCCTGGAAAGGTTTTAGATTCGATCCTCAGCATCACAAATAATAAACTTTCCTGTTTGTTCTCTCTTTTCTTCCCCAGCAACATCCTTTCTTCACCCTGCACGAATCCAAAGAGACAGATGTCGCCTCTTTTGTCAAACTCATCCTGGGAGACTGAGAACTGGACTTGTAAATGAATTGCCCTTCTGTGGACTGGTGGGTGCAGGGGAGGGGCGCGTGGCAGGACTTGTCATGAAAGCACCAGCAGAAAGTCGCCGTGTTTTGTTTTGGTTTGGTTTTTATTCTGAGAAACTCCCGCCCCGCCAAAGTTTTTAAAAGGGTTCTTTGGTATCCATAGTGACATAGAACGAGCTGGTTAGTGAAATGAATTTTAATAAGGTTGATAACCTTAAAACAAAAACAAAACAACAAAAAAAAATTAAGAGAGTGATTTACATATTTAATGAAAGTCGAAATCCCTCTTCCTAACTTTCTCCTCATTCCCCTTCCCCCTGAACCAGAATTTGCTTTGTCATGGTAATAGGTGCTATGGTAGTCATGAAGTTGTAAGTAGATTTATATTTTGTCCCTTCCATTATTTTAATATTTATGTTAAGTGCTTGATGGAATAGATTTCTGTTTTATATGAGGATGAATGCGTGGTGACGATGATGATGCTAAATGAGGCCACAGCAAGCAATAGCTGTAGGGCTTTGCTGGGGAAAAGGTGTCAAAGGAAAAGAGGAAGAAGAGGCGAAGTGTCTGTGTTGTGGAAAATATTTAATGTGCATCGTAAAATGAATTTATAAACAAGGATCTCAGCTCAGCTACTCGAGCTGCTTTCGCAGGGTGCGGGGCAGCATCACTGTATGGGAGGGAGGCCCCAATGTCCCGTGAGGTCGCCTCTTCTCCAGACACCATGCTCTGAGTCTGGCCAGCACATCCCGGCCAGCCCGCAGCCTGCGGTGTACTGCCAGACCCCTGTGTGGGGAAGCCCCTGCCCTACATCCCACTGACCCACTCTGCCGCAAAGGCAGGTGATGAGGTTTGGAGTGGGAAGATGTTTGTTAGGATAAAAGCCCTAGGTGGAAATAAATTGCCAGCTAAGTTGCACAAAGATCAGGAGGAGGTTGCAGTGCTCCGTCCTCACCTGCCCAGCAGCATTGCAGCGTCTGGGGCTTCCTTGGGCTGGGGATAAACTGGGTGTAAAAGGGAGCTCCTCTCTCCTTCTCTGGATGAGAAGGGGTAGCAGTATGCATAGCACAACATCTATGAATAATGGGATGTCTCGCTGTGAGTTTCCAGGGCTCTCGGCACTCCATCAGCAGCAATCCTTCTGTGCTTGCCCACAGACTTTGGGAGTGCTAGTGAACTCCCCTGGAGCTGGTGCTGGCATGCGGTTTGGGCTGTGTCCAGCTCTGGTTGGGATGCTGAAGGCAGCCAGGAGCACTGGGCTCTGGCACGGGCTGCAGGTGTCCCCCCTGTGAAAGCTGTAGCCTGGCAAACCCCACAGGGAAACCACAGCCCACCCAGACCAGGAGCTCATCGCTGTTGGCCGGGTCCTCAGAGAAAAGCTGCTAGCTGTGGGCAGGAGCATGGGGACTGTCGGGGTGGGAGGGAAGGATGGCAGATCACGCTGCTTTTAGGTAACACAGTTACTGTCTAAAGGGGGAAAGGGGGGACTGTGCACTGCAAGGTGTTGCTGAGTCTGGAGCAAGGCCACTGGCTCCAGATTAATGCTGGTTTGACTGAGCCAAACCTCCATAGCTGCCTCTTCTTGGCTATGAGGTCCTTTGCCTTTGCCCACGTCTCCTTCCCGCAGCCCTGCGTAGAAGAGTGCCTGTGCCTGCGCCTGTGCCGGAGCATGCACGCGTGCTTCGTGCCCCTCTACATGCTCCCCTTCCCATCTGTCGCTTTGACACAGACTCTCAAGAGTCAGATCCCAGCTAGAAGCATGCCTTGCTCGGCAGCGTTGAAGCCATGCAGGTTGTAATTCGGCTTGAGAGCCAGCCCTTTCTCTCCCAGTTCAGTGGTTCCAGTCTCTGTTGATGCAGGATTGGGCTTCGGGACCACCCTGAGCATCCCCTGGAAGTGATCCCATAGAAGGGCTGATGGGGAGGGCAGCGTTTAGAGCAGGGGCTCCTGAACGGTGGCACCTCTTGTGCTAGGGACATGCCAAAGCACTTTGCAGAGGTGCACGTAGACACCGCCAGTGCCTGGGCTGCCACTGTCACAGCCATGGCTGTCAGTGCCTGCAGAGGTGGCTGTGAACCCCACAGTAGTGCAGCTGAGTGCTGGGGCCAGGATAGAAGGAGATAGGGGAGCACTGCTCATGGGGATTTACTGATCCGCGGGCCCCTGAGATGCAGAGCAGGGTGGCTTGTGGAAGGCTCGTGGGAGGGCAGGGTTTTCCTTGCTACAAAGAGCTTGTGGGTTGAGCAGACTTTGGAAAGAGGTTTCCCTCTCTCAGCCATGTTTCATGAGCCTGCCCGGCCCTTGGTAACGATAGGCTCCATGTTCAGCTTTGTGTTGAGGGGGGAACCTTTCAGGTTGGGTTTTGTTGCGGGTGAAACACCAGGATGTTTTACTTCGCAGTGTAATTTTAAGAGGCCTCGCATGGCTCATAATCTGCCCTCTCATATTCCATGGTGGGGGTGTGTGTGTGTGTTTTCTCTCTCTCACTTTCTCAGAGTCGCAGAGCTGTTTTGATTGATTGTCCTCAGCTGCAGCTAAAAGTCCAGCCAGCCAGTTTATGGAGTTGGTTCCAGCATCAATTCTCGCTTTGAAAAACATGACATTTAAAACCACCCTTTGGTTTTCCTACATATGGAGCTGATGCTTTTGTTAAAGATTGTTTTTGCCGCTTTTCTCCTGGAATATAAGTCCCATTTGGACACCACATCTCCTTGACCTCAGAGCACCTTTATTTCAGTGCCATTGTAATTGACAGGTTGAATTTATAAGATACTGTCAAAGTTCAGTATTAATAGCAGATATTAATGTCACCAGCGTTTTCCAATAGAAAATGAATGTCAGCGTTGTCTGCAGCTAGTAACCCTCTAAAATGGTTCTTACATGCCTCGACACTACATGCTGAGTGCTTTCTTTTATGCTTCTTGCTCTTGCAGCGCTTGGGCTGTCTAATCCCTTTGTTTTAATGACATTACAATAGGGCATGCAACAAATCACTTCCCTTCCCTCCTGATTCTCCATGACTTTGTTCCTTTAAAAGTCATTTGCGTCAGCCCAGAGTTAAGTGTGAATCCGTCTGACCAGTGTGACTGAAACCAGTGCTCCCAGTGATGACCGCTGCCGAAGGTAGCTGTGGCAGGAGAGAGATGCAGAGGCTCTCTGTCCATCCTTCCATCCCGCGTGGCATGTGTGGACGCAAGGATTGGCCTGAACCAGGGTTTTCTTAGAAGCCTGAGCTGGTGGCCTCAGCACAGGGAGGAGAGCCAGGGACTCCTGTGTGCTTTGAAGCTTTGAAAACATGCTGGGCTGCAAGATGAGAATCAGACTCTTCTCTCTCCTTTGATTGTGCTCTCCGTGAAGGCGTTGGTTGGTGCTCAGTACCGTGTGTGGCTGGCACACGAGCACAGGGTTGCCTAGGACATTGCTCTCTGGGATGTGAAGCCTTTCCCAACAACCATCCCCCCTGAATGGCCAAGGTGTCGGGGCTCAAAGCTGCTTTTCAGAAAGTTCTGGGTTCAGACCACGCAGACTCCAGGCAGCGCGTTAGGTTGTTCTGAACGGGGGGTTTTTAACTGCCAGCATAGCAGATCCTGTGCCATAGACCCTGAAACAAACCAAAACCACACCAGGGAGTGGAGAGGAGAGAAAAGCTGCTTGGAGCTCAGCACCGAGCTGTGCCCCGAACCAGCTGCAAGAATGAATGCCAGCACAGTTAGCTGCTTGCAAGGCAGGGAGAGCCACTCTGCTCTGCCATGGGCAGTGGTTACTGGGCTGTGTGAAAGATGCACAGCCCATCCCCATGCCCACAGCAGCAGGATCACCAGGGTCTGACGTTCATCCTCTCTTTTCTTCCATCACACAGCCCTTGATGTTCTTGCAACCTCCTGGACACTTGAGGCCGTGCCATCACTAGAACTCTTGAAGTGTCACTGGCAGGAAAGCTGCTTTCTGGGTCCCCAAGAGCCCACAGGTCCCTTAAACTTGAAAGAGAAGTTGGAGGGCATTTGCTGGTTACTCTTTTTTAGATGCCAGGTTCATGCTGCTGCAGTGGGTGAAATGCCCATCTCTTCTGGAGATGTTCCAGATGTACAAAACTTTACACAGATATCTAAGTACTGTATTTCTGCATTCTCCCTGCCTTTTGTCAGATTTGCTGGTGAGGAAGGAGGCATTTCTGACTCGTTATGGAGGTGGGAACCCCATTTCTGGAGGCAGCTGGCCTCCTTTGCATGATGGAGGAGGCAGTCGGTGGGTCAGTACTCAGAAAAAGCTCTATAAAAGAAACACAGGGCAGCTCCCAGCTGTTCCAGAGGTGCAGAGGGAGGTGGCTGTGTGCCTGTGGGGTCAGTGCTGGCTGCTTGATGGGAAGAGGCTGCTGCCAGGCCCTTTGTCCATGCAGCCACACAGTTCCCAGTGCTGAGGGCAGAGACACCGCTTTAGCTGGGATTTCTCCATGTTCAGTGCAAGCTCAGTACGTACCTGCATGTTTCCCTTCTTTCCTAGACATTTTGGAAGAGGAAATCTTTTCGGCCGATGCAGCATTGCGTTAGTGGCTGGTCTGATGTAGTTCAGACAGGGTTCTGATGTAGTTCAGACAAGGTTCCCACCAGCTTGTTTAATAGACCTCTTTTTTATTAAAAACAAACCCCAAACTCCTCTCAGAAAAGCCAGCCAAGATGCTCTTTTTTTTCTCTCTCTCTCTCTCTTCCATCTTGTTCCTCTTAGAGGAACTCTGGGAGCCCTTCTTGGTGCTTTCACTCTTTCACATGCCAAAGATTGCTACATGCCTCTTAGTTACGCTCCTGCCAAACCAGATCTTATAGTCTTGCCTCAAAAATCATCCACTTCCCTGCTCCTTGGGGTTCCTTTTGTTGCTGTTGCTTTTTCATTGAATTTCCTCATATTTATTGACATGTCTATTGTTGAACTTCCTGGACACATGGGGCTCTCTTTTTCGGGTGCAGAGAAAGACAAATAGTTGCCTTCACTGCTCTGCCCCCGCTGCTGGGGAAATACTGCTGGTGATGAGGTTCCTACAGATGGTGATGGGTCTCGTTTTGAGCGAGGGTCATGGAGGGTGTAAACTGGCATTGCTCCATTGACTTGGCTGGAATAAGGCCAGTTTTGTCCAGCTGAGAATCTGTCCTTAATGTCTAAACAGTTATTATACACTAATAAAGATTAATGATTGTAAATCCCCATGGATTATACATAAAATGGCAAGTTTTGCTCATTAATCTTTATTGCCATATTATAGCTGTTTATGTTTGAGGAGTCATCTCTCTCTCTGCTCTGAACATGCACTTAGGAGGTGGGGGTGGAACACAGGAGAGATGAAGGGTGGACATAACAGACCAGATGTCCACGTGTTTTACAGCCTTGTGTCCTCCCCCCAGGTTGGTTGTTTCCTTGAAAGCCGTTAACCAGCAGCAAAGGATGTATCCCAGAGCTTTGTCTGCTTAGCTGGCCTCAGCCTGGGCTATAAAATCCAGATTGTTTCTGGTGAGAAGGGATCAGATCTCCTAATTAATATTTCAGCTCAGCCTTTACTGGAGCAGATGGATGATATGAAATTTGACGTGTGCTCCAGCAGGCCAGAGCTCTGCGGTGCAGTGAGATCCGCTCTCCCAACCGTGGCTGGAGGATATGCTTTCTGTACAGTAGGCAGCTCCATTGCAGGTTGAAAGGACACTGCTCCATCACATAACCCCACACCAGAAAAGCAGTTTATTTTTGTTAATAAAAAGGGCCAGAAAAAGCTCCTTTGAATCTCAGCTTTGACATGCTTGCAGGTGTGTATAGACACGGCTAGGAGGTGGTGGTGCCAGTGGTCTGGACACAAAGGTCCGTGTGCTGTGTAAATGAAGAGTGCTCTAAAGAGAGTGTAGTAAACTGCACGGGTGGTTTTAATGGCATAGGGAAAAAATGAATCCTCTGATAGGCAGCTGGTGTCAGTCCACACTGCCAAGGAAGGTCTGGAGTTGATGGGGAAGGCTGGAGCAGAACAAGGAGGCAGCCGCAGAGTCGATCGGGTGCACAGCCTGGTGAGAGCAGCCTGTCCCCCTTTCTCTTGCCATGTGCTCCTTCAGGCCCAGATCTGTGGGCAATAGGTTTTCTCCCAAGTCCCCAACTGCCTCTGCATCCCCACAAACAAAATCAAAACCCCAAAAGAAGCCCACAGCGGGTGAGCTGATACCTTTTTCTGCTGCGTGGCCCTGTGCATTGCTGCTTCCCCTGCCCAAATCGTCAGTGAGATGCAGAGGTCCGACTTAAACAGCGGGGAAAGCATGGGAAAGGCCTCTGGAGCTGCGAAAGAAGAGGGTAAACATTTTATGGTGGTCTCTAGCTTGTGTAATGGTGGAAATATCTAATGTACAGGCCACAGGGATAAATGAATTCTTCAGGGGCTTACACAGCCAGCAGTGTGTTTCCACCGGGAACAATTCTGGCTGCATAACATCTGTTACGTGGCCTCCTTTAGTGTGTTGCTGGGTTGCTAGAAAGCTCTTTGCCTCCATTGACACCTTAGGTCTGCAGTCACCTTTCCGTATTGTGTTTTACTGCCTGGGATTTTACTGGCAGCCTTTTTTCTAGGTGGTTGGTCAGAGTGAAGGTGAGGGAAAAGAGGCCTCCGGCCACCTCTCTGCAGAACGCTTTGGGAGAGGAAGGAGCTGCCTGCCTGTTATCCAGTGCCTGCTCCACAGGAAGCCACAGCCAGAGGCTTGCTACCCCGCAGGTATCCAGCTGAAGTGAGAGCTTCTCCTTCTGTGCTCTGCTGCCACCGCATTAAAAGTCCTTTTCGGGGAGCAGAGCAGCACTGGAGTTGCAGCAGCCTTGCTCCAAGTCAGTTCTCTTTTGCCAGCAGCCAGTTTGTAGGACAGACTGTATTTCCTTCCTTGAAAGGCTCTTGGGTTTCTCTAAACGATGGGGCAAAAGTCCAGTGGCTACAAGGTACCGTGAGGATAAGCTGGGAAAAGATTGGAAGCATCTTAAATGCTTTGGAAATAGAGATGGAAATCTCAAAAGATCAGATGTTTTTCGGCAATTTCCAAAGCTGTGTGGTTTTAGCCAGACCTGAAAACCCTTCCTAGAAGTTTATTTCAGGGTATTTTGATACGTTACTTTCGCTTTTGGGCCTAGCTAAATCCAGGAAACTCAGACTAGTCTAATTTTTAAATAAAGAGCAAACACACCCCAAGTTACCAAACCAATCAGGAAAGTTTCTGTTTGGTTTCTGTTACGGGAAGAATTTCAGGCCAGCTCAGGGTTTATCCACATTCAGTCTGGGTTTTGCCCCAGATAATTACTCTTTTGGAGAAAATAAGGGATCAGGCCATGATCTTTCCTACACACCATGACCTGTCACACAAGGGTCTGACCCAAATTGTGCCAGAAGGTGAATGGTGATAGGTAATCCTATTCAGTCCAGTGGCTGGAAGGAGCAGTGTGCCAGCAAGCATGTCCATGGTCTCCAAAAGCATAAGTAGATAGAGCTTTGCCAGGGGTTGTGTGATGAAGGTATCAAGGTCTTCCAGGTCTCACGTTTTTTTCTCCCTAGTAAAGAACATTCAGCCATCTCAAAGCGTCCCAGAACAATATCTGAAAGCTCTGGGTATTTCTCAGCTCAGTTGTATCGTTTTTTTTCCAGCACGGATACTGTGAGAAGCCAGGAAGGGCCAGGTGTCCTCAATATATGCAGCCAGAGTGAAGAGATGTAGATTAAGTGCCTCGTAAGAGCCAAAAAGGTGTGTTCAAAGATAAATTACAGTCTCTGTCACAGCTGTTAAGTCAGGATCAAATTTTCCCAGAGACAGGTGCAGCTGCAGAGCTCTCTGACAACATTTAGCCCAGATTTAGTCCTGAGACTTGTAGAAACACCTAATAGCATGGACCATGCCATTCAGTGGGCTTCTGGTAGATGGGGGCTCTACAGGCACAAAGAAGCTTGGATCAGAAGTATGTCATCTCCAAAACCAGGGTTTGGCTCTAAATGTTTCCTATATAATCCACATCTGAAGGGAATTTCCAGGGCTCTGACACTGTTTTGTTTCCTCCATAATCCCGAGTTGGGTGGCTTGTGCTTGGTGGCAGCTGTCCCTGTGCCAGTGTGGCTGCCAGGAATACTCACAACATACCAAATAGCTGGAACTTTTTTGCGTTTATTTTTTAATAGCAATGCCTTAGGGGGAAGTTGCTAAATCTGGGTTCTTGCAAACTGGAAACGCGTTGGAGTGGAACTTGTTATTTCTCATAGAAAAGAAAATAACTGTCTAAAAATGTCCAAAATCTTCAATTTAAGGCATTGGGGTTTTACTGGCAAAGAGCCATCTTTGCCATCAAAATACATGAGATCTTGAGAGATTCTGTCTTAAGGTGTGAAATCTACTTTTGCTTGAGTTGGTGGTAAATTTGTACTGAGGGTGTTTCTGCAGACTTTTGGCTATAAATAATAAAAATAAGGAGCACGATGGAAAAGCAGCTACTTCCCAGTGGTCTGCTGGTATTGAAGAGGGCACAGGGAAAGCCCCTGTGTGTTCTGAACACCTTAGAAAGGAGAAGTTTTCCCAACCTGCTGTAATGCAAGCCCTTATTTTACTTTATTTTTAGGATAATGTCATCATTTGCTTTATACCTGTGAAAGTTTCTGCTTTTCCTTACATCCAGAAGGCTGATTATTCCTTCTCATGCTCTTACTCATTATTTCATTATTTGTCCATTTCTGGTACTACTCAAGATAAGCTGAAGGTATCTATCTCCCACCTACTTTTTAGAAACACCGTAGTATCTCCCTAACAGCTGGGATGGAAAATGGCAGTAGATAGTTAATTATTTTAAATCATATTACAGCAATTTAGTTTTCCTTTTAGTGACCCAGTTTGCTCCAGAATTAGGGATGGGGATAAGGAATCTTTTTGAAAAAAAATAGCATTTTTCAGTTTTTCTTTAAACACCTTGGAGGTGTCTGATAAACCTACTGGCTCTTGTTTTCAGTGGGAAGAGCACCAGATGGGTTGTAGTTGTTCCTTCAAGAGGGGACTGACTAGCGTCAGTCTGACTGGTAAGAACCCTCTGTGTCACAACAGCATTAACCAAAAGCGCACTGGAATGTTGAGAAAACCATCATTTTCCCCCTGAAAAATCAGATCTGCTGTGTGATGAACTTGGTTTGTCCAAGTCTCAGGCCAGGGTTTTCCGCATCAAACTTTTCCTGGGGCCCTTTGGCCAGTGGGACACATTGCCAGGATGGCTTCAAAGCTGGGCTGAACCCAGATACCCCCTGGCCAAATGCCTGCTCTGGTCTGGGGGACACAACTTCCACAGAAATCACAGAACAATCAGTGAAGGATTTCTTTGTGCTCTGTAAGAGACATTGAAGTGAAACCCTGTAAGTGTGACCTGCGTGAGACAAGCAGGATTGGGGGCCCAAAACCATCATCTTTTGGTTCTTTTTGCTCCTTTTCTCCTCTTGGTGAAGGTGCCTCACTGCTCTACTGCTTCAGGACCCTCCCAGCCCTTGTGATAAAGAATGCTGCGGTGCATCTGTTTTCAGACAGCTTGCCTTGGTTTTCTGGTTTGCTTTTGCTTCCCCCTACGTATAAGAAATGTTGGGTAGCAGAATGTGGAATTCATTAGGAGTTCATAAAGCAGGGACCTCAGAAGGATGTGGGTATAAATGCTTTTCAGGCATCTGAGGTGAACTTTAAATGGAGCTTTGGCCCTCATTTGCTTTCTGCTTTTCAAATACCATTTATGAGAAAGCAGAGCTGTCAAAGCCATGCATGAACTTTGCCTGCTTGCAAATAACTTGTCTCAAAGTAAATTGTCAAAATGCACAAGAAACTTGTCTCAAAGTAAATCCAGTAGCTCTACAGAGCTGGAAACGTATGTGCATTACAGTGTGTGTGTGTGTGTGTGTGTGTGTGTGTGTGTGTGTGTGTTGTNTTGTCCAGGGGTGGGTGGAGTAAGTCTACCATGTTGGAGCATTAAAAAACACAATGCAAGTGCTTTTAAAAAAGCAATGTAAAATATTTATTTCTTGGCAAAAGTACATCAGACCACATCTCCCATCCTTCTTTTAATTGCTTCGTGTTTGTTTTTGTTGTCTTAAGTCTTTGCTGGCCTGTTTCCTCTGCAGTGCTCATTGCTACTCAGCAGCCCGTAACCTCACACAACCCCTCTTGCAGGGATGGAGCGCGGGGCACAGGGGGGCTCACAGGCTCTGCAGCTCATTGGGAAGAGCACTGGCGTTCCCATGGATGAGAGGAATGGGAAGGGTAGTGTTAGATGAACAGGTAGGGCGATATGATTGGGATTTGATTTTTAGCCTTGTTAAGGAAACTTCATCCTTGTGAGAATCCCAACTGCCCGCAGCCTGATGCCAGACCTTGAATCAAGGCTGTGGGGAAAGGTAGCTAGCTCAGTGCTGAGAGAGCAAGCATGGAGAAAGACTCTCCCTGCCTTGGCCAGTTCTTGTGGACATGTATTGGTGGTATATTTAAAAGTGAAGTGCTGTCATCTTTGTGAGATGGGACCCAGGTTCTCGTCAGTGCTGGTTAAGGTTCCCTTGGGCTTTGCCCAGGGTTTGTAGTGAGTGGGTGCAGAGCTGATGGCAAGGAGGCAGTGATGCCCTGTGTCCTGATGAACCATCGCTCCGAGCTCTGATTCCTTTATGCAGCCAGGTGAAAATTCATCAGTCAGATACCACAAAGTTCCCATGGTCCTCCCTGCACCCCAGAGTACTTTGGGGGTTGCTCGGCTGCCCACCTGTATGACTCCATGTCCGCACTTCTCTTAACCTGTGTTGTCTTCATTCATCTCAAAGCCGTTCCGTGTACTACGAAGATGATAACGACTAGGAGACTGACAGCAGGACCACTTGTGTAATGTTAGATGGGCTGTTATTTAATGCTGTTGTTTTAATGAAATGCTTTTAGGATCCATGTCGTACTGGATTAAGGATATTGGTGGAACAATTGAACTGGTATTCTTTAACCCTGACTGCCCCAGATCCTTTCCCTCTGCCCTCTTCATTAAAAAAAAACCAAAACCCAAATAATTAGATTGGGAGAATATATTTAACTTGGAAATAAACCCTACCCCAGCCCCTGCTAGTGGATTAAGTTAATCTTTTCTACACTTGGAATTTATTTCTCAGGATACCCAAAGGTTTATCACTGCTGCTGAGAGAAGGGGACAGTACACCTTTTTGAAACTTCAACCACTGTAACCGTTTTCCGGACGTGTGTGTGCACGTGTGCGTGTGCGTGTCGAACTCAGCGCTGTGCGTGCGTGTGTTCTGCTGAATATTGTGTGCATCTCTGAAATGCTTCAAACAACTGCCTGGAAGTCAAAACCAACCACCTCTTTCCAGTCATATGTTTGCCGTGACTTTTCATAACCACACTTGAACTAGTGGTCTTGGATTAAATATTCAAAGAGCAGGGCATCTTTATAGCAATGGTATGTCAGTCGAATTAAGACAAATGTACACAAAAATAAATAAAAGAAATACAAAAGTAATGTGCTGTCTGACTACCTGTATTTACCTGTTGGAAATACTACTGGTTGTTGGGGGGCACACGGTGTACTGTGTTGGCTGTTCATCCAGAAGGTTTTTAAGGATCAGCTTACTCCTAACAGCTTATCCTACATCGCTGGAAACTCGGGAATGCTCAAGCTGCTCTACAGAAATAATTGCTGGTCTTTCTGCTGTCGGTTTGTCTCTCTGCGCTCCGGCTTAGCGTGGCTGGCGAGAGCAGACGCTTCCACATCCCGTCCAGCCCACATCAAAGGCACGAGCCCTGGCTCCCGCCACGGCTCTGGCAGGACGCTGGTGCGATGAGAGGGGCCGGCTTCCTGCTCCCCCCACCCCCCCAAAAGCCATTTTCCAGCAGGGATGGGGGGGAGTTTGAAGGGGCTGCAGATGGACCCAGTGCTAGGGGGTGTGGGGCTGGTGGCCAGGCTGGTGGCAACATGTGCTGTTGGGGTTGGGAGCCCGGCACTTCGCCCGACGTGGTCAAGGCCAGTGGTGGGTTCAGTGCAGAAATCAGCTCCTGGAAAACAGATGCGGGGCTTCACTCTGTCGTTCACAGGGTCCAGGATCCAGCCCCTGATTCCCCGCCAGCCCCATCACTGTTACCTGCAATTAAGCCTTGCATTTCTTTAAAGGTTAACTGTTAGGCCATGCATTTGTCAAGGTGCAAAGCCAATTTTCACCCTTAATTTATTAGACTAAAAGTCAAATAGTGTTTTGCTTGAGTAAAGCGTGCTGTTCTGGGTCACCCTGAAACATGAATCGCAGTTTCCCCTCTTGTGTAAATAAAATTATGCTCCCATTTATATTAGAATTGTGGAAAACAATAGATCAGCTCCCTCTGCTGATCCTGCGCTCCCAGTTAAGGCTAAAGCTGTAGCTGCAGAGCTGATGCGCTAAGGAACGAACTTAAAAATACCCCAGGTAATGTAATAACCTTTCAGGGCACAGGAAAGGAATTGGTGTTTCATCACATAGAGGAAAGCGCAGCGGCCTGGGCTGAAACACTTTCAGATCACAGGGGAAATGTGATCGGATGCTGGCGATACAGAGAGTGCCATAAAAATGTCTGAAGGGGAGAGTTGCAAGAGGCACATAGAACCGTTTCTGGGAATCCTAAGGAAACCAGCTGCTGAAGTTTCCTTCGCACCCTGGTATGTGTGTGTGTGTCTGTATGTGTCCTGTTCAAAAGGAAGACATGAAGAGCCATACTTCTATCTTAGCAAATCGAATTACACTTGTACCTTCAGAATATTTCTGCATCGTGACTTTTTTCTATTATTATAATTTTTATTAGAGCTTTATCTCGCTGTAATCAATTCCAAATACAAAGCTATTTTTATCCTGAAACGCAGCAGTAATTTATCAGATGTAGACAGAACGCAACACGAGATGCCAAAAGCAATTTTATGGAGCCTCTTTCGTTGTCATCTACAAGGCGTCGGTTCTTGCCTTCAGCCTCTCATCAATTTTAAAAGCCCCAAGATACAAAAAAATATATATAAACCAAAAAGGAGTAAGTGTACTGAAGCAGCTGCCAGCGCCTAGAATAGTACAGGGATACATGTGCACCTTTGGGAAAGAGTTTGACTGAACACGGCACAATAATGTAAGCCCTGCTGAGCTTGTAATGCTATGATTTTCTCCCTTGCTGACTGTATAGTATTTCATCTGTGTGCAGAGGATGAAATTGCAAAATAATGCCCTGCATTACCACAACTAAGGTCACACTGAGATGGGGAAGAGTGATGGTTGAGGTTCCCACAGCTTATCAGGGACTTCAGCCCTGTAAGAGACAATGTTTAACTGTGTCCAAGTGAAGGCACGTCTGTTACATGCTCCTTCTTCAGGTTACTGTCCCAAAAACCTGACTTGCTTAACGCTGATAGGACACGTAGGGTCAGTGCTGGGTTCTCAGAAGTTGCAGGCACCCGTCTTAATCCACTGACCATTGTTGAAAGTAAAACCTTCTCAAAGAGAACTGCAGCCTAAACTGGATGAGATCCCAAATACCCCCAATATCAGCAGGAGTCTCATAGAATCAAGTTTTAAAAAAAAAAGGAATAGCCATTTCCCAGAAACAAGCATCCTGTTGGTCTTGCACCCATGCAAGACAAGGAATTTGGTCTCAGGATTCCTGTGTTAATAATGGTGCTAAATGTGTGGCTAGAAGCTTCCTGCAGCCCTCGAGGCTAGGCAGGAGTGGTGGCTGAAATGCCTTTGCCTGCTGGTTGTGTACTTGCAAATACACAGCTTTGTGGGTTACTTGCTCTTCATGTGGCACAAGAGCCATCCTCCTGCCCAGTGAGTGGCATTCTGAAATATCCCTGTCCTGAGGAAGGTACCTCAGGCACCAGATGTGTCCCTGTTTGCTGGGTATGTGGCGCTTGCTGAAGTTGCAAAGATGCGATAAGGAAGAATCCAGTGCTGAGGCAGGAAGGAATTGCGGTCGTCAGAGATCATAAAATTGAAGAGAGATGTGTTTCAGAACTCCTCCTGCTAAAGATAGCCTTGAATGTCTTGAATCCAGCTTGGTTTTGTGACTTTTACTGGGACATGCGTTGGCCTGACAAATGGCATTTCCCTGACACTTCTCCGTGGGGACAGATGTCCAGGACTGAAGAAGCTGCAGGACTCTTTTGCAGGTCACAGTACCTGCTCACATAACACTTCTTGCTCTGCAGGTTGGTTCAGCTGCTGCTTGATGTCCTTGTGCCTGTGACAATGTGAAACTCAGCAGGTAGGCTTTATGAGATGGGGCATGGAAATTATAAGAGTATTTGAGGTGACACATGCTCTTCCTTGACATGAGCTGCTCTGCCATCTTCTCTGTATCATGAAAAACATCATCATAATTGTCCCAAGCACAGCAGCATGGTTCTCCCTTCTTTGGTCTTCTCTTTAATCCCCTCCTCCTCTTTGCTCCCCTCCTTGGTCTTCTCTTTACTCCCCTCCTTCTCTTTGCTCCCCTCCTTGGTCTTCTCTTTACAAAGGGATTGCTTGGATCCCTTCTGGGTGTGCAGTTATAATTGCTTCCTTCCAAAATGCAGATATGCCAGATGAAGGGCTCCAAAATCCCCATCCCATGGGGGTTGGACTTGACGATCTCTAGAAGTCCCTTCCAACCCCTACAATTCTGTGGTGCTGTGATCCCAATCTCCATGCTGGTCAGCTGCTGGTGAGCACTCGCTCCTTCCAGCAAGCTCTCCGTGCCCCCCAGGAGCACCTGCAACAGCAGCGTCCATGTGTGTGTTCATGGTTATGGATTTTCAATCTGTTATCTTCGATCTTGCCAACGCAGACAGCATTTCTGCTCTCTCAGATTACTCTGATGTTTCCTGCTACAAAGCCACGGATTACCACTCCAACACACTTTTGGTTACAGTCCTGGCTCTCTGGCTCTCCAGTGCTGGAAGTGTGTGGTAGGATGCTGAAAGCAATATATATTGCTGAGTTTCTGAAGAGTATCTTGCGTCTAGCGCTGATGTCGTTTGACGATGTTAAAGATACAGATGTTTAATTCTGTTTCGTTTGCTTGCCAAATCCTACTGATGTTATGAGAGGAGTAGCCAAATTGGAAGTATTTTCAGTCTTAAAAGAAGCTTCCCATTTAAATACCCAATGATTGGTTTGAAAATACTGTTAGTGTCTTTCAGTAGGCTTCTGTTAGCTACAGGTATTGAAAATGAACAGAACAAAATTACAGAGCCTTAGCAAATTATTAGTGGCAAACACTATGACACCCTTCTTGTTTACCCACCATTTTCACATCAGAGTGAGTTTGGGAAATAGTAGTAATAATAATCATTAAAAAAATCCCTCTTGAAGGAATCAGTACTAACACATTTTGCATGCAGATTACTTCAGGCTTCAGCATCGCGACTCTCGGCTAGGTTAGGAGATGGAGGCCAAGATTTGTTGATTGAGATCAGATGGCTGGTGGCGAGAAGGAATCTAGATGACTTAACTGGAGGGATTAAACTCAAGTCTTTGGCTTCCATTTGGCTGTTTTATAAACTCTGCCACTGGGCCAACTCGTCAGGCTGTGTTCCCCTCGTCGCGTATGTGTGATGTGAAGGAGGCGGTTTGTAGTACCGGCCAGTCCATCAGTGTTAGCAGTCCAGACGTTCTGGGTGAGAAAGGGAAAGGCACTGCGACTGAAAGCTAAAATTAGTCCCTGAAGTGCCCATCTGCACACCTCCAGACTGGCGGCTGACCTACTGCCTGGCCACTGCCGGCTGAGGGAAGCCGGCGTGAGCGCTCTCTATCCCTGCCAGCACCTGGGTTTTTTGGTGGTTGATGGTGTGCAGATGCTGTCGGGCAGAGCTGGCATTCCCAGGAGCTCCTGCCCCATTTCCCAACCCTGCTCAGGAAGAGGCAGGTCTCTGCAGCACCCAAAACACAACCCACGTCTCCTGGCACTTTGCTGCAGGGTGACTGTCAGACGCATGAGGAGGGGTTTGCTATCGGTAATTCATGTTTGAAGCCTCACCCATTAGATGTACCCACAGGAGGAGATGGAGCTCGCTTTCTTCTTCCTTTCAGAGCCCTAACCCTTAATTTTACAGCACTGATTGAAACCAAGAGTGGAAATAAAAAGTCAGAGCTCCTCTGTTTTCCTTCCCCTCCCTTCCATTATCTTCTTTCTTTTCCATCCATCCTCATTTCACATGCCTCTCAGATTGCGTCCCCCTGGATTTCCAGTTATTTATTGACCCAGACCTAATTCCTTATTTCCAGAAATGTGTCATGAATCCTGCCTTTGAGTCATTCGCTCATTGCTTTCCAGGCTCACCTCTGTGACCACGTTTTCCTGTAAGAGATAAGGATATAGGGTTTGTGGAGTAATCACAGCAGGATGCCTGGGTTTCATTCATAGATCTGTTGCCACTGGCTCATTCTGGAAAATTAGGAGAGTTATTTCACCTTTCAGTGCCTCACCTCGGTGTCACCATCTGTAAAACAAGGCTAATAATTGTTATCTCTTCCTTGCAGGAGAACTGGGGAGCTTCGCTAATGACCATCTGCTAAATGTTCTCAGAGCCTCACATGAACATTTCTACTGAAGTGCAAATTATTATTAGAAACCAGGGATTGTTACTGGATTGATATCAAATCATTGTCGACAGCTTCTCTGCAGGGAAAACTTAGGCGCAGCCAACAAGAACAAGCTGCATGTTTTGAAGTTGTGCAGTTGATTATATTGGCTTTCATCTTCTGGTAAGAGGATCCTCTGCCATCTGAACTCTCTGATCTCTGGGAACACAATTCAACCAATCAATCTGGAGGAAAATAAACCTCCCCAGACAAAAAAATAAAGTATCCACCTGAGATCATATGGAGATGGAAGATGTCAATTAATTCCCAACCCCCAGTCCTCAGCTCTTGTAATCCCTGTGTTTTCCTGGCCCACCAGGCAATGCTTAAGAGAACGATATAATGCATCCATTACAGAGTCTCGGTGTTGCAAAGAGCTTCACAAGCCTGCCTGGGCTAAATGGTAATTGAAAACATGCAAATATGTTACAGGGAAATTGGTGCCACTGAAGGCTGCTCTGGACTGCCTGAGGGGTACGTGCTGACCTCCTATGGAGAGGTGAAGGGCCAGCACGGATCTCAACTGTGGCTCCTTCCCAGCACGAGCCAGCCTGGGGTGAAGGGCTTCCCCATCCCGCTCCTGGACCTGACCTGCTGTATTTTCTCAGCTTCATGGTGCCCGCCCAGCTGATGGATGTGGCTGCAGATCGAATCTCAAGCCCACGTTGAGCACTACCTAAGTAGACAGAAACCACCACCGGAACATCATGGGTGTGTGCCTGTGTGCTCAGGACCCCAGTGAGCTCCACCGACGGCTTCCCAGTCTTTGCTGTCCGAAGCGAGCATGGCCTCCCATCCTTTCAGTGTCCAGGCTCATCTACCACGCTTTTGCTGAGCTGGAAATGAAGAGGGAGGGTGGCTGGCTGCAGGGAGAGGGTTGATGGAGGCTACGACCTGTCGCTGGGTATTCAACAGCAGCAGTGTCAATAGGGACAAGCAAGTGGTGATGGGGACAATTACAAGGACCAAGTAGTGAGTGTCAGAGAGCTCAGGTCTCCTAGGATGCTAAAACTGATATTATACAACTGGTGAGACTTTGCAGTGTCCCTGAGTCTTCCCCCTCCGGTACCATCACGTGCCATTGCAGTCAGTGTCTTAGTTTGCTGGGTTTAAGCAAAACCAGCATGTTTTAATGGTGCTGTTCCTATCCAAGAACATCAACGGTGCTGTACTCACGAAGCCCCTTCCATAGGAAAGCTGTGTGGGCTTACAGGTGAGCAAAGGGGTGAGTCTGAGCTTTTGGGAGCTGCAAGGGGGGGTATAAATATCCCTGGTGCAACCATCTGCAGCGCGCTGGGGATTCTGGAGACAGGATTTGGTTCTCCCATGTAGCACGGAGCATATTAAAAATGAGGGGTGGTTTAAAAAAAATAGCCCAGTAATTTTTTAATTAAAAAAGGATAATAACATCATGTGTTAAATTTTTAAAAAGCAATTCTCTACGTTTAAAAATATACCTGTAAAAGAATATATGCCTTTTGGCTGTTTCCTATAATATGTAACTTGGGTCACATGGCTCTCATTAAGACACCAGAAAATGTCATAAACTAGCATTTATAAGCTCAACATCCGAAATTTCTGTATTTTTATTTTGAATTTATAATCCCGGTCCAAGATGTGCTGAAAGATATGAAACTTTATTTGAGGTTTTGGAAATGGAATAATTTCTGAGCAAAACAGTCTTCTTTTGGTAAAAACTCCCATCTGCTCAAATTTTAGACATTTTCTTCAGGCAAATAAGATTATTTTTTCAATTTTTTTTTTTTGCCTACAAATATGCAAATATTAAAAAAAAAATTCTGGCTAAAGACCCAGTCACTAATAGCTGAAAAATGCAATATTATGAAATATTACCAGTTTAAGATAAACCCCTGGAAAGCACAGGGCAGCATGAGCCTGAGCTCTTAGTGGCGCTGGGCAGCACTGCCTGGGATCCCTGGGATGGATTTAGCACTGGTGGTGAGGGAGGTTTCCTCCGAAAATGGGCAAGAGTGTTAAAAGCAGGGAAGATATTAAGCACATCTTAACACTGGGGCTCGAATAGCCCTGCTTCAGGTAGTTAATAATTCATAATGTGTAACCAGAGAGAATCTTTTCTGTTTCCTTGGAGTTCACACCTCTGGGCAAAGGTCAAGCTGTGAAATTTGAAATTAAGTGGACGAATTAAGTGATGCAACGATGAGATGAGGGCTGGTGCTGTCGTCCTGGAATAATCCCAGGACCTGGAAGCGTGTGAGCAGGTTCAATACCAAGCCTGCAAGGCTGGTGTCAGCAGCTCGATGGGGAGCACGGCTTTTTCCCAAGCAGGCTGCAGGTGGCAATACATTGATGTCCGTGTCTCCGAGCACGGGAGCTCCCCGAAACGCCGGGCCGGGACCAGAGGATGTTGCTCTCGAAGAAGAAATACATCAGGAGGGAAATATGATAAGCATCATCGCAGGGAAGGGGTTACAAAGAGATCAAAGGGGTTTCCTTTCGGTGGGAACGGCTCATTTCTCAAGGCAGCTGCTGTGAGTTTTCTGCTTCGCCCTCCCAACCCGTGCCTGGCCCCTGGTCCTTGTGCGGTGCCACCTGGGAAGAGCTGAGAGCAAGGCAGAGAAGTCATCTGGAAGCGGAGCCGCGTCCACCGAGGTGGGTGAAGTTCTGGGGAACATCAAGGAGTATCTTAGAAGTACAAAGGATGGAATGACATGTCTTTAATTCTCCTTCCCTGGGCTTGTTTTCAAGGTGTTCTCCTGAGAAAAAGAATGCAGACCCGCAGCTCTCCCTGCTTCCTTAGGGAAGGTGAACCAGAGCAAAGCTTTGATTTATTAAATTATGATATATAGCATCCCTGAGTGCAATACAGAGCCCTTCTTCCAGGCAGAACAACCTGGGAATGCAGAAAGGGAGAAACATCATCCTTCTCCACATGGAGAAACACATCTGAAAACAGAGCAGCTTTTCCAGGAGGGCAGGGAAAGCTGTGGGAAGGGCTCTGGTGTTGCACAGAAGGTGATGGGGAAACATCCAGAGCTGCCCTGAGCCCTTCTGAGCACAGACACCTGCTCGTTAGCACTGAGGTTATAATCAGGAGCTGGGAGGTGCATGGGCAGGACGCATCAACAGCCTCTAACCCTCATTTGGGAGTTCCCACACTGACTGCAGGCCAGGTCGACAGGGTGATGGCTGAGATCTGTAGCTGTCTTGCAAGGTTGTTTCTTTTAGCACTGACACCGGGAGGATGGAGGGGGGCAAAGCGAGGGGCGAAGCAGGACAGAGTCACAGTCACAGAATCGTAGGGGTTGGAAGGGACCTCCAGAGATCATTGGGTCCAACCCTCCTGCCAAAGCAGGGTCCCTAGTCACACAAGTCAGCATCCAGATGGGGCTGGAATCTCTCCAGAGAAGGAGACTCCACACCCCCTGGGAGGCCTGTCCCAGGGCTCCCTCACCCTCACTGGGAAGAAGTTCTTCCCCATATTGGTGCGGAACTCCCTGTGCTCCAACTTGAGGCCGTTGCCCCTTGTCCTGTCCCTACAGACACTGAGAAGAGGCTGGGCATTTCCCCCTGTGTCCCACACTTCTAGAGATTGATAACCATTGATCAGATCCCCTTTCAGTCTTCTTTTCTCCAGGCTGAACAGCCCCAGGCCACTCAGCCTTTCCTCATAGGGGAGATGCTTTAGTCCTTTAATCATCCCCATAGCCTCTGCTGGACTCTCTTTCAGGAGATCCCTGGCTTTTTTATACCAGGGAGCCCAGAACTGATACCGGGGAGTGGACCTGCTCCCTGCGTGGGTGCAGCCTTTTGCTCCCATCCCTGTCACAGTGAGTGGGTCCTCCTGCACCGAGCCCACAAGCAGGGCAAAAGGGCAAATTCAGCAATACCTTTGGCTTATCAGTGACAGAACAAATTGATACCAGACTTTTAAGAGGGTGGGGAAACATCTCTCCATAAAAAGAATCTAAATTTACCATCGTGTTAACAATTTTGTAAGACTTTTTGGCAACTCCTGATGGAAATTTCAGGAGCAGATGGAAATATTTGGAAACGTATAGAACACATGAGCCTGCAACATCCATTTTTATTTTCTCATTGGGAGCGTGGAGTGGTTTCATGTTGCCTTTAAATTGTTTTTTTTCTTTCTCTCTTCTGGATACTAAGAAAAGCAAGAGGGTAAGCAGGCAATGGATGCAGGCAGGAGGATTGGTATTTTGTTTTTTGGTATTGCTCCCTTGATTCCCCTGTGTGGTCTGTGATGGGATTCAAGGGAAAATGGTTTGGTCTCAGGTTATTTGGGAGCCCAACGGGAATGGGAGAGCACCTGTTAGCCTGGCTCGGTGCAGTCCAATGAGCTAATTAACCTTTTCCAACATTAACTGGGGTGGATAACCTGCACCTACCTCCCAGACAGCATGGGAGGTTTAATTAATGAGTGTATAGAGGCCTCAGGGGTCCTTTGATGGAAGATAATGTCAAATTTGCAGAATGGTTTTCACTACCCTGATGGGCAATGCCCAAGGTCAGGGCTCCCTGGGAGAGGAAAATCTATGGATATCATTGAAAAAGTGGAGCAAAGGTTACCAGTCCCTGTTGCTCACAGAATAAAAAAGATTTGGGTTTTTAGGTCCTAAACCCAACCTAGAGCATGGAATTCAGTGCAACAGGAATCAATAACAGTAACAGACATTCTGATATACGAAAGCTGGGGAAGAAATAGTCGCTCTCAATTCCCATGTTTCTGGACCAGTGCTGGTCAGTAATGGTCAGGAAAGAAGCAACATGCCTCATTTTTCCATCTCCCCAGCAGCTTAGCACAGCAAGGGCCAAGGCACTGGCCTCATTGATGCTCTACTCTGGTAGCGCAGCCACTCTGGTTTTTTAATGTGGGGAACTCATTTAGCAACAGAGGCATTTTCCAAGGTGTTTACTTTGTCCTGCGTCCACCGGATCTCGGCAGCTCTTGGAATATCCATACCCAAAGCCTTTAATTAGGAGGGAAGCTTCTGGGGCTGGTGGTCACAGCATTTATTGTGCTTGGAAGAGGTCTGATCTCTTACAGCAACAGCAAGCTGACCCCGTGCCAGCAGCAGTTCCTGCAGTCATCGCATCCACGGCTGGATGTGCTTTGGGACAGTGGGAGAGCACGCATCCCTTGGAGCCCAGGGAAACGAACCTGGGTGATGACAGTGATGGTAATGGCTGCTCTCACAACCAACTGAGCCACTAATAGGGGGAAAAACAAGTCGCAAACCGCTCGCTGTCTCCAGAAGTGGTTAGGAGCCTGTACCAGCTTCTTCTGTTCCATGGTAGACTAAGAATATGGGGCAGTTTAGAAGCTGCTGCGTTTTCTGATGGACACAGTTGCCATCCCAGGAAGGTAAATACTCTGCAGTCACTGGGAGCAGCTCTGTGGCATCGCCCAGGTAACGCAGCCACCAGCCAGAGTGGGGGTCACCCTCTGCCCTCAGCTCCTCACCTCCCCCTCCAACGCAGCCAAACGATCCAACTCAGCCCTCTCCCTCGCTGCTTTTGCTGCACAGGCTCCCTTTCCATAGTGGGATTAATACAAGGGAATTGAGTTAAATGTTTTTGGAGGATGGCCATGATACAGGACCACATCTGCCCAGTTTGGGTCATAAACTCTCCCAGTCGCATCGCTTCTGTGGCAAAGAGATGTTGGATGGAGGATAGCATCCCATACCCTTTTCTGTGGAGCTGCTGCCATTCTTGATGCAAAAAGGCATTGCAAAAAGGTCCTGATGCCTTCGCCTCTGTCTGGAGACAGCGGGTGCCAAGCCACAGCATCTTCAGGCTGTAACTTCCCCCTGGAAATTCTCCCCTTGGTACCTTGTAAAACACGAATAAAGCATTTGGAGTGATTAACTGTGGACTCTTCCTTCCTAATTGCAGTGTGATCCCATGTGTGACATGGAAGCTGTTAGGGTAATTCTTTTTTTATTGACTAGTAGTGAATAATTATATTGTAATCCCTCTGTCCCTGATAAATATGCGTAACACACTTGCAACTGCTTTGAGGCAGGTTTGAACCACATGCTCACCCAACTCCACCAGCTGCCGCATCCTTCTCCTCATCCCGTATCAGAAGGAGAAAACAAACAAACAAAATCCCAGAGTCAGTGTAACTCAGAGCAATCAGCAAATATAAAAACCCAGCAACTGCAATGAAAAAGCTTCTATGAGTTGGGAATAATACCTCCATGGAACCATTTATGAACTTACAGAAAACCCCTCTAGTTTGTTTGCAAACCACTTTTCATCTCAGAACTGCTTGAAGTGAAACCACCTGAAGATAAATCCAAACCCAACTCAAATTCATGTTATTCACAAGCATGGGGCACTCAGGAACGACATTAATAACAGGAGCAGTTGGGTTTTTAAAAGTTAATCATTTTTTAGTGAGCTAAGGAAGGAGTGTTATTCATAATGCAGAAAAATGCCTTCGCCTGTACCTGTGATTCATGCACTGACAGTGACTCCTCTCTTCCAGCTGTCCTTCCTCAGAGCTGCTACACCTTCTTCTCTATCCTTTTGTGTACGGCATGCTGCCAGCCAAGGCACAGCCAAGATTAAATGAGGACTGTGTATGGCTAGAGCATGGCTGGGTGATCTCACCTTTCCTTCATCATCATCATCATTGTGAAGATGCTGGTGTAGAAGGACATCTCTAAGTGAAGGGGAAACCCCAGGAGCTGAGCTGGAGGAACCACAGTAGGGGAGTGATGCCAAAGCAGGGGCTTGGCCCCCCTCAAGCACTAGAAGGAAATTTCACACCCCTGTGGTCCACATGAGCTGGGCCAGCTCCTCATCACTGATGCTTTCATGCTGGTTTTTATTAAAACCTATCCTGAGAGCTGAAGCTCATTGCACCAAGACCCTCCAACACAGTGACAGCTCTTCAGCCTTTCCCTGACTCCATTTTCCCTTCTCCTATCAGCATAAACACCGAAAAACAGCATTCCCCTACAAACCTCTTCTGTGGAAGGTATTTCAGTGCAGAAGCCAAAATGGCAATTTTTAAGTCTCTCCATGTGTTGGGAAGTTTTGCCTTGCCAAGAGGTGCTGCTGCTTTCTGTCAGAGTGGGTCCAGCTCAGGAGCCACTGGCCAGCCTGCCCCAAGGCAGATGGGACAAGTCGTGATGGGGGGAGCAGGAAGGGAGGAGAAAAGGATATGAAAAACAAAGCACCAAATCACCCCATCCCACGGAAGTGCAGAGAGCTCTGGGTGGACGCAGCCTGTTAAGCACCCTCCAGGTAGGACGGTAAGCTGAGCCTCCCCAGGCTGGGGAAAATGATGCTGGGTGCTGAGTGTTTGACAAAAAACTGGCTAGAGTTACACCAAATCGTTTCCTCGTCATCAGTCAAAATTACCCTTTCCTTCCTTCCTCCTCCTCCTCTCCGTCCTGAAATACAAGATGAAAAGAAGAAGGGAGTGGGACAAGAGGAGGAAATGGGGAGAGCTTAAAAGGTGCAGCTGTTCCTTCCCGGAGAAGCTCTGAAGACTCTGCTGTCACCGCAACACTGCAATGCCCATCAATGCCCACTGATCCTGAGGGATTATTTGGGAAGTGCTGGGAGCTAAAACCTTGTGGCAAATTTTTGCATCTGACCTTGACAGCATTAAACTCTGGAAACATTTGGGGGGGAGAAAAGACTCATTTCCATCATGACAGATGATGTCCCTGCTGTACAAGGGGATCAGCCACGGTGGGTCTGGGGAGGGACTGGTCCACCTGTGATGATGCTCCTGTGGGAAGTCCAGGGTTGCTGTGCCTCACGATGAACAGAGGGGCCCTTCCAGGAGCCCCTTCTGCAGCACTACAGGAGATTTCAGAGCAATTCAGATAAAACTAGTCATGGCTTTAGGTTTGGTGTAAACTCTACCAAATCAGAGCAGCCCACTGCTGTGCCTACCAAGATCCAGTGGGTTTAGTTTCTCCAGATTTCCTTGTGGTTTTGTTTTAAAAAAGAAAGCCCCAAAGGGCACCAAGAGCAGCAAGATCTTGTGTTTAGAGCATCTGCATTGGATTTGGGAGATGCTCTTTCATCCCTCACTTCTGGTCCCTCCTCATCCAGGTCAGTGCTCTCCTGGGCTGCCCCATGCCAATTCGTGGTGCTGGCTCTCTGCAGCACTGATTTTTCTCCCTCGTGTTGTTCAGTGCTGAGCCCCAGCAGCACCACATCTTTCCTGTTGTCTTAACTATCTTTTTTTTTTTTTTTTCCTTTATTTTTTTTTTATTCCTGGAGGCTGGGCAGTTTACGAACACACACCATGGGTGCAGTTTAAAGGCTCTCCGTCTCCGCGGCGCGTGCCGGGATGTCGGGAGGAGCGCCCCAGAGCACGCCAAGTGGCTTTTCCATTGCCCAGAATGATTTAAACTGGCATGAAAGAATTCTTTAAAACAACACAGGCAATCAGCTCAGATTAGGCAATCAGGTCAGAAACCCAGCACGCGAGCGCGTGTAGCGGTGACGCCATGGAGATTCGGCCAGCAAAACAAAACCGATCCACTCAGCATTTTGGCTGTGACTTATTAAAAATGACATAAGTTAAAACACTGTCTGGCAAGGCTGGTAACTGAGACCAACCGGCTCAATTGGGAATGATCCTTCAGCAGGATGTATAAATAAAGGTGCTCTGGGTTTTGGGGCGCAGCATCCCTGGCAGAGGGGTGAAAGCCTGACCCATGGAGGATGAGGGGATTGCAGGGGAGGCTCACTTCGATCACTCAGTCTAGGAACTGCTTAAGTAAAGGTCCCCAAACATGCAATAGGCAGTGAAATATCTGCCCACATTGCTGAGGCTGTTGCAGTGAGTGACTGGGATCCCGGCTTTTCCCCCACTCCCCGATGCAATTCCAGGACTCTTTCTTCACTGAAAGAGTTGTGAGGATGTGAAACAGGCTGCCCAGGGAGGGGGCTGAGTCCCCGCCCCTGGGTGTGTTTAACAGACGGGTAGATGAGGTGCTCAGGGATATGGGTTTAGCATAGGGCAGGGACAGTTGGACTCTGTGATCTTAAAGGTCTGTTCCAACGCAGTGACTCTGTGATTCTATGATTCCCTGGAGCTCCCCTTTCCCACTGGGCCTCATCCTGCCATGCAGAGATGGTCCATATGGAGCCTTCCTACAAAATCTTGGAGTCCTACCACACTGCCCAGCCAATTAGCACAAAAGTGAGTAGCTGTGCTGTCCATCCTTACAGAAGGAAGGTCATGGCTGCCAGTAGGTTCACAGATAAAAAGACTGCCATGGCTGAAGGCACAACCAGTTTCCGCAGCTGCTCGGCAGAGGTAGTTTTTGGAGGAGTTTTGGAGGCTCCCAGGCTCCGGGTACAGCCGTCTGCCCCAACAGATAGACATATGCCGGTGCTCATGGCCATGGAGAGGGCTCCCCAGGTTTTTTCACATCAGCACTTTGCCTTCAGCTCACCCCATCGCTGACCTGGCCTCAGCAACCCCCCTGCCTTTTTTTTTTCTTTCCTTTTTTCCACTATTTCTTGTGGAAAAATCTGTGAGCCAATAAAACTTTCCCTAAATTTCTTGGTTAGTTTGATAAACCCCCTTTATTAATTGATTTATTGGTGTTTACTCTGGGGACAGACAGAATCCATTCCAGCTGCAGGCGGGCTGTCTGCCTGTGACTGACCCCAGGCAAGCTGGGGATTTTCCTTCTCCTTGCTCCTGGGGGATGCCTGAGTGCTGCTCTCACAAACACCAACTGGCGTAGGATGAAAAATTTGGCTTCAGCTTTGCCTTCAGTCCCCTCGTGCGATGGCCTCTGGAGAGGGATGATCATGGCTATTGCTAATTCATGTAAGGATCTGCATGAATAACTGTGGAAAATATTTGGCATTGCTCAGCCCCAGATATAACACGATTAAATACGTCTCACGATTATGCTTAGTCTAAAATTATAGGCCCTTAAATACCCTGCGTGCCGCTCACAGCTGGTATAGCTAAATTTAGGGCCTCCATCCACTGCGAGCAGGGTAGCGGGATCACACGGCATTGTTCAAGGGGACATGGTGGGGACAGTCAGGTCAACCTGTGGCAGCAGCCGATGGCATTTGCTTTTCTAAACGCCTCTGCAAGCTGCCCTGGCTGCTTGCAGGCAGGACTGCCGTGTGGGTGTTGTACATCCATCCAGCACAGCGCAGGGATAGGACGGTGGCTCCAGCATGTTCACACTCATCCTGGGCTTGGACAGCACCTGCCTGCCTGTCCCACCCCCTCAGGCAGGACTCTGCCCCTGCCCAGCGGCGTGGGGAAGGAAAGAGCTCTTTCAACTTCTTATTTCCCAGTAGGACTTTATTTTTCTTTCCACCACCTATTGACCCTGGATGCGGAAATAAGAGCTTGGCATCCACGGAGCTGAGAAAGTTCTCAGCATCTTCTTTCCTTCCTGGAGACATCAAAAGGAGATTGTGGGCTCGATTGCGTTTTACATCACGGCTGGTTTTGATCCTTTAAGTATAGGAGAAATAAATCTTCTTCCTCTTTCTTTCTCTGTTTGGGTGTCGATTCTTTCCTGTGCTCTGAAGTTTCTCAGGAGAAAATGTAAGCAGGTTGATAAGCTGATTATCTGCCTACAGATTTCTACCCTGGTGATCGTTAGCATTACTGAGCCTCGATTAATGTACTGACAGCATTTGAAAAGGAGGAGAGCTGGAGCTTTAACTTGCCAGCAAACAGCCCATGGCTGTTGTGGGGAGATGCCTCCAGCACTTGGCTGATGCTTGTAACGGTGGTGCCAGCTTCTCAGCATCACCAGACAGGGAGAGAAGCAGAACCAGGCTCCCCAAGTCATCCCCTCCATGGACATCCCTGGGATGAATCGGGGCAGCCCTACTGAAGCTGGCAGTTCAGGCTGAAGAACTGTCATTTCTAATTTTACTCCAAGGGAGAGAAGCCGTGAGCTCAGCTCCCCATTCCCATGGAGCTGCTTGGTTTGGCTGCAGAGCTTCTTCCAACACCCACAGGGCAATGGAGCAGAAATGATGCCCTAAGCTCTTAGGTGAGAAGAGTTTGGGCCAAGGGCTGTTTGGTCCAGTTTTAAAGTGCCTGAAGCCTTCAGGCTCTGCATGAGCTGGGAGGTCACTTCCCAAAGGCCCCTGCCTGAGCCAGGTGCCTTCAGGCTCTGCATGAGCTGGGAGGTCACTTCCCAAAGGCCCCTGCCTGAGCCAGGTCCCTCATCTAGAGCTTCCTTCATATTTCTGAGGGAGGTTGAAGGACACAGGGGGAGGCAGGAAGGGAAGAAAAAGGTGAACTCCAAAGAGCAAGAGTGAGCAGGGCCAGAGCTGCAGCTGCCAGAGCACTGCCAGGACTGAGCGCTCCTTTGGGCGAGTGGACACTGCCCATACTGCTGCCAGCAGCTTCGCCTCCCTCTGCTCATCCTCAGCATCTCCACAGCAACTTCAGGGACTCTCACTGGACGAGCTACATTGGGAAGATACTGATGTGTTTGTGCTGCTGGAGAAGCTGCTATGAAAGAATAAATGTATTATTTCTTTTTCCCCATGGGCATGTCCGTGAATTTGCTTTTGCAGGCAGGATGGGGCTGTGGACTATAACTGCCTGAGGCTGGTCATCACCATCATCATCATCATCCTCCTTTTAGCACTGCAGTGCTGCCCAGGGCCAGTGTGTGTGCTCAGCTTGGCATCAGATGCCCAGGCAGGGAGCGCAGAATTCCCAATGCTGCCCATGAGCACAGCAATCCATTCAGGTCAACATGCAGCCACGTGTGTCAGGCCGGCCGTGGGAATGAGCTGGGTCATCACCCACCATGAGCCTTTCCCCACTCTACTTCTAATGAAATGCCATCCCTTGAACACAGAAATTTCAGCAATTTACTGCCAGGAGCATGAAAAAGGAAAAAAAAAAAAGGTGGGAATGGGGGTTAGAGGGGAGGGAAGGTCATTCCAGTTTCTTCCTGCTTACACCCCTCGCAGCTTTCGGATACAGGATATCGATGAATGGCAACCTCCATGCTGCATTTATTTTTAAGCCACTGATAGCTTTCTAAGTGACCTCGCTGTACATGAGCAACATCAGCCAAGAAGCTGTTTTTTTCCGGCCCTTCGACGTCAGATTGCTTCCTTTGACACCTCTGAGAGCCAAAAAATGGGAAGCATTCGTTCCCAAGGTGACTTTATTTTTTTCCCCTGTGATAGCACTGCTGGGTCTCTCTCAGGCTCGGAGGGGCCAGCACGACATGAATGGCACGGCCCCGGGGATATGGCCCCAAGGTGAAAGCTGGAGGTCACTGCTTTGGAGCAAAGGTGCCCAAATTATCCATTCCCTGGGAAAACTGGAAGAAAAAAGAAAGCCTTGGCTGGAGCCCGAGTTAGGGCAACTTCTCCTGGATTTAAAGGACTCTGGAATGCATTTGTACCTTTTTTTTTTTCCCTTTTTTTTTTTTCCCTTTTCAGGGCAGCTGGGGCTTTCCAGGATATCCCAGCTTGCATCCCCATAACCTGTTTACTGTAATGGTAGATTTGGCACAAGGTTTTCAAGCTCATTCACAACCCAGTGCAAGAAACAGAGCGTGGGTCCAGCACAGGAGGTGCCGAGGCACCAGCTTCACCCCCCTTTTTGAAAATATGGGTGGTTTTAAAGCAACCTCATGTGAAATATAATAGTAAAGGCTTCTGAAGTCTGCAGTGGAGCTGGGAGGGTGATGCAGCAAGTTGTTTGCTTGGTGCCTCAGTTTACCCATTTAAAAGCCATGGCTCTGTGCTATGCCCCACAGCATCAGCGTGGTATGGATTTTTCTGTCCACTTATGAACTGCAAACTACAAGAGAGGCTTTTTAATTAATAAAAAATAATGGAATGTGTTCAGCTGGAGGTACAGGTTCAGAGCTGCATCTTATTATCTCAGAATTGGGGATACGCTTGAAAATCCTCTGGGAATCAAGAGCAGGAGCCTGGTTGGAGAACACCCCCTTTGGTGTAAATGAACCTGGACCATGCTGCTCTGCACAGCTCTCCAGGGCTGTTATGAGGCTGGAAAAAGGGGGAAAACACCAGTTTGGGACATGGTGGGCTCCCATCCCCGTCCCCACTTTGTCTCTGCCCTGCCTCCAGCACTTCAAAGCAACCAGGCGCAAAAATCTGGCTGAGAGGTATCCTTCAAAGCTGCTTCTTCATGCGTCACTCATCAAGGAGAGGGCACCAGGCTGAGATATGGGTTTCTGAGCTTGGAAATGTCAGAAGGAAGTGATGGACTTGGAGGAAATTCTTGCGACGGTCTAGGAGGAAACGGGAGATGTGAAAATACACGATGTATTTTCCTCCCACAAGCTGTGTGCTCTGTTTTTATTATCATAAACCTGGGCCCGGAGGATGTCAGCTTGTTTATTTATTTGTTTAAATGAGGTTTCTCTCCTTGTTCAAACATTCCCATGTTGGCTGCTGCTGTGCTCCCAGCCCATGTCCCGGTTCCCATCTCCCCTCCCCTAACAAGGGGACGTGTCAGCCCGGGCAGCGTCCTCAGCTGCCAGCAAGGGTGGGAGATGCTGAAGGCAGGGTGGGAGGTGGGTGTTCCTCACCCAGGTCCCCCTGGGGAATCACAAGCTGCAGTAGGAGCACCTTGGGTTGGTGACACCACCTTGTCCTCGTGCATGGCATCGTTGCAGCCCCCGTGCAGCCTCCCTGAGCTCACAGCTTGTCTCTCGGGGTAAAATTGTAAATGTCGAATTTCTTTGCCTGTCCTCCCCCACAGTCAGTGTCCCCACAGCTGCATCTGCTTCCTTGACACCACTGCAGTGCAGAGCAGCTCCAGCACAGGTATGCTGGACACGGCACCAGTGTCCCATTTTCCCTCACTCCGAAGCATCCTTGGGAGTAATTCCTATGGAAAATCCTGCCGCAGCACCGGGAGCCTCTGTGCACACCTAAAGCTGCTCACCCTGCTTCCCGAGGGCTCAAGGGATGGCTGGGACACCGTGACCCACATGGGGTCTCTTGGTGATGCTGAGCCCTTCTACCCTGATCTCTCTGGACACTTAATGTCACTGCCCTACAGTCCCAATGAGGCCGAAAGATGTCGGGAGTCCCACACGGACTCAAACAACCCGGGTGAGACACCATCACCATCGTGCTCAACCCAGGACTTGCTTTCACCACCATGGTGTCGAGGGGGGTTTCACCTATCCCCTTGCAATGTCGGCCAGTCCAGGTCCTCTCCTGCAGCTCTCCTTCCCTGGCCAAAGTGGCATTGCCCAGCGCGGCGGGGGGGACACCCCCAGCCCAGCCCAGCCTCTCCCCATGGGGTCACGCTGGCAGGAAGCCGCCTCTCACCCCAGCGTGGCAGGGAGCCGCTGGAGATGCACCTGGGAGGAGAAGCACTTTGCTGGAGGAAGAAAACAGGATCTAACATATAAACAACATCCTCAATGGCTCAGCAAGTGAGTCGCTCTTTCCAAAGACTGTTTTCGAGCCATTGTTGCAGCCCTGTGTCCCCTCTTCAGCAACAAAGTGCAATTAAACCAAGAGGAGCCATGGGGGGACAGTGCTGCCCCGCTCCTGCGTGCCGTGCCACAGCCCTGGCTGGACCCAACAAAGGCAGGCATTGCAGTCACAAAGGGTGAGAATATCTCCCAGCTCTCTTCCAGGGCACTTCTAGTTTCAGAGGGATGAAGTACATGGGTAGGATGTGATTTCCAACACCAAGACTCGAGCATTTAGTCCAAAGCGATTAGGGGATGCAAGGTAACGGTGAGTGATGGGCTCTGAGCATCCCTGGGGCAAAGCAAAGGCTTTCTCGAGGGCTCTGCCATGCCCTTTCCAGGCAGGTCCCTCCACAGGACTCCCCACCATGAAGATGTTTTTTCTGTCTAACTAACCTTTACTTTGCACCTGTGTGGCAGAACCTCCGTGTATTTCTGGCATGGACCATCCATTCTGTCCTCTGTGGGCTGGCTCTAAGCAGAGCACCCTTCCTAGCCCTCTGTTTCGGCTATTTTTTGGCTGCAAATGACTTCAATTTTCAATTTAAAAAATAAAAAGCCAAATGAACTGTTGTACCTGGCCAGGCTCCCTCCACTCCCGGACATCCTCCACTCCTGTACCCTGCTAGTAGGTTTTGCAGCATTTCTTCTGCCAGGTTAAGGCAGACTCTGTGATCTTCCCTCAACATCACCCTGTATCCCACCCCACACTCCGGCTTTTACTAAGGTGCCCATGCACCTTTCCCCATCACCCTTCAACCCTGGGGACCATCCTGGGGGTCCTGCCTAAGGACTGAACCCATCTTCCACCTTGTCAGCATCCCCATCACAGCTACATCCCTTCAGATGACTTCAGACAACCCATCCTCAGGGGCTTAGAGCTGCCCATCTCCCTCCACCCCCAAGCTGGAAATATTAACCAATGCCAGCTGCTTCCATTTCTCCTTTTTCCCTTTTCCTCCATTTCCCTTTCTTTCCCTAAACCTCACCATGGCAGTGCCCCCACCTCTGAGGAGACCCCATCCATGGTGCCCCCCTGGCTCTGGTGTCTGCACTGAGGAGCAAAGGGACCCCACCTGCACCCCCCTCAGCCCACGAAGCGCCCAGAAGGGATGGTGCATGAGACCTCCCAAAGGGTTAAGCTGCCCCCAAGCACAGGAAACCTGTGGCCAAAGCCAGATTCCCAGGGAGGAAACATGCCGCTTATTGTGGGAGAAAAGGTAAGCGAAGTGTTAACGCGATTGCCCGAGCAGAGGTCATCGGCGTATCCTGCTGCAAACTTCCTGAGTAACCTCACACAAGAAAACAACAACCCCGGGTACGGGACGTGGTGGGTTTGTTTTTAACTCTGATCACCTTGGACCTACTTTCTCGCTGCGGCCGCCCACATACCCAACCCGGCCGGGGACCTGCTCGAGCACCATCTCCTGCTGCACCTCCTGGCTCTGGGGGTTTAATGTTTCTCTGGCGTGGCTGGTTGTAATTTTTATGATCTGGACTGGAGCGGTTGGGAGAGGGGGAGGAGAGGAGGGAGACAAAAGGCAGCTCTGGAGATCTCAGGCTCTTTGTGAGATGCTCCTGCTCCTGGAGAAGGTCTGCAGCAGGTAGGAGTGGGGAGGGGGAGCGGAGCAGCCCCATGCCAGAGCTGTGAAGCCAACTGAAGCGAAATCCACTGAAACTTTCTGCAACTGGGGGTTACTGGGGGACAGACTGACACTTGGGGAAACCAGGAGCAGGACTAAAGTGCTGCACTGCCTTCCCCAGCCCACCAAAGGGAGCAAAAGGGTCTCCACTCCTTTGTCCAACTCCTGGCTCTTTATTAAACATGAGCTTCTTACAGGAGCTGGGGTTTCTGCAAAGAAAAACCCCCAACCTTGAAAGGTAGAAAACACTCAGGGTATTGTGCCAAAAATTATGTTTAGACAGAAATGACTCAGAAGTTTAAAAATTGAAGCATGATGCAACAGGTTTTATTTACATACACGCACAAAAGCAGCAGCAGCAGATCATGACCAGCACATGGAGTCATTTCATTCAGTCCAGCCTGTGGTTCCTTAGCAAACATTTGGTAGAAAGGGGAATCTCCTAGAAGAAGTCCATCATGAATTTCTGATAACCTTGTGGACAGAACCAGGGCAAGGTGCAGGCCTGAAGCAAGATGCTCAGCCTGGCAAAACTTTGTCAGAAGTCCCAGTGTGTGCAAAAGCTTCCATCCCCAGGTCCCGAGGTGATGCCAGACCTTGGACATTAGCAAGCGATGCAAACCACTGAGCAAGGGGTTCTGATGAGCTGCCAGCTTGATAGGTCCCACACACCCTGTGTGCTGCCTCAGCTGCCACAGCTCTGGATGTGGCCTGGAGCTGAGAGCTTGCTCTCCTTGCCAACCAACCAGAGGACGGGTGGGACACTGTGAAACATCTGTACCTCTGAAAGTACGGCTCCAACGCGTGAATGGGACCAGCTCGTATCTCACTGTGGGGCACGTGCTCATTGCTGCAGGAGAAATGTCCTGGGTGAGCTTGGAGTGGTGGCCAGGATGCCATCCCAAGCAGAACCATGGTGGAGAGACCTGCCTGTGTCCTCCTGTCCTCCACAGCTATGTCCTACTGTCCTCTTGCATTTGCCTTTCTTTATATGCCTTTACCTAAGATGTAAAGTCCATTGGTCCCAGATACCCTTAAAGAGGACCAAAGAGACTTTCAGGCTTCTCAACAGCTGCTGACACATGAGTGGTGGCCAAATTCAACGGGCTGAACTGAATTTGAATTCCTTCTTTTTCCTTTTCTTGGGCCTCTGCCAAAAGACCTGCTTCGCAGCCGCCACCACGGGGCTTCCTGTGCTCAGTATTTGTTTTGCTTTGAAGGGTTTGACAAGATGAGAATATACATCCAGGGACGTGATTTGGCGCCGCAGGACAGCGGTGCAGCCGTACGCCCTCGGAGTAACGCATGGCTCTGGGGGAATGCAATCGATGCCGTGATTAGCTATGCTAAATTGAAATCTTATGATCTTCGGGGTGGTTACATAAAATGCCAATTAGTATGTGGTCTACATTATTTCATATAAATGTTTTTCATTATATTTTGCTGTCAGCAAATGCTGGTGTGAAACCAGTTTTCATCCCTCATATGGCCACCATGAGGAGGTTGGGAAAGGCTCTAGCACGACTGGAGCCCTCCTTTAGGCAGATGCGTTATCTTGTTTACCCAGCATCGCTGCAGCATCTTATCTTTGGGTGGTGGGATGGACACGTCTGTGCTGGCAAACACAAGCACAGAGGTCCGGGGGCTCCCGTGGTTCCCACAGGACACACCAAGGCTATCCTGACATGTGCACCCAGCGCTTCTGCTTTGCCACAGCTGCTGCTTCTTGCCTCCTGAGTCTTATATTTTTATATTGGTGCCGTGTCGATAAACTGCTGAGTCACAGGATACAAGAAATACCGTGCAAAATAGCCACAGGGACTCCTATTTGTGAAGACGTCTGGGATGCTTCCTATTAAATAACAACAAAATACTGTAATAATGACTTGGCAGCTCTCTGCCTCCGTCAGCCCAATGCTCAATGCGGGTTTGCTTTCCTAAAGTTCCTTTAAGTGCCTTGACAAGTTACATGATAGGAAGGAAGGCCGCTTCACTCTTGACTTTTGCCTGAATAGCTTCTGGTAACGAGCAACTATCTAGAAGAGATGGAAAGGGCAAGAAATACATCTTTGAATCATGTTAACTGGCACTGGTGTGAGTTATTACATGCTGTATTTCCTGATAAAGCAGGGACAGGTTATGGGTTTTGCAGAGCTGTGGTCTTGGCAGGTTTCTCCAGACGTGTAGGTATGGGTCAGTAGTGGCTTGTTTCACCTTTCAGGGAAGCATTGTCAAACCCCCTATGTGTGAAGGTAAGGAAGCAAAAAGCAGGAGAGTGGCTGCTGACACGCTTTCCATCTATTTTGCATCCCTGTTTCACAATCTCAGTTAAGCAATTCATATATAGTGTCAGAGCCCTCAATGAGTTCACAGGGGTGCCTCTGTGGGCGTTATTTTGTTTTCATTCCTTAAATGATTTCTTTTGTCCAGCTGCCTGTTGAGTTTATCAGCTTTCCTGGCCTAGGTGGCACCAGCTGTCCCTGCTAAAGATCCCTGTGCAGCAGGGCACGCTCTTCACAAGGCTCCAGCACTGGGAATTCTTTCCAAAGTATTACATTTTTTTCCCCTGAATTCAGGGTGAGGGAAGTTGAACCAGATGAAAGATCAAATGCATTGTGCTGATTCCAATATGTGGGTTTTTGGATGAGAAATGCTGTGCAGAGGGTTTGGTAAAATGTTTTGCACGAGTTACTACTACACTTTGTAAATCTTCTGAACAACCTGATCCTAAGATGTAGAATTTCAATCTCCTGGAGTTTCAGACAGTCTGTATGTGCCACATATTCTGCTTTCCTGCTTTTCCTACATTGGATCCTTGTGAAAGTCAGGGATTTTCATGTTCCCATTGGGGTCACAGTGGTTTTGTTAGTGCCTGCACTGAGCATCAATAGGAAAAGTGTGGATGGACACAGAGCCCAGCGTGGTCGGGTGATGCCAGGGACATGGAGCAGCACCCGTAGGAGGAATTGCGGTGCAGATGATCTCACTCTGGATGTGCCTGAGCCATGGCTGCTGGCAGAGCCTTTTGGGAGCTGTCCCCACAGGGTTACTGTATGTCACACCCCCCCTCCCTCAGCAGCCATGTCTCAGGGACAGGATGCTGGTGTTGAAGCTCATCTGCCCCGGTGGGGCGGCTCTTATGGTCTTGTTAGTATTTCCGGAGTAGAAGGCATCCTGTTTTTGCCCTGCATGAAAATAACACAATAAATCTTTAATTAAACAGAGAAATCTCCAGAAAACCTACTGAAGAACTATGTGTAAACCCAGAGGCGGTGTCTGCACCACAACACCCAAACAAACCTTTCTCCTAGTCTGATGAACAAAGACCTCAAGAGACCCCGATTTCATGCCCACACATCTGAAATGCTGCATAAAAGGAACATCATCACCACGTGTCCCTCCCCCTGCTGTTAAAAACCCCATCCTAGGTTCAGGTCCTTCTCCCCTCTGACTGCAGATGTGTTTTGCTGTCAGGGTGTCATCAGGCAGCACGAGACACGGCACGTGCATCGCTCCAAGGCTGTGGCTTCCCTTCTCCAGGATTAACATCAGCGGCGTGATCCATCCCCAGTGAGCCTAGCACAGGATTTGATGCTGCTTTTGTGCATCCTGAGTTTCCCAGCGCGAATCTGATCATCCATTCAGATGCTTACAAGTGCAGTGGGACCCCTCACGGAGAGCCCAGCATTTCCTACTGCCAACGTGGAGAGTGTCATGCTAAAATTATTTATTATAGCCTTAAAATTGAGATTTATAGATCATGGGTTTATCCAGGAAGATCCCAGGCTGAGGTTCTGGCTTTTTAAGCTGAAGAGGTGCAGGAGCAGGATGAGTAAGGTGCAAGCCGTGAAAAAATCACATAGTAAGGGTTCAGAAGTGATTTCATCAAGTGGAAACCAGAGATGGAGCATCACACTTTTATGGCATAATAATAGCAATAACACTGCAACACGTGATGCACTGATGAATAGAGCAAATGCAATTATCAATGCCTCCACCCCATCATTGCCAAGAGAGATAAGGGAATAGTCCTGTCATTGAGCAAAGCCTAGATAAAGGCATCTCAAAAAAACCCTTGTGCAGTTCTGATGGGTCTCTTCAAGAAAATACAGTGTAAACTGGGATGAATTCAGAGGTCTGCTAGATGGCTCGAATATGGAGCTCCTCCTACAACAGCAAAGCAGGAGAAGTTGGTTTTGCTCAGCTCTAATGAAGGCTCAAAGTACATGTAAGAACATCAGGGAGAACCTGTATGTAGTGGAAGGAGCTGCAAACTACAGGAGAAGGCAAAGCTGAGCCTTCAGTGGGGAAGGTTTGTAACCATTGGGGCAAGAGGGACTGCAGCCACCTTCACTTACCTGTAAAAGAGGCAGATCAGCCAAAAAAGAGAGTTCAGTCCCTTTCTCAGTGGGTACTGTGCAATGGCAAGGAGCACAGCAACACAGTGCCACACACGCTCCTGGCCTCACAACTGGCACTGAGATGGCTCCAAAAACACACGCAGCAATTTACTCCATCCTAAGCTAGCAATGAAGTCTGGGCTACAGCATGGTGAAGGGGAATTTACCACTGATTTAATACGATTAGGATTTTTTTTCCCCAAGAGTTTGTGTCTGTCTCTTTATATTATCTGGAGGGTCGGCACGGAGTCCTGAGTCAGGAAAACAGCTAACTTAAATCCATCCCTATTTGCAGCACAAGCCTTTGGTTTGACTTCAGAGTGATCCGTGCATGTGCTTAACATTAAGGCTCTGCTTACAGCCTGTCCCGAATAATATGCTACAGTGTATTTTGAGAACTCATTTTTACTTTTTATTACAATAATAACTTCTACAGTGACATGAATTCCAACACGAAGCCCCAAGAAATAACAGACCCTTCCAAATGGTTTTCCCCTTTGCACTGTTATTAGAATACTTATTAGGAGAGCAGCATCCTGGAAGACAAAGCGCTTTCCAGAAGGCATATTTGCCTCAGTCTCGTTGCAGCACAGCAGTTACTTTATAGTCAAACATTAATTATATTACAGAGTCTGCTTCTGCAAATTGTAGTCCAATGGATCATTAAAAGTGAAGGACAGCAGGGACCACTGCGAGGGTATTGTTTCCAAAGGGCCTGACTCTTGGAGGTGCTGAGCTCCTGGAGCTGACGTTGGTCTTTCTTTCTCTATTTCCTTTTCAGATTTCAAGTTGGCATTCCATAAAATGCTGTGTTTGAAAACCTGTCCTGCTGTGATTCCGACAGTGTGCTGCATGTCTCCAAGAGCAGAGCTGCCACCGGCCCCAAGCCCAGGACTGCGACGAATCGCTAGTCGGATGGGATGGGGAGATGTCTAATAATCCCCATTGTTCTTATTGGTAATTACCACCTGCATTCTAAATAGCAACGTCAGACACGATGCAAATCACCTCCATGAGACAGTTAAAACCCCAGATGAGTGTGTGCAATAAGATCAAGGAAGGTGGAAGACAACTCAGACTCAGTCCACCCCTCTGTTCCTTCTCCGCTGCTGGGAAGTTGGTTGCAGGATGGGGCAAGTGGTGGCTCATTTGGGACTGTGGAGGAGAAGCTGTAGACCATGTAGCTGGGGTCACTCCTTGTGCATCACTCAGCCTCTGCACCCTGACATCATGTTATTGGCAATCCCTGTGGCACTGTGGCAGCTTTTAGAACAGATTTGCTTTAGCCACGGTGAAAAGAGTAGACTTATTTAAGTAGTAAGCAAAGAGGAAAAATCAAACATTTATTTACAGGATGGTGTTTCATCTCAGAGTTACCAGTGCTCTGACAGCCAGAGCCAGATCTCTGCAGGAAGGGGATGATACGCTCTGGCTTACTCACACTCCTTGCTCAGCTCCTTGTCTTCACGGAGGGGAATGATGACAAGATCACCACTTAAAATTAAGCTGCAAAAGGCAAAACAAAGCTCAAACTCAGCTAATTTTATCCGTGGTTTAAAAAAGAAACAACAACCTCAAAAAAAAAAAAAGGGAAAAAACCCAACAACGGGAGAAATGAGCAATATCTGCCAAACAAAATCACTCACTCCTCTTGTTAGTCAGGAGAGGAATAAACTTTTAGAAGGCCACACAGTAAAACAGATCCCTGAGTATAGTTAGAAAACAATGAGTCAAGATCCTTGATCCAGGTCCTCCAGCTGCTCTGTTTTTTCTTGGGAAATGGCACATTCCTGCAGAAGGTACCTGTGCCCCGAGGTCGGGAGATAGACCCTTTAGCTAGTGCAAACTACAGGAGAGATGGAGTAATTGAGCCAATTTGCTGTGTGGGTGTGTGGTTGTTTGTGTGGTATCTCTGTACTGTGGCAGTGTTCGGAAAACCTCCGTGACTCATCTCTGCACGTGGTGGCAAAGGACAAGCACGAGGGTACCAAAAAGTGAGCCTGCGGAGCAGGTGGTGGTGACTGGGAACACTGATGGTGGTTAATGGGGACACAGCTAGTGCCCTTCCTGCTCAATTTTGCTTATATATCTATCTCTGGGCTGGAAAGAGCAAAGAGTGGTGAACATTGGAGAGGAGAAGTGGTTTGCATGCACCAGGATGCATCAGTCCAGCAAGGAGGGATGCAGCTCCAGTCTGGGAACACTCACTCACACAGATCATTTTGCATTGCAACACAAACTTCTGGGTAATTTTTCACTTCACATTGAGGCAGGATTCCTCCAGCACACCACCCTGATTCCTCCAGCACCCCTGAGGTGTGCTAGAGACCCTAATGACATCAGAAGGACATTACTGCTGTTCCCATTCACCATGTCAAATGTCAGACCACCACCTCAGTAGGGCACAGACGGGCATTTTCCAGACGCTTTTTGCCATATGGAGACCCCAAAAATGCTCCCACATTGCTTTGTGGTGCATGTTACCTTGGTCTAAGTTTCACCTATTTCTGCCTCAAAGACCCCGTTCTTGAAAGACCAGACATCTTTGTGGCCTTCTACTTGTTGCTTTACATGTTCTGGCATGTGCCTGCTTGTTTTACACCAGAGGAGCTGTTTGTGCTCCTGCAGACATATTTTGTAGGTGCAACGTAAGCAAAACTTTTGATGTGTTGGGCTTAGAGGTCACCCAAGGAATGTCAGTGTTTGTCATCAGGAACATGGGCCAAGTCCTACTCACCTTCTCCAAAAATAAACCCCTTTGAAGTCAGGAGAAGTGCTCATGAGCACAAGGGGAAGCGTTTGGGCAGTAGAATTTCAAGCTTCACATCATGACCTTTTTGTTTTTAAATTCATTGTCTCACAGAAGTTCTTTTCTCCCTCTTTCCACCATCCTCCCCTATCCCGAATTCAACACTGATGTCGGTCATACAAGTCTAACACCCAATAACATTGGCAGACTTGTGTGATAGACTTTGAAAGGCTGGGAAACACAATGTCTTGATTTTTAACCTTAGTTTATGCAACTGCAACTGCATCCTTCAGGGTATTGGGGAGGTGATGAAAATGCAGTAACAAGCAGCTTTGTTTTCTGGGATAAAATGAAAAAGATACAGCAAAGTACAACAAATAGAGAACAAATCCTCAGGAAAGTTGGCAAACCCTTTGTAAGGACGGTAACAGATGCCCCCAAAGAGGAAATTACAACATGTGGCAGCTGTGTTTTTTCGGTTAAGCAACTTTTTGCAAAAGTTCAAAGCATCTGGGGAAAGTAACTACTAACAGGGGGAGACAGATTTATGGAGCCCACACATGGCAATATTTTTGTATAAAATTAGTAAAAAAGCCATTATATCCCTAGATGAAGAGATTAATTCATACAAGTTTGCATTCTTTGAAGAGCAATCATATTTTGACTTCACAAACTGGAAGAATTGAGTAATTTCTTGAATTAACCGTTCCAAGTTGTAATCTGTAATAAAAATCCAGGCAAGGTTGCCAGGCTTTGTTTCTCAGAGGATTGGGGTGAGGAATTGATTGGATATTAGCAGAATGCAGCCCCAACTCTAGCCCCACTACCTGAATCTAAGGGGCTGGTTCAGAAAGACTGGGCAGTTAATGAAAACCTTGGATGTATTTTTCTTAATATGAGGGAATCTATCATTCATGCAAGTTGTCAGACTGATAAATTTAGGAGAAAAGCTTTGTATAAATCTGTGGTGCATGGCATGGGTACTGCATGGACTTAGCTATCCAGCCTCCTGAGGTAAAAAGATAACGTACATATACGCACATAAACACACACATATATATAACATAGGAGACTGGAGATACATATATATACACACACACATACATGTGTGTGTATCTAAGCCCCTAGAAATGCCCTTTCCAGCTGTGGAAAGGACAGTGTGTGACAGTTCACACTGCAGGTTCATATTTATTGTCTCTTTTTACATCACTTTTGTGGTTTTGTGCTTTGTTTTTCAGTAAGAGCCAGATGAGACCCGGGCTGTCTGCTGCCAGAGTCACTGCATGATGGAGGAGGAAGAAAGACTCTGGTTTGTAAAAAGCATGTTTAGGGCTAATTAAGCCCTAAATTAAACTTGGTTCATGTTGCTGGTGCTCAGGGAGGCTGTGGCTACCTGCAGCGATGGCAGCTCAAGGTGTTTCCCTTGCTGGTTCCCTCCTTGTCCTGCAGCTCCTGCTCCTCTAGTGCTGAGCCCCACATTGGGGAAATGACGCCCCATATCCTTAAACCAAATTTTGTTTTGCTCCTGGGCTATTTCAAAGCCAGATCAATCTCCAGTCAAGTCTGTGGTGTAATCAATCACACGTCTGGCTGTGCTGGCACAGGGGGAGCCTTGCTCCTGTGGGAGGGGGGCGACCACGCACTGCCGGGGGGAGGACTCAGCATCATCCCCGACCATTGCAGAGTGTGAAGCCAGGGGCTGAGGCTCCTCCAGTGGGTTTGTTCCTTTCCATCTTTCACCTCGCTCCAAGTCTGCATCAATTGCACAGTGGTGACACCGTGACAGCAGCTATGAAAATCAATTAAACACACCTGGATGCTTTTGCAGTTGTTGTGGTCCAGCAAGGATGTCTCTGCAGAGAACGCCCAGTTTCTCTCATGGAATTTATTTCAGGTCTTCTGTGTGGCTTGGGATTTTCACCCCAAAATCTTTGCTGTACCCGCACTGCACTTCCAAACCAATTAACCCTTCTGTAGACAAGCATCAGGAGCAGGCACCCGTCGGTATGCAGCAGGACGATGAAACGTGCAATGTGCTTTCCCTCCTCCTTCTCCCATCCTGCCCATCCCCGGTGAACCCTGGCCAGCCACACTATCCCTGGGCGTCCACACCCCATAGTGCCCTGAATGTGCGAGTGGCCAGGGACATGCTGGTCCCCCCAGCCCCTGATGCCCACAGGTGCTCCTGCACAGAGATGTATTCGCAGAAGGCAAAGAGAGGCCGGAGGAAGCCGCAGTCACGCGAGCTGCATGTGGTTTAAGAAGCAAGTGCCAACATCTCTCACTCTCACTGTCCCAGCCTTGCTCCGAGGGCAACCTGATCTGCCTTTAATCTGCTCTGACCACAGGACAAATGGTTTAAATAAAATCCTGCATGACTGAGTCACTCCAGTTCTGGCTTTTGTACGACAGACTGAGGAGCGATGGTTTACTTTGCCTGAGTAACGAAATTAATGTAAGAGAAACATTTTTGTTATGTGGTAACTAAGAAAAAAAAAGAAAAAAAAAAAGAGAAAAAAAAAGAGATGTAGAGAAATTTGGGTGGGATGTTTGTGCGTGACAAAGGGAAGCTCAAGGGAAAGAAAGTAGTTGCTTTTCTTGGCACAGCAGGTAAAAGTGACAACAGGTAACCAGCTTCTGCAGACAGGATGAGGGCTCTGCTTTGAGGTGTGTTTGGGAGCAGGGACCAGAGGCCCTGCTGCCCCTGGCCCAGCTGTTGGTTGGATGGCATCAGCGTGGTACCAGCATCCTCACAAATGCCTGGGCAAGGTGCTGGCACACCTCCCTGGTGCTGCAGGAGGATCTAGAGAAATGCCTGGGGTCTTGGTGGGGGACATGACTGCAGCCACGGCTGCCGTGGAATGCACGGGGGATGGACATGCGTGTGTGATGGGGGAGCAGAAGACTTCGCCTCTGCCTGTGGGAAGATGGTGGCAGGGATGCAGTCAGGTTTGTTGGTGGGTATCTGTTAGATGCAGCCCCCACCCCTGCTCGGGCTGCAGTGTGTAATAAAACCTGCTGTGAGAGACTCTGCTCACCCTCAGCTGCTTCTTGCCCAGGACTTGTTGCCACCAAAAACATCCCCCTCGGAGCAATACGATTCATTTCAGCTGGGGAGGCAAGGTACTTCCATCACATCATCCCTATCATCCTGAGCCTTGTGTGGTGTGTGAATATGAGCTCAAATGAAGGCTGTTAAAGGATGAAGTTTAAATCCTGGCAGCATGGGTTCCACACACGTCATGAGCCAACAGTGCCTATAGGAAAAGCTGTGCCTTTTCCATCCTTTTCTTTTTAATGAGAAAACTTCTAATGATACTTAGTAAGCTTCAGGACATGTAAGGTAATATCCTGGTGTTAGTGAGAATAACAAGAAATTCCCACAGACCTTTTGGGGCGTAGAACAGTTTTAACACTGAGTAAAACTTGAGCAAGGAAGGATTTGCCGTGCCGGACTGGAGCATCGCTGTGTGCGGAGACCTGGCTCCTTGCTTCTGCTGATAGCCTAAACCTCGTAGAGATGATGTTCAAGCCACCTCCTGGCCCCACAGGTCTAGACATCCTTCCTGGTTCCCTGCAAAAGAGATCAGGGCATGAAGCTTGAGATCTCATCACCTTTGTCTTACAGTCATGTTGTGGTTGCACAGTATTTTTAGGGTCCCTTTGCCTGTCGTGTTCCATCGAAAGGCTGGTACGTGGCGTTCTGGACACGTTACTAATGCCTGCAGATCTGCTTTGAAGTGGGAATTTTGGTGCTTTTACAGCAAGCAGCGCACAAGAAGAATGTTCCCCTTTGATGTTTATTAGCTATGAGCATTGCTGGCCCCTTTTGGAGTTGATTTCATGCATGGTCCCCTTTAAGAATCGGAAATACATCTTACCAATGTTTCAAATGTTATGAAATGCAGCATTTGGTGGGAAAGAAAAAGACAAATTAGAAAAATATGGTTCATTTTCATTCTCTGAAAAGAAGTAATGGTTAAGGGGAAAAAAAACAGCAGCCGTATGTGCACCACAGACTGGGTTAGCTGTGACTCTATGAGGTTTGCAGTGCTCCATGCCAGCAAGCAGAGTCCCTGCACGACTTCTCAGCTCTTCCACGGGACTTTAGTCCATACTTTGCAGGCATAGGACATGCTTATGGACATTTCTTTTAGGGTGTTTTGGGGTGATAAACAAAACAAAGTCAGCAAAGACCATGAGATCCCTCTGTACTTCCCTTTATTGTCTTTGGATTATGTTTTTGAAGGTGAGTCAGTGTTTATCGATATAAAAATATAAGAAACAATGCACTATCAGAGTCGTATGCTTTCCCATGTGTTCATTGTCCCTGCACTTGCTGTAAAAGCCATGTGACAGGGAATTAATGAGCGGACACCTGTTTTCTTTGCAGAAGCTGTGTTTTATTTTTAAATTTTAAGCAGTTTATGAAAGTGGTTGCAAAGGTAATTGAAAAAAACAAACAACCCCAAAGCATCACAACTTTGCCCTCACAGGTGGGAAGGGGAGATGCCTGCTGAGCAAAGGGTAGCCCTGCTGCTGCACAGCCTTGTTGCATCGCTCAGAAGATTCAGGCTGGCTTTGTAGCAGGTCTCTGGACTGTACTGAGCGGCTTCTTCTGAAGCTTGGCTTGCCTTCTTCATCCCTGTTTAGCAGCTCCCCAGGCATGCGGATTTGGGATATGCCTCCCCAAAGAGCCAATACAAGGGGGTTACCCATGTTTCATTAACCTATAAGGCAGGAAATATCAGACCACGATGCTCAACACACTGGTCAAGTTTTGCATAAAACACTGACCTGCTTTGCAGGGCATTTTCCTCTCCATCTATTATTTATTTCCTCACTCATTAACTGCTCCAGTAGCCTGAGACACCGAAATCTTCCAGTCAGATTTCTTATTTGAGAAACTCCTTGCTGTCAAGGCAAGAACAGGCGTGCTTTGAGTGACTCCCCTCTTCTCTGCTCTTCCTCAGTTGGTCTAAAAGCACATACTTTATATTTGCTCTGTATTATCTTCACACACAGCAAGCACACAGGGAAATGGCCTTTTGCAAGGCAGCATTAGCCAGAATCGGTAAGGGCAACATGGGAAAATCCCAAAAGAGCTGTAGGAGGGAGCAAAAGAGAAAGGGAACTGGTGGAGTCTTTCAAAATTCCTTCCAAATTGTTCTGTTAAGCTGAGATGCCCCACCAGGATATGGTCATACCTCCAAAACCAGCTATTGAGCTTGAGGGGACAGGTGAGATTACTCTCTGAACTGTACAGAAAGTTGGGTTCATGCCCACAGTGATCCCTTCTTAAGCTCGAAATTTGTCACCTGATGGGAAAAACAAACTCTCAGTCTATGTCTTACTTTCTCCCCACCCTTGAAGTCTTGCAGACAGATAAACCATGTTAAGAGAGGCAATTTGCAAGAGAATTGCAAAGCTAAAAGGTGACATTAATACTATTTTCGAGCAATTTTGTATCACATGTAACCTGGAAATGATATCAGCTTGCTAGAAGTGAGTAATCCATCAGGAAAGCAAAGGCAGAAGGCTGTAATGTACTACCTCCCAGCCTGTGGTAAATGTAATGTCCTTCATTTAATTCAGACTTACCTTCCAGCCCAAGGACCCTGGAGTGATCACACAACTTCTTTGGGGGTGGCTTGGTTTGTGTTTGTGTTTTGGCAGGCAATAGAGCCATGAAGCCTGAACACAGGCAGAGCATCAAGCGAAAATTCCCCATGCTACACACAGATGGATTTAACAGCCCTCCTCTTATTCACGTGCAAGTGTTTATCTGGATGGGATCCAACTTTATGACAAATTTCACTAGTTTCTAGCCAAACAGGGATCCTCTCCAGGGACATGAAATTTGGGGTGAAAAACTTCCATCAGATTTGCATAACAGACATAAATACCTGCAGTATCAGAGAGGCTTCTTTGGAGACCTGCTGAGGGTCTCCAATCCCAGTTCCTGCTGGATCCAGTGGAATCTTGCCAAGGTCTACATGAGCCAAGAGGGTTCCTGCTGCTGGTGACATGGACCTCCGGTGAGGGTCAGGCTGGTCTTGGGTCTGTGGAGATCAGTGAGATGTTGGGGTTTTTAGTACCTTGCAGGACTGGGGACTCTGCTGGGGTCTACAGGTTTGATCTGAATGGAAAACATGAGGCACCTTTGCGGTGGAAACACTTTCATTGTCCCAGATGAATTCCCATGGATGAGGGAATACAAAAGCACACCCATTTCTCAGTACCATTTTAGCAAGCATGCCATGTCTGTGGGGTGTTCGAAGACACATTTTCCTCTCCTGGATCTCTTGCCTTACCTTCTCATGCCCCAAAGTTGTCCTGAGTGCAGCAATGGCCATGCATAGAGCTGCTTATGCAGGCACCATGGGAGCAGCATGGGAACAAATGCCTGGCAGGAACACAGAGAGGCTTTTGCAGTAAATTTGACCAGTAAAAATCCTGTCCTCTGAACACTTAACTCATTTTAGTGGAAAATACTTTTGCTTAGCTTTTATTGCATCTTCTCTCTGTGCACACGTGTGCCTGTTCAGTGGCTCAACTGCCACACTGAATTTCAGATTTCATTTGCTTCAGCTGCTCATCTCCCACCTGAGATCTCATCTCTGCACTGTGGCATCAGAGCTAGTTGTGATGGGTAATATTATGATGTCATGCAGCAAGATGACAATTTCAGTATGCAGAAGCACTAGGTCTCATCATAAACATTAATGAGTTTATTTTCATGAAATTCCCCATAGTTTGACTAAAAAGCAGAAAAAAATGGGCCAGAATAATCTCAAAACAGGATGTTCTTAAAGTTTCCACTGAGTATCAGCTGCTTTTTAATTAGTAACTAGAGGGACATCACAGAAAGTTGCTAATTCTGAGCGCATCATAGAAGTGTAAACACCATGTCCCAGTTTGATAATGGCAACACCTTACTGTGGATGCAAAAGTGAGACTGGGCTGGCTAATGAGTGGAAAAATCATGGGATTTTTCTTGAACAGCTCACGAAGAGGCATCTGCTGTTATAAAATCAACTATTTCCTTTGGAAAAGGAATGAAAATATTTGACAAAAATGCCTTCAAGGTTGGTTGTTGTTTAGTTTTGGGGGTGGTTTTTTGTGGTTTTTTTTTTATGAAAATGTATCCCAGGAATAATCAAGATCTGTGCTTTTTGAAAAAGAAATCATAAATCGAGATGACTTTATTGAAAACCATAGGTACTTTCAGCATTTTATGGTGCCTGAAATCACCTTCAATCCAAGTCCTTTTGTTTGCTGTTTCTGCCCTCTGAAGCTGCTCTGAAAACCAGTCCCTAAGTGAGTGATGTCTGCATGCTACAGTAAAAAAACCTGCCGAAAAAACACTTTCCTGAGATCTCTGTTAGGCAAATCGACTTCAGTCCAAGCGTTCCCTGTGCCAGAGATGATTTTATTTTGTGGTTCTAATGCCTACAGTCTTCCACAGCTCTCTCCTGCCTGGGAGCAGGGAGATGGCTCATCCCGACTGCAGCAGCCAGTCCTGGGGGATGTTGCGTGTTTTGTCACCTCTATAGCCGTGCTATTAAGGCAGATAACAAGCTCCACTACAGTTTGTGCAATAAGAGGAGCAGGGAAGCTGACTGAGATGTTCAAGGCCAACTGTTTAAGCTCCAAGGGGGTTCTGATTTAAGTCTCCTGATTTTTGGAAATCCAGACTGACCCCTCTCAGCAATGCTTGGATTGCTTTGAAAAGGAAAGAGCTCAGCACTCCTAAAAACAGACCCAAAACTGCGTCTTGCAGGGCACGAAATTCAAGTTGTAATTACCTCTCTCCTGTTTACCACCCTGAAGGAACTGCTGATCTAATGCTGCGCATGGATAATCCCATGTTTGTGTCATGAAGTATTTTTAAGCATCATAAAGGGTTCTTTTTAAGAATGTATAAAATAAACAGGAAGAAAAAACTTTGCTGAAACACGTTTTTCCCTTATTATCAAAACACATGAGGGGATTGACACCAGTTCACAGACTCGTGCACGGTGATGTGGAGTGTGACGAGCCCTCCCAAACCCTGATGCAGGTACGCAGGGCCAGCAGCTATTTCCAAGTGGGTAGTACTTGTTCCCAGCATGTTACCTGCTGTCCATTGCCACCCGCACGGGAATGTGACAGCTGAATAAACCAGCCAAAAAATTGCTATTCCCAAATATTTCTCTCTCAGCATTCAGTCCCATCACAGTAGCACAGCAATTGACAGTGAAGGCTCTGCTACAGCCCGGCTGAAGCAGAGGAGTTAACAGGAGGGTGCAGGCAGTGCTGCGAAGGCAAACCCAAACTACGAGCTAATTCAGAATAAAAGGAATTCCCTGGAGGTCAGGAGATGGCTTTGAACAGGTTGAGTTGTTAAATGGATGTAGGGTTGATTGATGAACCTGCATCACTTGCTGCAGCGAGCCGAGTGCATTACGTTGTAAGTGTGGGTTGCAGTGCATCAGTCTGAGTGCGACTGCCAAAAAGATGAAGGAAGTTCATAAATTACCCCGGAGTTATGGAAACAGATCCCTTCTGTGGAGGGACCTGGGGAGCAGCAGCGTCCCTGGGTAGCCCATCTGTATCCCATAAAGAAACAGATACCTGTAATTAGTGCTGTGAGTTATCACAACTGTGCGCAGCGGACATACATCTCCATCCGAAAGGACGGGGCTTTGCAAGTGGGAGCATTTAATATGGAAATAACCAAGACAGCTGAAAGTACAGTTTCACTGGAAGGTTTCCAGCCAAGATGTTTGAGGCAAAAGCTTGCTGTTGCCAGCATGGGAGAAATCTAAGATTCAGAGCTGATTGCATTTCCAAGAAACAAAAGAGGGAAACTTGGACACCGCGGCAGAGTAGGTGCACAGGAGTTCATACCATGCAGCCTCACGACCGGCCCTGTTTACAGCTTCTAGGTGCTCCAGTGAGGTGCCAAAGTGCTAGTTGGACATCAGATAGCTTGGGAAAATAGGATTTTTGTTTGTATTCTTCAAAGTCACAAGGCAGAGTGGGGGAATCTGGGATCCATTTCCCCTCTACCCC
>VZTU01026309.1:92361-145473 GCA_013400835.1 Zapornia atra
CAAGATCCCATTGGCTCTCCTAGCCACCATGGCACACTGCTGGCTCATAGCCAACCTGTCGTCTACCAGGACCCCCAGGTCCTTCTCCACTGAGCTCTTCTCCAGCAGGTCATCCCCCAGCCTGTACTGATACAAATGGTTGTTCCTTCCCAGGTGCAAGACTTTACACTTGCTTTTGTTGAACTTCAACCGGTTTATAACTGCCCAGCTTTCCAGCCTGTTCAGGTCTCTCTGGATGGCAGCGCAGTGTTCCTGCGTGTCAGCCACCCCTCCCAGCTTTGTATCATCGGCGTACTTGCTGAGGGTGGATGCTATTCCCTCATCAAGGTCATCAATGAAGATATTAAACAGGACTGGACCCAACACCGAGCCCTGGGGAACACCACTAGTCACAGTTTTCTTTTCTCAAGGCTGAACAGTCCCAGCTCACTCAGCCTTTCCTCATAAGGGAGATGCACCGGGCCCTTAATCATCTTTGTAACCTCCTCTGGACTCTCTCCAGGAGATTCCTGTCTTTTCTATACCAGGGAGCCCAGAACTGGACACAATACTCCAGGTGGGGCCTGACCAGGGCAGAGTAGAGGGGGAGGATCACCTCTTCGACCTGCTGGCCACACTCCTCTTGATGCCCCCCAGGATCCCATTGGCTCTTGTAGCCCCCAGGGCACACTGCTGGCTCATGGCCAACCTGTCATCTCCCAGGACCCCCAGGTCCTTCTCCACAGAGATCTCCAAAACTTTTCTAGGAATGGCTCCATAAGCTGCCTTCTATTATGGCACATATTAGGGTTGAAAAACGGAGCTTTGCCAGAGGCAGGATCACAATATTGCAAAAAATTCCACCCAATGAGTGGGAAGCTATAAGGAAAACAATATTGATGCATTTTCCTCTGTTTGTGGTTTATTTTGTCCACAGAGTGTTTTTTGTCTCGCAATGACGTCAAAGCTAAATTCTCTTGCAAAATGACAACTGGAAAATAACCCTGAGAATATATTGGATTTCCTAACTAGTAATTAACTAACTTGAGCTTAATGGCCTGCATTATATATTTTACCAAGTCTACAGAAGATTAGTAAAACAAAAGTAATATTTTCTTTTGTTTTGATTGCAATGCTTGAGGCAAAGGCAGTTTAATACTTCACAAGTAAAGTGTTTTGCATTCCTAAAGCGTCTCTACGCTCAAATGTGTCACAGCATCCTCATCAGAGGTGACAACTACTACACTGCGTGTCATATACTCAACCCACTGCCCTTGGGATCATGGAATCACAGACCCCCCAGACTGGTTTGGATGGGGACGGACCTCAGAGCCCCGACCATGCCACCCCCTGCCATGCACATGGACACCTCCCACCAGCCCAGGGTGCCCAAAGCCCCATCCAACCTGGCCACAGAACCTACTGTGCCTTTAAAACTACCTTGTAGAAACAAAAATACAAATGTTGGTATATAGCCCATTGTGTGGTATCGGATGGAGCAGGTTTTACTGAGCTTCTCTAGGACAAGCCCAAACAACAACGGCCATTTTTCCTTCCTCTATAAAAGGGGTTCTTTTAACTTCACACCATTAGGTGCCACACTGGAATGGCTATGAGCTGAATTTCAAATCTGAATGCTAAAATCTTCATCAATGCTCTTTTTAATGGCTTTAATCAGCTGTTGCTGAGGATGTTCTGCCTTAGTATGCACCATGCTAAAAGTGTGCTCAAGTTACATCACTGCTGATTAAGCTCATATGCAATGGAGACTTGCTACTACTCCTACCCAGCCCTGTGCATAACGAGTGAGTAAAGAAACCCATTACAGATATCAGTGCCTTTAACACTTTATTAATTGTAGAGTAACTTAAATGCCAGTTATCCATTGCTTCAGCTGGATCGCTTGTTAGAGCCCAAGGAAAGCAGTTTCTGACACGGTCTTGGACTTTCTGACAATGTGCTTCAGGGATCAGGACTAAAAAAATACCAACACAACACCACAACTTCTGCATTGTGCAACCCTGGCTCAATACTTCCTAGGGAACATCCACCTGGAGCTACGGAGCTCAGTTCCGACATGGATTTGGAGGCCTAAAATGTCTTTCTGGCCTTATTTTAGATATGACCTATTTCTTCTTCTTCCTCCTATTTGTGGGCCCACAATCACTGTGGGGAAAATGGAATTTCCATTTCCTGTGCATCTTCCCAGATTTAGGGAAAATATCCTTTCACTGACACGCAGTAAAATGAGCTCCTCAAAACAGACTTGCTCCAAGCTCCTCAAAACAGACTTTTGGTTTCTTGGAAAAGATTTAGTTTTCCAGGGAGATGTTTTTTCATGATTTCAGTGAGGCACCAATGTATTTTAATAAAATTCAATGAAGTGTGTATATATGTCAGGGAAGATTTAATGTTGATAGCGGTGGTGTGCTTTGGAGATTCAATTATCCTTGGGTGAAAAAGACATGAATGTTACTGAGTGCACGAGTGAAAAGGGAACACTACCAAAAAAAAATCAGCTTTATCCAGCCAAAGTGGAAATCAGGTGAATAAATAAGAATATAGTTTAGCCACATGAGAGACTATACATGTGTTCTGCACCACAGAGGGACCTTCCTGTCTAACAGACAGCAGTGTTTTGAGATCTATGGAACAAGTGTTTTCTCACTCATACATCAGCAAAAGCAGATGTTCAGTCTGTCAAAACCAGTGGACTTGACATTATATCTGTTGAGGAGCTGGCTGTTCAAATCAACAGGGTTTCTTCTGATGTGAAGCTTGTAACTGGAGCAGCACGATCCCAGTAGGTGTGCTGGTGTGGGAAGGTCCTGTCGCTGCTTCCTTCCCAGAGCTTTCCAGAGCGAGTTGCACTTGCAAACTCTTATCCAGGCCCTGCTAAAAACAATGACAAAATGGGATTTAAATAGCAAACAGACCCTGAGCTGGCTTCTTCCATTCCGGGTGAGCCTCAGCAATACGTTATTCTGCATTGCTCATTGGCCAGTTCTTTCTTCCTATATTTGACTCTGACCATGGGAATTTGGTCAAAATCCTGGGCTTTGTGGCAAATCCATGCTCCAGGTCAGGGGTTTTGAGAGTGTCCTTGATCTCATCCAGTATATCCATGAACCCGGTGTCAGCTTTGCATTTATAAGAAGACCGGAAAGTGGGAAAACAGTTTGCAAAGCTCTGCTTAGAGCTCTTCTCCCAGCAGCTGCTGCCACGGCCAGCTGAGGAGGTGAGGCTAACTGAATCCAGAGTGAAGGAAACCAAGTTTTACAACCTATTCAGAAGAAGTCATTTATTTAATGGAAAGATTTGTCTACATTATTTTGGATATTATGGTTTATACATCAAGTGCAAAATTACCCTTTCAAAGCTCTGGTATGAGGTTTGGTTTGAATACTGTGTATGAAAAAACACATTTGAGAAGGTATTATCCTCAGGGCAGGGAAATGAGTGTAAGAGGGACATGATGAAGCTGTATCCCCTGTGTGCCAGTGGCCCATGCTTACTAAGTGCTATGAAGGGGGTACACTATCTTTCCCCACTGTATCCTTGCTTTGGAGAGCAAAGATTATTCGCTCTGCAGAAATCACATCTTACTAAACCACAGGCTGTGCCTGGTTCAAATTAATTCAGAGCTCCCCCAAAAACTGAGGGGTTCACTCAGTCTTGAGAGTGGCAAAGTCAGGGAGACTCTGTTTCCTTTATCTATCAAGAGAAGGAAGTGTGAAATGAAATTAAAATGATTTTTTCTGAAGGCCTCCTTGGAGGGACAAATCATTGAAGGGTAAGAAATTAAAACGGGGGTGAGAACCATGCCTACCTGCCCAGTTATTCCCAGTGTGCAGGTGGGCTAGAGGTGGAAAGGTTTCGTGCGATGTACACCAGCATTGGTGAGCACTGCATGTTGCCTCTGTACGACTGCATCTGGAAAAGGGAGGGGTCCTCTCCTCAAGTGTTGAGTGGCATCTCACAACCTGTTTCTTTCCAGTTGAGCTGGAAAATGTACACTCAGATTTCAAGGGAGAGGAAATATATTTTCTCATCAAACTTGGCATTATCTATTTAGCAGGCAGGCCTCTCTCCCACTGTACAGTATTTTTCCATTGTGTGGAATCAAACTTTATCTTCAACTCTGCTTCACCATTCTAATAATAAGGAGGTGGCGTTCAGAGGGTGGCTTTGCAAGTGATTCATTTCCTCAATACTGTTGATTGGGACTTTACACTACTTCAAAGGTAGGCAGCAATTTGGCTTTTTAACACATTAGAGATAACATTGCTTTTGCATTGGGATGAACTCATTATGGGCTTTAGGACCAGGGCCTGATTATTTGCAGACTCACAGCGCTACTCTTCTGCTGATAGGAACAGAGAGATGAGGCAAAGTAATAGATTGGGTAAGAACTCATTAAATGTTGAGGCAGAACAATAGGCTCTTCCAGCCTTTAACTCCATAGATTCGCCTGGATATTTCAATCCCAGCATCCCCTGGCCACTGGAGACTGAAACAACAATGAACTGAATTCAGAAAAAAAAAAAAAAGCCAGGCAATTATTTCACTTTGGTAAAAATTTAATGGAATTTGTAAAGTTGGAGGAAGATAACAGTGCAAGGAGTAAATTGGGTCACTGAGATTCTGACGTAAGAAAAAAGGAACAAAAGGGCGGAGTATGAGTTGGGAAGTGCCACCTTTTGGAGCTTGGCAATGATTTTATGAGGAGCCCTAAACACAAACACAAAAAAAATCCCCTTGGGACCTGCCTATGGATGTTTATTTCCTCTGTGAGTCGGGGTGCTTACGTTTTATCACCTAGATATAGACATAGGTGCGGGTCTCTGCCTTATATTCAGCCCATGGATGTTTTTTTAATGTATCTTGGATTGCTTTACATGCTTGACAGGCCGTGTTTCTTTCTGTTGGCCATATATAGCACTGCAAATGCAAAAATCCTGCCTGCAATAGCCAGCTCTTTTTCTTCTGAGGTTTACATTATCATCTTTGTCTCATTATTCCTGGATGCCTGCCCATCATTTCTTATATGGATCTTTCTTCAAAAGATGAAAGGAGAAGGGTGTGGGAAGAGAAGGGGGAGAAAAAGAGAAAGAAATCCTGCCTTTTCTTAGAAAAAGAGAAAATAGTTCATTGGACTGCATGGATTTTATTATTTATGCAATGTACTTTGGGATACTAGCATGTGAGTCAGCTGAGAACATACAGAGAGGAAAATAAAGACGTGTCTGCTGTCAAGGGAAAAAACCCATCACCTCATTTCCCTGCTCCTACCTCCAATGTGCCTTGTGAAGGAAGATGCCCAAAAGAGCAAAGCCAAATTAGCAGAATGCAGATTGAGGGCACAGTAGCATTGGCTGTGCCTCTTGCTCTTACGTACCCCATGGAGCCACAGATGATGTGGCATGGGTGGCAGTGGCAGACACCTTCCCCACTCCAAGGATGTGATACACAGCTCATCTTTGTACAGAAAGCACCAATTTTTTGTCTGTCAAGAGTTTTTGTGTGGTGTAACTCTCCAAATCTCTCTCCTGTCAAACACTGTAAGAACTGTCACAATTGACATTTTTGCTGGTGCAGTTTCAGACACCCTATAATGGGACAAACAGCCTGAGTTCCTCATGTTCTTGCTTGAACACCACTACTACCATTCCTATGTAGCAGATCCATTTGCCCAGACTGCCTTGCACCTCACCCATCCTATTTTGACACATCTGAAATCAGCCTGTCCATGCAAGCCAGCACTGCTGGGACCCAAGGAAACATCTCTGACTGTCAGCTAAGTCATAGTGTTGACCACATTAGCTCCATGGCTTTCTACACTCTTGTCTGAGCTTGATATTTGTTTTTTTCCTTCTTGTATTTGATAAGAACCTCTTAAATATTTTTTCTTCTCTTAAAAACTTAGCTGATGACACTTCAGTGCAGCACGTGGATAGAAGAGTCCAGCACTATGTATGTACTCCTACATCCCAAGCAGTTACACTCTGTATTTACTGTTTGGTGGCTCAGGAGAGGTAAGAGTGAGATGCTGAAGATCTGCACAGTACCATGGAGACTTCTGAGTTGTACACAGAAGAGATCTCAAGGAGGGCACACTTGCAGCAGAGGTGTTTGAGGGGATGGCTTTGACCTCGGCATGACATCCACCCTTCCTGCCTCTGTCAAGGACAAGCAAAGGTGATGATGCTCACAAAGGCACATCCCCATGCCTCACAGCCTCAGCTGCAGGTTGTACACACAGGGAGGGGATTTTGTTGGTGGTGGTTCTTGCAGGTCAATTCTTAAGCCATCTGCAGAAAATTTTCCTTGGATGGCCAGGAACACATGGCCTAAGGGCTGGTGGAGGTAGGTATTTTAACTCCCTGCTCCCTCCCCAGAGCTGCACAAAACCCTTGATTGAGAGATCAGCTCTGGCCTTTGCAAGAAAAGAGAGCTCAGGGCATGTGTGTGTGTGTGTGTGTGTGTGTGTGTGTGTGTATTTTTCTTTTCTTTCCATCATCCTAATGAAATTTGCAGACACAGAGAGGAAACTGAGAGTTATTTATAGGAGTGAGAGGAATGTGAGGCCTAATTGTGCTTAGTCTATTGCTAAGTATGTAATCTGTTTGCTATTAAATGTTACAGTCTTGCAGCAGCATACATAGGTTCTACTGAAGGGGCTTTGGCCTTTAAGGGAACATATACATCTGACGGAGAAAAAACACCAGGCTAAGGTGCTTGTGAGCTTTAAGAACAAGTGTCACACAGCAGCATTTCAAAGGAGGCAGGGTTCACTAGGCTGGGGAGTTTTCTATTTTTAACCTATTTTATCCCCCTCATAATCTTCACAATTGCAAGGTTTCTGTGTCCCTGTCTGTGATGTGCTGACTGTTTCCACGGGAGGTTGCAAGTCCCAGTGCATGCCCAGGATGCGGTTTGAGGAACAGTGGGCTTTGTCCTCACCTCCTGGCTGGCTTTCGCTAGCCTGCTCCACATCCCCATGTCCAGCAGACTGTCACACATGACACTAATTGAAGAGTGATCTCTCCATGTCCTTATCTCTAATCCTAAGTCTCTCAATATATATATTTTCTCCTCTAGCTGAAAAGGGGAGTGATAGAGCAGCTTTGGTGGGCGTCTGGCCTCCAGCCAGGGTCACACCATCACACAGACAGGTATTAGCTGGCAGGTATTAGCTTGCCTTACCACTGGTTGCAGTGCTGAGATGCTGACTGACTGAAACGCTCTGTGGAAACACAAAAGCAGTGAATCCTTGCTCTTCTGCATGCTGTTTCACAGAGACCTCTCCCCAAGCTCTCCTGGGGGACATTTCCCACCTGCATAAGCAGCAAGGCAGGCACATCACTGTGTGTCCCTTGCACTTCCCAGGCGCTGGTGACAAGCTGAGGCAGTGGGAGTGGGGCCGGGGGTGCAGGGACCCCCTCCATGGGGCAGCCCTGACTGCTGGTAGGGAGCAGGGACATAAGCTCTGCAAAGCTCAGCCTGGAGACCTGAGCTGCTTTTCTGCATGGAAAAAGAGGGAAAGTCAGGCATGCAACCTGATCCAGCTGCTAATATCTACCAGGCCAATCCCAGCGCTCGCACAGTGCTGGAGTGAGCTGCTTTTTATTGCTTATCGCTGTCCACCCGTGCTGGAATATTCCATTCCTATAATTTTTTGAGAGGCCCTAAAGGATCCTGTCACCTCCTCTGGGCCTCGGTTTCTCTCTGTTTCAGACAAACCCTTTTCCTGGGATATTTTGCAAACTGCCACTGTGACTCACTCTTGTCACTCCTCTCTGCTGGAATGACAAACACTAAAGGGAAAAACAAATGATATTTATTCCTGGTGTCCAAAATTGGCTTTGCCACTGTGAACAGAATTTAGAAAGACAGAAATAGAGGAGTGATTATGGAGTGTGGTGCACTTAGGAGACAGCCCTGGAGGATCCTCCTCCTGGGATGCAGCTGGAAACAAGAGGTGGACTGGCTCCATCCCAGCTGACTGCCCCTGTGCGGGATGCAGAGCTGCTGGAAAGCTGTGTGGCTGGGAGGGTTGCAGCATGCTGCTTACAGCTCTGCTTCCAAACCAGCCTGCCCCTCCCAGAGGGACTGAGGGTCCTAGGTAGCCAGTGGCAGCAAATCAAAGGCAGAGATCAAGAACTGCAAGGCAGTGCTGTGCTTTCCTTTGACTGGTAAATCCCCACCCCCAGCCCACCACCCCACCTGTCAGCACATAGACACATGGGGGACAATATCCCCTGCAAGGGTTCTTACGAGCAAATATAAAAGAGTAATAGAATCATAAAAGTGTAGAATGATAGACTGGTTTGGGTGGGAAGGAACCTCAGAGACGCCTCAGTCCCATGGGCAGGGACACCCTCCACCAGCTCAGAGTGTCCCATCCAACCAGGCCTTCAGCTCTGCCAGGGATCCAGGGGCAGCCCCAGCTTCTCTGGGCACCCTGTACCAGGGCCTCCCCCCTCCCTGGGAAGGATTTCTGCCTCCCAGCCCCTCTCCAGCTGCCCTCCTGCCGCTGCAGGCCCTTCCCATGGGCCTGGACCTCCCTGTCCTCAGCAACAGCCCCTCTCCAGCTCTCCTGTCCTCGAGGGACTGGAAGGGGCTCAGAGCTCTCCCCAGAAGCAGCTTTCTCTTCTCCAAGCTGAGCCAGACCAACTCTCCCAGCCTAGCTCCAGCCCTCAGATCAACTCCATGGCCTCCCTTGGACTCGCTCCACCAGCTCTGTGTCCTCCTTGTCTAGAGGACCCCCGAGCTGGACGCAGCACTGCAAGGGAGTCTCCCCGGAGTGAAGCAGAAAAGCAGAATCCACTCCAGATCTGCTGGGGATGCAGCCCAAGACATAGTTGGCTTTCTGAGCTGCAAGCACACGTTGCCAGCTGATATTGAGCTTCTCGTCCACCAAGTCCCCCCAAATCCTTCTTGGGGCTGCTCTCAAGCCATTCTCTGTCCAGCCTGTCATTGATTGCCCTTATCCTTGTGCAGGACCTTGCCCAAAAAAGTGACTCAAGATCCACAGTGGCAGGTGGCATTTAGAGCTGAATCACTGAGAAACACCCGCTGTCCATCTCCATGGAAATTGTCTAGTCCTTCTCCAGCTTGCTCACTCTTCCCTTTCAGACCCTGCTCCTAACTCTCAAATAAATTGACTTTATGTGGTGGGAGAATGAAGACCTGTGGAAGTTACCATTTTTCTGCCAGGACACTATGAAAACACTGATTTTGTGTTTGACATTTTGTGTGTTTGCAGGATAAACAGGAGAAAATGCCAGGCAGGTTATCTGCAGCAAGGCACTTGAGCCCTCCTCCATTGCAAGTAAGACATGGGATGCCAGTTGGCTGCTGGCCAGTCATTTGGCCACTGACCAACTGGCTGACATGCGTTTCTTCCATACTTTACTCCTGGACAAGGTGGGAGGGGTGTTTTACAGCAGCAATTAGTTTATTCCTGGGGTAAACAGTAGAAATTGGAGGGTAATTGCAGCAAGAAGTTTGCTTCCTGTTTCAGTGTGAATAACCCGCTGGACGCCAACTGGATGTTAGCCCTCAAATCTGTAAGGCCAATTGGCAGCTGGTCTGCATTTGTCCCTCTTAGGATTTGCAGATGTATTTTGGAAAGTGTGGGAATGGGGATCCCATCAGTCCATCCATCACCGGAGCAAGCTGCAGCACCAGCAGCCACAGCGAGGGGCTGCTCACGGCAGGGCACGGAGCAGCGCTGCCATCGAGGCTCTGCGCAGGCAGGGTGAGAGCTGTGCTGGGAGGTGCCTGATGACCCAACCCCAAAGCTTTCAACCCTTTCCCATCCTGAATAATGGGCATTTTTCCTCCTCACAGTCCTGCTGTGCTCTTGCAGATATTAGTTGGCAATACAAAGCTGCATGATGCTGCTTTATGGTACCCAGACTTCCTGTACCCCACTTACACTTCTGCAACAGAACCTGTATATTAGCCCAGGCTTTTGACTGGGATGAGGCTGCTCGCTGCCCTCAGCATCCCTCTGTGTTTCCAGAGTAACTCTCTTAAAACTATTTAACTAGCTGCCATTTGCTCCATTCAGTGTTCTTGCTACACAAACAAGGAGGCCATGTGTACCTCTGCTGACCTTTCTTCACAAGTCGAGCCTGACACATTCCCTATCCTTTTCTCTGTTTGCTTTTCTTCTCCAGTTATCTTATTTTCCAGCAATCTCCCCTTATTGTGCTGCCAGAATGGAGCATAATATACTAGAATATCTTCCTTAGATGACCTGTGAAGCACTCCATCCCCTCTTCCATCACATGCCTTACTATATCACGTTTTGTCTTATTCCCATTGATCAGATGGATCCTTAGATCAATTTGCTGTCTATTTTTCCCAAGGTTGCAATATTTTTTCAAGGTTTCCTTTCACTGTCTTCAGGATCCTTTAAACTTTGCATCTTTACTTGTTGAAATTTCCTAAAGACTGGTGTCTCTGGGCCAAGGTATACTGTGCTATTTTCCAACTGGGAGGTAACAACAGCATACAATCCAAAGGATATACGGCTCTGCTAGCATTTCATCCTCCGTCTTCTTGGATATGAGTAGCAGTGGTGGTTCAGAGCTGGAGGGCCAGACCACGCTCTCCGTTTAGGTGGTGAAAACCCCTCAAACCCATCCAGTGATTTAACTGGAGTAACACTGAGAAAAATGATCAGCTCAGCATGGCCAAGGACAGCTTATTGGAGTTACTAATGTTACTGACATCAGGAAATATTTATACACATTCGGACATTTTCCATTTTCACTGAGACCTCTGGCATGTGGCTGGGAAAGGAGCTGGGAGGGCAGAAGTAAGAGGAAGGGGAAATATTTGGATCTGTGAGTGACCAAGGTTGTGCCTACATTCCCAAAGGCATTGAGCAATGCCCTTGCCATATGGGGCAAGGGTAGAAGCAGAAAGAAGGGTGAAACAGATAATTTCTGCTTTCTAACACTTCTGTTGAGCAGCAATGTTATGATATGTGGTGAAGTAGATTATATTCAAACAGGATTTGGAATACATCTCAAACAAGTCCTTTGGCTGAAGCATCCTTGAACTCAAGATAAAGAAACTTTTACCCCTTGGATATGTTCTGTCAACTGAATGTAGCTTTGTGAAATTTATTGGTTTTGCAAAAATCAGGATGACATATTTTAGGATCTTCCAGACATCTCTGACTGCCTGGATTTCCTCAGTTTAAGTTTGTTAGTTCTCCTCCCTCTCAAAGGAAAAAAAAAAAAGATAATTTTCTTAATGTCTTTGTTGGGTACAATTTATAACAAACAAACAAACAAACATCCTCCATCTGGAAAAAACCAAATCTGGCAAAGACAATATAGTAAGGGGGGAAAAAAGTTTCTCTCACAGATATTAACCTTTACTCCCTGAGATGTGTCCTTCAATGAGCAGCTGTGTAAATCGTTAGGAGGTTGCTAAGGATTAGGGCTAGCCAAAATATGTTCTTTTACTGTCTTAAATTTCCTCAATGTAAAATAAATGTAAGCTAAGCTGTTCTAACTGCAGATGCTGCCACTGCTTACACGGAACCGAGTTTTGATATGGATGGATTACATCCCTTCTTAAACTGATTTGGTACTTGCATGGGACCTGAGAGTATGAACACATATGGCATATCTTCAAGGGGACCCGGAGTCCTAAGAAAGAGCTTGGAGTCCTTGTGCTTCAAGTAACAGCCAGTGCAGGCTGGTTCTGGGCAGGTTTTTATGTTGTAGCTTTGGGACCATAGGATAATTGCACTTAACATATGTATAACCCCCACCACTATTGCTCTACGTATTTTTTAAGACATCAGTAAAAGAACCTGCTGAATGCCAGCATCTCTGGGTCTTGGTTCTACATCACACTGTGTTGAAACACAGTTTCTGAGTCATAGGCCCTCTCACTGTGATCACAGACAAAAATGGATAATAACACCTTCTTCTGCCACCCAAGAAATTGGATTCATTCTGCTAATTCTCAGCATATGTTTATCAAAAAGGAAAACAAAAGCCCCAGTTGCAGGTCATCAGCTCTACTCTCCCTCCATCAGAAGCAGCAACAAGGTGAGAAATGCTGGTTTGAGTAGATCACCTATGAAGTTCCAGCTTGTGCCTTATTGCTCCAGGAGTCTCTACCCTTGCCTTCTCAATTGTAGGGGTTGGAAGGGACCTCAAGAGATCATCGACTCCAACCCCCCTACTGAAGCAGGTTCCTTAGGACACTTAATATATATTCTGATATGAAACATTTATTACTTTCTTCTAAACAACTTTCTGGCCCTTGGTGATGTTTTTCTGTCCTTGATGGAATTTGATGTGTGCTCCTTGTTATCATCAGCTATAGATGCTCTCAGCTTTGCCTCTCTAATTGTCAGATAATAATCCTGAGTGAAAAAGGGCATCCCTGTAAAGAGCTCACTGTCACAGTAACATAGACTCATGCATCCCTTAAACCTCTACACTGCTTCCAGGGAATGCATATGGGTTTTAAGTGGTTGCATTGCACTGAAATGAAACCTGCTTGAGGGAGGAAGGCTAGAAGTAACCACTGGGCACTGTCATCTTGGCCTTGTTCATCAATCTGGTTCCTTCCAGCACAGCTAAGAATTAGCTGGTGGGATACGGACTGTGCTGCTCTTCAGCGTCCTGCACTGACCAAGCTGCAAGCAAGCAGGGATGGCCACCATCCTGAGCAGGATCCACTGCGCCAACCAGGCAGCTACTGCAAAGCAGCTCCAGGTTGCAAATAGCAACAGGAAGAGCAAATGGCTGCAAGCTGCTGCCTGGGGTTTGGGCACCTCCCACTGCCCCCCTCCCCAGCACTCCCAACTCCTTTTCTGGTCCTGTACCTACAGGGCGAGTGGAACTACAGCCAGCACAGCCCAAAACCCTGGATAAAACAGTTCTGGTCCAGCAGCAAAAGTAATTTCCCTTTCCCCAGCACATGCTGTTTTGCAATCTCATCCTTTCTCTGGACCTTGCTTCCCGAGGAAGGCATGGCTGTGAATCAGCAAGTTAAGAAAGTTAACAACAACTGCAGCAGATAATTACAGCAACATCTTTACCTTATAGAGACAACAACTTAAATTAGATTTCAGTTGCAGATGTCAAAAAGAGGACGAGTCTAGAGATCAGAAATTCAGCCTGTGTCCGTCTGTCTGCTTTGTGTCATGTGCTGAGCTGGCTGGGTTTAAAGGAACAGCTGGCAAGAGGCTTTGGGTTGGTTTTTTTTTGGTGGGTTTTTTTTTTTGTAATCAATTGTAAATCAAATTCTTTCAGTTGTCTTCTGCTGCTAACAAAGGCTCTCTATTGCCAGGTTAGTGTGTTTGTGTCGTTCTTTTAAGTATTGTTTGGACCCACGTATGACACCAAGCCATGTAATTGTCTGACTGAATGACCAGGCCAGGTGATGGTGTTCACAGCTACACGTGCACAGGCTTTGAACTCCTAGTTGCAGACTTTTCTAGCATCCTTCCTATTAATTAGCCTTCAGGAATTAATAATTCAATAGTCTTTCCTTCTGCTACAGCGTTCTGACAGCAGTGAGTGGAGCTGTTTTATTGTAGATAACAACAATAAAATATTCATAATTTAATCTTGTTCTCTTCCAGCAAGGGAGGTGGAGGCATCCTTAGCCAGTTGCCTTCCAAGCCAGTATCTGCTTTAAAGCTCAGCTCCTGCAACAGCCTAAACAGCATCCATGCTGCTTTGGGTGTCTGTGCTGGGTTCAGATGTCAGCTCATTATGCATGTCCCCATCACTGCAGGGCAAGGACAAGCCAGTCCTTTCCCCTTTCCCTTAGGCTGGTAAATCCATTGATACCCACAGGACTACCAAAAGCATGTATGACAAGTATGAATTAGGATAAATGCATGGCTGTGGTGTGCATTGGATTTCTACTCGCTCTCTATTCCTTTTATTGTGGGATCGCAGGGTTTGTCCATGTTCACACAAAAAGGCAGAAGTCCCACCCACACCTGAAGGGAAGTGCAATGCAGGAAGTTATGACAATTGTCATACAAGAAAAAAACCCCTCTTGTGAATCAGTCAGGTGATGGACACCTGGTTATAGTAGTGCCCACACAGCACTGGGGTTGAGGAATGACTGACTGGTCACATTACAGAGCATTTAGGTCCCCATACAGACCTGCCAGTGGGGTGAATAAATCCCAGGCAGTTCCAAGAAAACCTCCCCCAGGATGTAAAAGCATCTCTGTTCCTTCCAGGGCAACGAAAAATGCTGTGTTATGGCATGTGCATTAGCCTCACCCTGAGAAATGCACAGCCTGTTCCAAGAAGTTCCACTAAAACAGCAACAACAACAAAAATTCCCGACACAGCCAACTCAAAGCAGAGGTCAGGAGAGTAGAGCTGAGATGATGCTTTGCTGTCCCTGAATCTGCTCACTGTGTAGCTCAAGAGGAGCTTCTTTGCAAACTGCTCCAGTTGCTCTGGGTCCTGCCTTGTCTCCTTTGCCTGGTTGCTGAGGAACGTTCAGCTTCCATGCATTACTCTGTCCAGAATGGATGCTAGCTATTAATTTTCATAATATTTTGGCATTATAGAAAGAAAGCTTTTCTTTGGTTAGAGAGAAAGCAACGAAATAAATAGCATCTCTGTTAAGGATGAGATACCTAAACTATAATCAAAAAGTTTACTACTCTTTAGTCAGAAACCATGAATCATCCAGTAAAATCAGATCAAATTCAAGATTAGTTTCTCATGGTACTGCTGAGGAATTTCAGATATTTCCATTGGGAAAAGAGTTATTTCTTTAACCATCCCAAGGTTAGTTTGTTCAGTACCGAGTTTTTCTTATATAATGAAGGTTGCCCAAAGGTAAGGAATGTCAAGATCTAAAAGCAGAGTGAAAAAAAAAAAGGGAGAAAAGGGAAAAGTGAGATTAGGTCAAGATTAAGAGACTAAAATTAAGCGGAGACAGAAATCAGACTACTCCAGCTAGTCAGAAAGTTCATAAAGTTTCTGACTGTCTTGTTAAATAATACACAAAAATGTATCAAGTCACTGTTTGCAGAAGCCTTTTCCAGCCAGCTGTAAATAAAGCAATAGAGAAAGCTATTTGGACACAGATTTCAAAAGTTTTCTGTATTATGTGGGAGTCTCACAACCGCCCAACGCCCACGATATGTGTTAAGGTATCAATTAACCTGTGAGTAAAATAGTGCTCCTTGCTAATATGTTTTACTTACAGATGCCAGAACCAAACTCATTCTAAATTACAAATCAGGGGGAAAATGGGCTTAAAAACGGGTCGTGTATGGCCTTGGTTTTGTACCTGCTGTTACTGGAAGGTCATGCAGGAAAACTGGGTGTAGCCAGACCTATCTTGTGCTAGCAGATCTGAGCTGGGACTCCCCCATCCTGGCTCCTGTTTGCTGTATGGCCACAGGCTCAACTGTATGACTCTGAAAAAGTTCTTTCCACTCTCTGTTGCCCCACTGGGTTGCCACGCTGCTCAGCCATGGGTGATGATCAGCCTCGAGGTTTATCCACATTAATTTGCAAAACTTTGGACAGGAACCATCTCTTACTTCATACTCAGGCGCTGCCCTGTGCCCTGTCTATATTTTGGTCTTCTTGGGACTGTCAACTCACCATTTCTTAACCGGTGACACCATCATAACATCAGACACAGTGAGTTAAGACACAGATTGAAGAAGACAGGACTTTTTTTTTTTCTGAATAAACTCTGGGAAACGCTGGGTTTATTTCTGTCTTTGAATTTATGAGTAGGTTTATTCCTTTCCTCCTCTTAAGGTGCTAATATCTGGTAGATGGACCGCTAATACAATGGATTTTTAAATAATGCATTTTTCCACTTAGTCCAGCTCTGGAGGATTCCCTCACTACCCAACAGCCACAGAAGTTCCTGGGTTTTCTCCAGCTAGTATCACCCTATTAATAGCACTGGGCAGTGACTTCTTAATTAGCCTTCTATGGGATAATTAAGTCAGCTTTTGACCTGACTGTACCAGATGGAGCATCAGCAAAGACAAGCATCCCTGAGTCCCCCAGCACGCACACCATCAACGTGGGGAGAGAAATCTGTGCGCAGCACTCATCCCACTTGGCAGCAGCCATTGCAGAGTGGCACATGGCCTGAGATCATCATCCACTTTCTGCCATTGTCAGCAAGGAATGGCAAGAGCATCCAGAAGGTGATTCATCCACCCAGCTCCGGATGGGGTGAATCACCCTCTGAAAGCAGTCATCTCCCACCACCAGACAATCGGCTTTAAATAGATGCCTAATTTTTGATCAGTAAACTTGGGTGAAATTAATCCCATCCTATGGGATTTTCTATCTCAGGGCGGTTAATCATGTCCTGTCGATGCTTTCTTTTGGAATAGCCTTTTAGCCATGATATCCATTCAGGAAATATCTTGTCTGCTACTTGGAGGATGGTGGGAATTTGTTTGTTTATTTATTTATTTTATTTTTGTGAAATAAAGCCTTTAGCCCATCACATGGACTCAGTGGTGCTGAGCAATGGCATAAAGTGAAGTTACAACTACAGGGGTAGAAATTTTGATGCAGAGTGTGCACAGTATTTCGAAGTGAAAAGTATCATGCTATTTTCACCTCCTCTTTTTCAAAGGAGTAGAGGGGGAGAGAGGGAAGGTGCTCACTGAAAATCCCGAGTTAGGTTTTTAATAATGTAGATTTCTCCCCCAGTTTTACCCCCCCTTTTCCTTCACATAGTGAGAAACTTCCCAATGCTGCCAATGGCACTAAAACAGTCAGTCCACTTTCAGAATTTCAGTCACCTCTTAAACACTTAGAGGCTGAATTGAGTGAAAACCCGTTTTCAGAAGAGTTTCCAAGGAAGTAGAAAGTTTCCACACCCTGAATCTTGCACTCAAAGAAATGGAAACTGGATCATGGCTGCCAACAGTCTGAACTGTTGTATCACAGGCTGCTGAATGCTATATTCTGTCATAAAAAATGTGAACATGCTTGGTGCTATATTAAAACACACAAATAGACTTTGAGAAGTTTAGCTGAATAAGATATGACTTGGTTGTTGGGGTTTTTCGTTTGCATTTTCTAGGCGTAATGTTGTTTTTTAGCTGCCTGATAACAAATAAACTCTGATGAAACCACACAGCTTGTGTTTCACTAAAGTTCCAGCTTTACAATCACAACAACCCCTCCATAAAAACATCAGGGAGAACATGTCTTGTGTCAAAGGCACCTGGGTAAGAAAATCTGTAGGCTGACTGATCAAGGAGGGTGTGTGCCATGTCATCTTTTACTGATCCCACCTATTTATGGTTTGAAATGTAAAGCTTGGGCATCCCAAAGTCCTTCAAGGAAAAATGCCTGTTCAACTGGACAAAGGATTGAGACCCTGCCCTGGAAGACTTCAGATATTTGGAGACTCCTACTTTGAAATGTTAAGTGAAACTTAGATTTGTGGTATTCAGAGGTGCTGAACCATTCCATTGTCCAATGAGGAGGGCAGCACTTGAGTCCAATTAGTTTTTTCTTCATTTCTTTCTACAGTGGCACCCAAGTGGAGCACCAGGAGTAAACCATTTGTAGGGTTAACTTCACAGCTGACCAAGTTGCCTAGCTTCACACAGATTTCATTAGAAATTGGCTCTCTCACCAGCTTGCAGCTCCAACAGACCTGAGTACCAAGCATTGGCCAGTGGTATGTATGCTCTTGAGGGTCATGATGGAAAGGACACTGAAGTCCTCAGATGGAAAAGTCCTACCAGGGATGGATTCAGCTTTCTGCCAATTCCATAAGACTTGACCATACCAGAAGGAACCTTATAAGAAGCAAAAGTTAGTTTAAAAAGCCTTTCCTTTCTGTTCACCCTTTCTACTTCGTGTAAGAAGATTTATTGCTCACAATATTCCATTTAATGACTACTTTCGTGCAAGGGAAAATGTAATAAAGTAAAAGACAATATTGCATTTTAAAATTCACCCTCATTCAGCGCTTGAAGACCATGGAAAAACTCTTTCTGGAGGCTCTAGGTGGGTCTTTAACTTCCCACTGTTCGACCCTGCTCTATGATATTGTGTCCATATAGTAACACACAATCGATGATCACCTTATGTCAATGGCTCTATCTGATTTCCAAATCAGAGAAGAGTATAAATAGTAACAAAGCTGTGCAGGGGTAATGAAGATGCTTAGGAGGGCTGGTTTTGAAACTGGAGAAAGTGTCCAATGGTATTTTGGGATTCCTTTTTGCTAAACACTGATATTTCCTGCCAAAGTCAGGCTTAGCCTTTGTTATCATTTTGGTACAGCACAGTAAAGATGAATTAAATTATTGTAATCAAATTGTTGTTATGTAAAAGCTGATTGCTTTGCATTGCTCTTCGTATTATACAATAGAGGGAGGTTATTATATAAAGCAACCAATCAAACAAAACAAAAAGCCTTTCCAGAAAATCTTTCTCGTTTAAAGTGTGATCAAATACTAAAAGCCTTTGTAATGAGCAAATAAAGTTTGTGAACAAGATTTGTTTCTCTACAAACTAACTTATTTTCCATTCCAGTCCAAAAAAAGAAATCATCACCTTTTCCTGTTGATAAATTTCGGGATCAAAATGCCAAGTCATGGGTGGGTTAGGAAAATCTCATTTATAATCAAAGGCTTGGCCACCTTCCTACGTTTTTTACATTTTAATTATACACTACATTGGCATCCTGCTATAAAGACATTACTTTCTGGAAACTCCCAGCTATTTACATGACTAAGACTTAATTGAATCAAGGATTCTTGCTCTTTCTTCTCTCTCTCTCTTATTTTTTTTCTCTTTTAAATAAAGAACCATCATTATCATTCCTTGCTGCAGAAAACATTCCTTTGCTCCTGTTGGATGTTGGTAGCAAACACAAACAAGACTTTTGTCCTCATGCAGCATTTAAGGCACATGGTCAAATGAATCAGGATCTATATCTTTCGAGGAACTGTTAATTAGTGCTTCCAAATCAGATGAACAGTTCCTATAAAACAGATGTAGGTATTCAAGTTTTATGGTTTCCACTGACCGGAAGCATGTAGATATGGTTTGGTGCCTATTTAGGAGCTTTAACCCCCACTAATCCAGAGCATCTGAACTGGGGTATGCTGAGGTTTAACTGATTCACTGGAATAAAGTTTGCTCAGATTACCTTTCCCAAGAAGCCACAGGGAAGGAAAAGAAAACTGGATATAATTTTAGACCATGAGGTTCATTGGTAAAATCCATACCTGCACTGAGTGAAGCCCATAAGGCAAACGTGTTGCCTGAGGGCATCCAACTAGCAGCAGAGCAGGGGCCAGAATGCAGGATGCTGGATGTTCATGTCCCTGCTCTGTTAAAGCCTCAGCACCATCTGTCCAAAAGTAGGATGGGATGCAGGACCTCTGCCCTGTGCTCATTGCACAGGGCTGGGGGTGGTTCAGTGTGAAGCCTTACCTGCTCAGCAAGCTCAATGGATGCAATTTAAATCTTCTTAAGAAGGAAAAACAAGACAAAAGCATTTGTAAGGCACTGCAAGCCTTGCTTTTCCAAGCATTGAAAGTGACAGTACTGGCTCATTTAACCAAAATGCAGTGAAAATTACATGTCTGCATTAAAGAAATATTATATGCACTGCTATCTTCTCCCCATTGTAAGACAAATTCTAATTCTGGTAATTACAGCTGTGCCTCCCTTTTTCATGCTGTTTCAATGGGTTCAACACACTTCACTTCTTGTTATAGTGTTTTGCACTGAGAAATGCAGAATGAAAGGTACTATTGAATTGGAAAATATTATTATTACAGTAATAGTCATAAGGAATTGGATTTGTACAAAACTATAAAGCAAAACACACTGAGATGATTCATTATGCATCACATGGAGAAAGACGTAATGTTGTTAATATGGGAGAACAGATGTGTCTATGTATTTTAAGTATCTCTTTTTCTTTTCTCTGATGAAAAGTTGTTATTTTTCTGAAAGGAAAAAAAAAACGCAAAAGAAGAAGAAAAACCAACCTGATCTTGATTACTGGTACTGTTGAGAAAGTTCATTGGGAAATGAAAGCAGTCACTGCTGCTGCCATTAATCTCATTTTATGTTAGTTTGGCTTTTACTGCAGAAAGTAAAAACTCTTGGGTTTTCTTTCCTACACGGTCCCATATGTGAGTTAAAGCAAAGTTGACAAGCAAGTCCTTGACGTAACCTCACGCATGCTGTGGTTAGAAGCTGTATAGCAGCAATGGCCCAGATGTGATTTCCTCACTTTATTCAAATTAATTGGGCTTTAATTGAAAAGGCAACACTGTTTTATTTTGTTTTGTTTTGTTTTGTTTTAAAGAGGCATGGCTAAGGGTGATCCCTTCCCAGTTATCTATACTTTTTTCTTGCAGTAAAGTTGTTTTGATGTGTGTGAGAGAGGAAGTTCATCATTTTTCCATTCTGTCATTCCTCAGCATTTCATGAAGGGACTGAAAACATGCTCATGAGCTGGACTGGTCCATAGAACGATACTCTGAGATTTTAAACATGCCTGCTCTCCCCCTTGCCTATCGGAGTGAGGTCAGTTTGTCTCTGTCTGATGGCAAAATACTCAGTCCTGAGTGACTGAACTCCCTCTCCAGTGACTCCATCCTGCAGACACTACATATTTCAGTATCCTTTATTGCACACACCAGTGGAAGACAGATCTATGGAATTTATGAGAGGAGCCTTCTGGATTTTAAAATTATATGATAAGGTTTACACAGTGGAGGTGCTGCTTATGGATCCCGGAGGACTTATTTGAAATGCACAGGACTTTTTCTGTCTGTATTACACAAGGAACTGCCTCCTCTATTCACTGTGCTGGGAATAAGGAGTAGATGTAGCTTCTTGAGTATCTCCTTTTGTGATAAAGTGAAAGACAAAAGTTCAGTAAGCCTCAGAAAATGTGAAGAAACAAATGGGTGAGGAAGGCATTTGGGTAGAAGGGGTCTGGTTCTAGAAATAATTTAGGGGAGGAAAAGCAATTGCAAAGCCTGACCTTCTGAAGGAAATGCTTTGGAAAACATCCTCTCCAAAAAACTTCTTGTGCTGTGGAAGAGTAGGCCTGCCCATGCCCCCTTCCCATGATGCCTGGAGGGAGCTGTGGAGCAGCACCAGGGTGGTGCATCAGGGACATGTTCCCATGTGGGGATGCCCACCTTACCCAGGGTTCCTGCAAGGAGCCAGTGCTCAGCAAAGGGATGCACACCCCAGCTGAGTGTGATGCTCTGCCCGATGCCAGCAGCCTGACAGCTCTGACGGCACGTCGCCGTGCCAGCTCATGCAGAGAAACCTCACGCGCCACTGCTCGGTAACCCTCATGATTGCCATCATTAGTTAGACAGTATTTTATAAGCACCCTAAGACTTGCTAGGTCTTAGCCACTGTTGGAAGTGATGACTTTTTAATGGCAACCAGCACGCTTGAAAAATTCCCCAAGATTGAACAATATTCTGGAGACAGACATGTCCCTGGGGAGCCAGCTGCCTGCCCTCTCATTGCTCAAATATTGAGGTTAATTGGGCAAGCGGAGAGCTTTGAATTACCACTACAGTGGTAATTCATCTACGTGCTTGGTTTTAATGTTTTGTTTCAGATCCTTGTAAAAATACCGATGCGAGTTTGAGCTCTTACTAATCACATTAAGCTAGTGGACACATTTTATTATTTGGCAGCAGGTTTATCCTATGTACTGTAACTGAGCCCGTAACGAGATTCCCACTTCATATTGTTTGCTTGCTTGGGAGTGCAGATAGGAATGGGAGGACGCTGAAAATTAAAAGTCTATTTAGGCCACATAATCTCCTTCATTAAGTACCAGTGATGCTGGCTAAGGCTCACTTGGGGACCTATTAATGGAAAGACATCTGCTGTGTTCATAATAATAAAAGACTAGCTATAAAGTGATTAATTGCTGTTAACAGAAGCAGGCCCTGCTTTGGGAAGGCAAATATGTGGCACATTTGGATGCACGAAGCACTCCAGGCATCGGAAGGCACAGCTCTTGCTAAGCTGGCTTTGCAGCACTGCAAGGACAGCTCAAAGTGTTGTCCATGCTGGGACGGGCACCACCTTGCCTCTGGTTGACTATGCCACCTCCCCCAGGCTTCCCCAAGGTAAGAACTAACTGGAAAAGAAGCATCACTGCCTTTTTTCCTCCCCATTCAAATGCATTTTATTAGCAGTATTTGTATTACGGTAGTCACAAGAGACCCTAATCAAACCAGGGCCCTCTTGTGTTAGACACTGTCCAGACACATAATATAAACCAGCTCTTCCTTTCAAGAACTTAAAGGCTTGCAGATAAGCCAGAGGATTGGAAGGGAAAACCAGACACATAGTGGGGAAATGCCTGCCTGAAGACAACCAAGATCTCATAGGTCTCAGTTTAGGATGATTGGACCGTACCTTCTTTATAACTGGAAAATGATGAGCAGTGAGACAGGAGCACATGACCTGCAGCAGAGCCAGGCTGCAGTGTGCCTGCTGAGGACCTGGGGGTGCCTTGGCACAGTTGGTACACAACTGGGAAGAAAGAAAACACTTGTATTGGAAGATGCTGAGGATGCTTGAACAGAATGCTCCGAAACATTCCCAGCTTACAGTGACTGTATAAAAAGGCATGTCATAGCCTCTCAAACGGATAGAAAGTATGAGCCAGAATGGCAGGAAAATAGGGCGTCTCTCCAGGCAGTATGCTAGCACATTGATTAGAGTCCAGATGAAGATAAAAAAGGCCAGAGATCCATAGTACAGTGCGGGAATCGTATGTTTCTGTGGAAGATCTAATGTATTCATGCTGTCAGGTCACATACATTAGACCTAGAAACCTGATGTTTTCTTTCTTCTTTCCTCCCCCTTTTTGGAAACACTTTGAGCGAATATATTGAATGAGACATTCGCAAGCATGGAGCCCATTAATAACACAAGCCGAATGCAATGCTGCAGTCTCATTCATACTGCTCTTGGGAGCCAAGGAAATTAAAATCCTGTACATTTCTTTTCTGCACAGGGGAAATCAAAGCCAAGCCATGAGATGGGGCTGATTAGAGACGGTGAAATGTCTGTTTGTTTTTAAAGCTTTACAGCTCTCGTTTTGATAGTCCCTAGATTTTCTGATTGCATTCTGCAGATATCAGAGAGGAGAGATGGCTGGAAGAGAAGAAAGTCTGAGAACCATCTGAGAACCAGGACCTTTTCAGATGCCAGAGAACAAAAGATGCTGCAGAAAAGGCTCCCTGCTGACAGCTTGTAGAGACGCCCGTCTTGTACTCATTGTACTCCCCACACCACAGATCTGTAAGACTCTGAACCTGTAGTCCAATTTGTGCTGTGATGGCAACAAAAACGATTAAAACGCTCCACGAGTCTAATAGAATGAGGAGAGAGTAAACCAGACAGTCATTATGGCATTCTGAATATGCATATATTGTGTACATAAGATGAACTCATCTATATATGAATATGTTGTTACCATATATGGTACACATCTTAATCAAGGTGCACAGACAGCCCTGTCTGTGCATATATAATCCTTGGTACTGCTCCCTCTCCAGGCAACCACTATAAATCAGGGTGCAGATGTCCTTTAGTTGGGTATTAAGTGGGCAGACAGAAATCAAAATGGCTTTGTCACGAATATGATGTTCTCCTCTAAATAAATGGTCTTGTTTTATAACTGCTTCCTCCAGTCAACCTCCTCTGATATCCTAGACTTGCTAACGTTCTTTTTATTGCTGCCATCTGATTGTATAACTCTCCACTGATAGCAGCTCTTCATATTGCATCGATTATAGAGAGAACAGGAAAATGAACAAAATGTACTCATTCTGTTTATAGTATGAACTATAATTTTGTGGCCCTCCTTGGACGCCTTAACAGAAGAATCAGATGCACTTTTCTCCATGTTTGGCAACATGCTCATAATTTGGCTGGAAGCTGTGTCCAAGTTTACTCAGCTCTTGTGCTTGCCTGCTTTCACGAATGGCTTTTTTTAGGATGTGGGAGATGGACAAGGCTCCTGGTGCAACTGTTGAGACAGCAGGAGCTTCCGTGAAATAGAGAAGTTCTGAAGAAGAAAGGTTGTTCATCAACCCTTGATAACCACCCACTGATTTATGATTGGGGTATGAGGGTTCAGACATGATAGATGAGGGAGGTGGATGATGATGTACTTGGCAGAAGTTATATTTACCCTCCTAGGTAGGAGCATGGGGTTATTGCTATTCATCAGTGGAAGCAGGGGTCACAGCCTGCTTTTATTGACAAAACCTTTCTCCCTGCCCCATCTCAGCCTGCTGCAAGCCTCGTCTTTGCTTGATTTGAAGGGCTGAGATGGACACTTGACTCACTTTCAGCTGTGAAAGAGCCATTTTTCTTGCTTTGCTGAACTTGTGTTAGTTCAGTGGTAGGTGACTCAGGGTGCCAGTAGTCTGATTAAATTAGAAGTTTAAGGTAGTGTGAATATTATATTCTAGAGGCAGAAAGACAAAAAAAATATTATTTACCTGTCAAAAAAAAAAAAGATTTCTCTCCTTCAACTATAAGAATTCCTATCTAAAGGCATTTTTTTATAAAAATCACATTTTTTGCTTTAGGGCCAAGTGGTAGACATCTTTAGTATATGGCAAGAAAACCCCTTTGACCAATGTATTAGCTACTTAAAAAGGTAGTGCCCCTCTTGCCCAATTTACCTCAGATATAAAGAGGAAAAAAGAATGCAGTTTGGTAAAACCGTAGCAGCTTCTACAGCAAAATGGGCTAGAATTATTATTTTTTTACTAGGTTCAGAGCCAAGCCAAAAGATTGTGGGAGGCTAATCCCAAAATAAGAGACCACCCTGGTTTGTCCTTGTGCTACTGGAAAGGGTGCACCAGAGCTTTTGTGGGAATGTGGGTTTTATCTAATATCACTAGCAATTTTCTTTGTGTATGGCTAAGAAAAAAAGCTAATTAGAGGAAAGGAAAATTGAATCCCGTTTCCTCAGTTTCCCTATTTGCTGAGCAGCCATATTCAAACCAGTTCACTAGTCTTGGTTTTGTTTTGTTTCCATTGTTTTGGTTAACTGATGTTTCTCCCAAGGAGATTTTAAGGCATCTTTTTTTCCCAGGCCAAAATGTCTCACCACTCTTGCAGAGGTCCTCTGAACGTTATTAAACTAATGATGCACTTAAACTGCAGAGAGGGAGATAGGGCTAAATAACAAGAAAAAAAAGCCAGCCCATTAACAAAATGCTGCAATAATAAGGGTAATGGAGGGCTAGAGAGCTATAGGGTGTCCCTTGATGATGTGCCAAGTGACACCAGCCAGCTCCCACCAGTATGAAGGAACCAGCTTTCAGTCAAGCAACCATCCACTCAATCTCTCACATTTTTGTCCTATTTTCTAAGGCAGGGCAAAATTTTGTCATTGGCAAAATAAAGATTAAATAAAGCATGAGTAATGTGTATGTAGATCTAGAAGATATCTTGGCACTGAGATCAATTTCCTGCTCTGACGGATTTAGAAGTGCTCAGGTTCCTGCTGTGACTGGGAAGTTGCTTTAGAACATCTTTCCTGTGATGCTCAGAAACCTTCTTCGTGTTCCCACCCTCTATTTACTCACAACCAGTTTGATTCAGGGCCAACATTGTCCTTTAGCTTAAAAAACTATCTCCCTTCCCTGGGGGTTTGCCTGGACTATTTATAGAAAGCAATCCTTTTCCTAGCCTTTTCCTCCTTTTCCTAGCCAAAACAAAGCTATTTTAGTTTCCTCTCCACTGCCCCCATCACCCCACATCTTCCTCTGCACCTGCTCCATCAGCCAGATCCTGGCTCATCCCAGAGCCCCGCACCAGGCAGGGACCTTCCATCTCCCTCCTGAACACACGGACTTTGTATCCGCCTCGATCTCCAGCATTCACTACACCTGCAGAGCAGTTATCCCATGATCTTTAATACAACCACATATTTTTTTTCCCTTTTGAATTTGCAGGTTTTTAAGCCCTACTTATCATAGAAGCCTCTGTTGTTTGTCCCTCATCTCATTTCAGTGCCATCTTTCTCAGCAGAAGGAGATACATGGATGGGCAGTGGTACAGAGATGCTATTTTGGGATTTCTATTGCTATGACAATATAATTTTCCAGATTTATTATTGAAATCCTATAAATAGGCCACTGACACCACAGCCTGGGCTGGTTATCTGTGATGCCTTTATAGCCCATGTGAAAGCACAGCTTCATTTCATCCTCAGACCTGTGCCTGTAAGTCGATATGAGAGAAATTTTGGAGGTGTCTGTTTTTCTTCAGGGAATATAGAAGGAGGCCAGGGCATGAGCCCAGAATTAGTCATCTAACGAATCAGTCAAATAAGATGAGTTTCACATCAACATGGCAGTGATGACTTCTGGGTCTGCCAGTTCTAACTGGTGAGCAGCAGATCAGGAACTGCCAGGCTGCAAATGAATGTCTTTTCTGAAGATGACATTCTGTCCCATTTGCTTTGGGGCACCTGTGTACGACAATAGAATGAGACTTTCAAACCTCCCCAGCATTATCCAAAATGTGGGCTTTTTAAAGGCTGGTATCAATGCTGAGGAAGTGATGTAACGCTTCTGAAAATGCCTCTTATTGTGTCTGAAAAAGTCTGGTGAGTTTGAAGTTGGTCACTGCTAGCCCTGGGCTAGACACATCTTTGCTGTATGCTTACAACAGATCCACCAGACCAAGGGCTGAAGACATCCCTCTTTCCTGAGACCAACCCCCTCCCCACACACACACCTCCTGGACACTGGGATGAGGATGGACCGGTCCTCAGTTTCCCTCTGTTGTGACCACCAAAGGGGGCTGCACTCCTTCAGCCTCATAGTCATAAAACCTCTACATCAGGCAGTCATCACAAGGTAAGTGAGAGGTATGTAAATCCTTGGGCTGTTTGTTGTGATGGAATCTGGGCAAGAGAAAGGACTTGGAGTTCACAATGGAAAATATTTCTGAGAGCAGTTACTCCAGGGCAGCAACTTTGCTCAGCAAGCATAGGAATTCTTTCAGTATAGAATAAATCTTTGTAGTTGCACAGTCTCACTTGTCAGCTCTCCCAGTGAGCATCCTCCCCGGTCCAGATCCTGACAGGTTTCCCTTTGGATCCCGTGCCTAGCTGTGATGTTATGAATTCATTAATTTTTTCTCTTTTCTCCTGTTACTTACATAAGCCTTCCATGCCATATAAACTGAAAATATGAAAACTGAAAATACTTCTTTTTCTTTATAGGGAGAGAGAGAGAGATTGCCCCAGAAACACATAGGAACAGCTTCCTCCTAGACATCACGTTTACTTAAAGGTTTCTCAAGCTGGGGTACCAACTCTGAAACCTTTTGCTTCAAATTTTGAGCCCTTCTCCTACATATCCCTCCAGAAAGATCCCTGCAGAACCTTCCCCCGCCCCGGCCCCTGGAAGGGTCACGGTGTGGGCGAACTAATGACTCAGGAAAAGAAAAACCAGCACCTTGATTTTGTTTGCTAACAAATGTGACCTGCTGGCAGAGAGGGCTGGTTTCATTTGGCTTTCAAGGCAGCTCCTCACTTCAGGCCAGCGGTGAGTTAAGAACTGCTCAGATGTGTCCGGGTAACTTCAGTGAGTCTGCTGGCACGTTTCAGTACAGTGAGAACAAGACAGAAACATTTCAGGGCAGATTATTAGCAAAATGGGAAAAAACCCTACAGGTGCCTAGTAATTAATCTCAATTAATCTAAATTTGCTTCTGCTGTTTCTTTAACCTCTTTAACCTTTTTTTGTTTAGAATCTTCAGTGGTGGTAGAGAGCTTTTTTAATACCTATCTCAGTCCTGAATACATTTCTGAAACAAAAGAAAATAAAACCAAAGTGCTTTGAGCCTGAGGGGTCATGGCTGCCACCTTGGGTTTAGATCATCAGTTACATGGTAATAGCTGTGTGGCTAAATACCCAGTTTCTTTATTTTATTAGACCTTCAGCTGATGCTTCGGTTTAACACTCTGACATTTAGAATCCAGTATTTCCATTGGATACAAAGGATTTTATTTCAAGTGGGGAAGCAGTGGATATGATGGCTTTGAGAAACAGTTATTTGCAGCAAGATGGCAGAGACTGCTCTCTACCCCTCGTGGGAAACACCAGAAAGTCTTTGGAAAAGTAAAGGATGTTTTATTTGAAACCACCGTAGCGATTTCCCCACACACACACCTCAGCTTTGTCTGGAGTGTCTTTAAATAGGCAGCATTGCTTTCTATAGATGCTCTGAGTTAATCATTTCCCCATACAAACACACAGGGAGACACGTTTAGTCAGACGTTCGGTGGAGCGGCTCGGCATGATGTGAATGGAAAGCTACCGGGCTGGAAACAGGAGCAGAGCCTGCAGTCACAAACCACAGGGCTGTGCATGACCTAGGAAGGAAGCAAAGGGATGTTTCCGAAACCCATAGCATATAATAATTCACTTTAATCTTCCGTTGTTGTCTTGCCTCTATGGCAGGGAAATAAAAAACGAACAAACTCCAGCTGAGATTTGCTAGAGCAAACTGCACCCTGGCTGTCTGGCCATGGGATGGAGGAGCAGTCATCTCCCCTAGCTGTTTCTGTAGATAAAGAAAGATCTGCCTTGAGGGCGACATTGAACAAGCTCTGCTGGGCCCCTCAAATCTTTTATTTGCCCTTTGGTAAAGGGTCATAGAATCATAGAATCACAGACTGGTCTGGGTTGGAAGGGAGCCCAAGGATCATACAGTTCCAACCCCTCTGCAACAGGCAGGGCCACCAACCTCCAGGCATGATCTAGACAAGATTGCTCAGGGCCCCATGCAAACTGGCCTTGAACACCTCCAGGGACGGGGTATCCACCACATCTCTGGGCAGCCTGTTCCAGCCCCTCACCACTCTCTCTGTAAAAACTTCCCCCTATTATCCAATTGAAACCTTCCTTCCTTTAGCTTTAATCCATCCCCCTTCTCCTGCCATTATCTGCCCTTTTAACAAGCTGATTCCCCTCCTGTTTCTCTGCTCCCTTCAGGGACCGGCAGGCTGCAATGAGGTCCCCCCGCAGCCTTCTCTTCTCCAGGCTGAACAAGCCCAGCTCCCTCAGCCTCTCTTCATAGGGGAAGTGCTCCAGCCCTCTGATCACCTTCTTGGCCTCCTCTGAACCCTCTCCAACAGATCTGGGCATATTATTCCAACAGGACAGTACTGGACCATCTGCATGGAGATGCCCACTCCCAGGGCTGTGGATCCCTCATCATTCAATACTCGAAGTGGAAAAATACCCCCCTCCAATAGTTTTTGAAAAAAGGTCTTGTTTCATGCAGCAGAGCAGACACCACGTTCCTAGCAGGGCTACAGGAACACTAGCTTTAGCAAATGAATTTTCAGCCTCTGAGGACATCCCTAAATGCTTCTGAAATATCCCTCTTTTCCCGAACATCTCCAATTGCTCTGATGCCTGACGGAAACCTGAGAGCATAACAACCAACAACAGACATTTCTTGGTTCCCATTTCCACAGCCTGGAAATGGAGCTGGTGTTACCAGTCCGGAGAACACCCTTTGCCAAGAGGCAAAAAAGCAAATTGCTATTTAAGACATCGTCAAACTCCCATTGGGGCTCATCACCTCCGACAGATTTGTGAGTCACGGAGAGGAAGTATTTTACTGCTATCCTGTTTGGTCAGCAGGTGGAAGGGAAATAGCTCTCAAAAACCCTGGAAAAAAAAAAGAATTTCACAGGACTTCAATTTCAGTGTAGTCTTGGTGCTTTCAGTCTCCATCTCACTCCAGTTTTCATGGTATTTTACAGAAGAAGACAACAAGACAAGATAAAGAAATCCTTTTTTTATCCTATATAATTTTTGTGCTACTTCCCAACTTGCCATCTAGCAATATCTCCCTAACAAACCTAAAAAGCTCTTTTCTCTTGCTAATTTTTTTTCTCCAGTTTTTTCAGTATTCTTCTACTCTTCAAGAAATTTTGCTGCAAGATAAAGAACATTACGTTTTCTTAAAACTACAGGATAGGATTTAAAAAGGACTTGAGTAGTTCATAAACTTTGCAAAAAAGAATGAAATTCACCCCTAAAGAAAAAAAAATAATTGCAGACATCTCTCTCTTTTTTACAATCCAGTGAAAAAAAAATAATGAACATTGCTGAAAAAATCTGAGAAAATTATTTCCCAATAGGATTTTAGGAAATAAAAACCCCACAATGTTCCACTTTTACCAAGAACATGTCCTAGCTGGAACCACAGGCAGCTAAAGTGTTGGTGGACAAATTATAATAGCCCTTTCTTCATGAGACTTTTAAGAAAATTAACTCTTCTGCTCTAATGTTAACTTGTTTACCAAATTAATTTCTAGGGTGTTGTGCTCCTTTGCCAAAGACTTGAGCATTGTGAGACATGATGTTCGTACACAGCACCCAAAGTGGGACTCCTTGCTGGGCTCCCTGCTGTCCCTCAGCTTCATCACAACATCAAGGGAACAACGTAGGCACAAACACAGAGGTTTTTGGTGCTGCCACCTCTGCTTTCCCCTATGACAGGTAACCCATGAGGTCTATTGGTGAGATTTCCCTCCTTGGTGATGAGGAAGACCGCAGGTTTTTACAGAAACCATCCAAGAGAGGAAGGCTGTGTGTTTTTGAGAGAAATCCACAATAGAGATCAAGCCCCAAACACCAGCAAGCATTCAGAAGGCACTTAGAACATCTGGAGTCTCTTGTATTCCCATTGCCAATCCACTACCTTCCTTATTGTGGTCCTCTAAATGGTAAGAAAAGGATAACCCAGCTCTTTAACCAAGCCTTGAATACAAATTAGCTCTAAAGACATTTTAGAGCCAATCTTTCTCAGTGTTTATACATTTCTGGTTCAGCAGATAGGCATCTCAGAACAAAAGGGAAGAAATGGGCCCATTGTTCAGTAAAGTATATGAAAGCTCTAAAGTTTCCTTAGAGATGTTCCAAAGTGATAGATGATCTTGGGTGCTCAAGCTGAGACATATAAGAAACCTTTTAAAGTATTCTTAAATAAATTAAGTCACCGGGTCGATTCTAGCCAAGCTGATGAGAGAACAATGTATATTATAGAGAATGACCCCCTGACCCTCATCATGGGCTTTTTTTTCTGTGACTGTGTCCAAAGAGAGGGGTTTGGAAAGTCCTGCAGTGTGTTCACACAGACATACACACACACACACATTTCATTTTCAGGTTCCACCTGGGACTTGTAGTAGCTGCACAGCAAGGAGAGCAATTGTTTTTGTGGTTTCTTTCTGGCTGGGAGCACAGGCTGATGCACCAGAAGTCTTACGAGAAATTCTGCTTTGTTGGGATTTCCTGCATGATTCTGCACACAAAGGCAGCTCAAGCGATTCAGCTGACACAGTTATTGGAACCTGCAGATGATTTTCCCAACACAGTCTGATTTGGGAACCTCTGCTTTTCACCCACTACTCTTTGTTACATCCTACGTACTTCCTGTATGATATAATTTGGACACAATTTTTTTGGTGAAACACCACCAAGTGTTAGGAGTGCCATTGTATTCTGCTAGAGCCCTGCCAGCCCAGGGAGAGCTGTATTTCAATTGCCAGGAAGAGACTTCAAGTGATCGGGATTTAACAAGTTACCATGCATCAGCTGGGCTGTAGGAAATCTCTGTTGCGTGCCTTTTCTTGTTGTGTTTTGTTTTCTCTATGTGTGGCCAGTGCAAAACAAGGCATCTTGATTTAAGCCTGGCTCACCGTGTGCTGAACTGTTACCCTGCAGCGACCACAGAGCGTAGAGCTAACAGGTTGTGGTAACTCCTTAACCACGGGGGCACAGGGCTGTGCATCTCATGCTTGGAGTGTGAAACACTTCTCTAGGTCTCTCTGAGCAGAGCCAGTGACTTCTTACCATCTCTAACAGCAGAATCTAAATGCATTGGCTCATGCTCCAGGGTGAGAAGAGAGGCTGAGGGAACTGGGCTTGTGCAGCCTGGAGAAGAGAAGGCTGCGGATGGACTTCATTGCAGCCTTCCTGTACCTGAAGGGAGCAGAGAAACAGGAGAGTAATCAGCTTTTTGAAAGGGTGAATAATGGCAGGACAAGGGGGAATGGATTAAAACTAAAGGCAGGAAGGTTTAAATTAGATAATAGGGGGAAGTTTTTTACAGAGAGAGTGGTGAGGGGCTGGAACAGGCTGCCCAGAGAAGTGGTGGATGCCCCGTTCCTGGAGGTGTTCAAGGCCAGGTTGGATGGGGCCCTGAGCAACCTTGTCTAGATCATGCCTGGAGGTTGGTGGCCCTGCCTGTGGCAGGGGGCTTGTAACTGTATGATCCTTGGGTCCCTTCCAACCGAGACCAGTCTGTGATTCTATGATTCGATGAGACAATACCCCCAGTGCCAAGGACATGGCAGCAAGGAGGTGTGTAGCACTGCCAGTCTCACACCTCACTCTGTTTCAATAATTCCTTGTTGATATGGTGATCAGCAAATCACATGAGTGTTGAAGCTGCTGTTCCTCCAAACAATCCATAAAGGCAAAAAAACCCCACCCCAAACCCCAATCCCAACCCGCTTGGCTTTTGGAGTGGAAAGTTTGCCAAACAACCCCCTTTCCCTACTGACAGATGTACGTCGGGCATTTTCATGCTGCTGCCCAGACCAACACTACTCCACATGGTCTTAACTCTCCTCAGCATCACCTGCACCATTTGTTTTTCCACCACCACTGGAGCAAATCTCCGCATCAACTAGGGCCAGGGCAAAACAAAGTGAAGGAAAAAATGCACTTGTAAAGCAAAGCTAGGACAAGTTTGCCAGCAGGAAAATATTCAGATCGTGTAAACAGAAAAAAACCCCTCTTGATTACAAAAAATACTCCCCAAACCAACCCAAACCAGGAAAACACATACAAAGGAAGAGAAGAGCTGAAGTACTGTGATGACAGTGAGTAAATGAGAATCATTTGGGATCAAGAACACATTAGCATTCCTGGCAAATGAAAAGGAGGGACATGTCTCTCTCTCACCAGCCTTATTTTATTTGCACATTGAAAAGATCAAAGCTGACCGCCTGGTATTCTGAGACTATACTGAAAGTAGCTTGTGTTTTTCCTGATGGATGTCCATTTTCGACAGTAAAGGCTGATGCATCCCTCTAAAAAAGCTAATGGGAGAAACTCTGCAGCGAGCTGGTACCTGAGAGGGCAGCTCGGTCCCTGGGGAGCACAGAGGTGAGGTTGTGTCTTGGGGGAGAGGGGAGGAACAGGTTCCTCCTTAAAATCTCCATCAGTTCTTATTTTAAGCCTTATGTGGTGAATCGATATGGTGGTTGGCATTGGCAGACAGACTTTTTTTTATCCAAATAAAGAGGTGAAATTGAAAATAAACCCAAAACATCTGGCTAAATATCACAGTTTAATTGCAGCACAATACGGGACCGAACAAGTTAAATCTGAATTACCGCAATATTACTCCTAAAAGGTTTACTGTATGGGGTGAGTCACCGTGTGGTTTGGTCCTTTGTCTCTGCAGAGGTTGCAATTTTTTAAAAAATTATTATTATTTTTTATTTAGAAGCAGGTTTGTCAAAGCAAATGAGACTGATGGCTTCATCCAGCCCAGAGAGGCAAGCCTGGCAGTCCCTCATGCCTATCGATCCCACAGAAGGTGAGAAAGCCCCATGAAAACACCTCCTTGCTTGGACAGCAATATCCTTTCGAGGAAAATTCCTTCTTGATCCTCGCCTTACAGAAGTGATTTGCGATTAATGTAAAGACCATTTGTCATTTTGGTTATAAGAGATGCTAATGGCTTTACCAGCTTTTTGCCATTTCTAAAAACTGAGCTCCTATAGTGAACATTTCTGTTAAGCAGAAAACAGTAAAGAAATAGTTTCCTCTAAATGGCAAAGCCCAAACTGAGTCACTCATCAATTCACTGCTAATTGTCAAATGTGTTTATTGCACGGGAGAATTGATAACCTGTAATGAGATGTGATGGATTTAGCCAGCTGCTTTTCTACAATTTCAGGCTGGTGAATGTCCAAAAGAAACCAAGAGAGTTATAAAAAATAAGAAAAGACAAAAGTGCATTAGTGTTGATTCAGCACCGGTGTATTTTCCTCTCCAGATTATTTTTGTAATAACAAGTGTCTGATAAGTGGGTTAAAGACTGACTGAAGGAGATGGGCTTGGAAAAGCGTTGCTATTATGCTTGTTGATATTCCTCCAGTTGATTTGAAATGTAGGCAAGTCATGGAATAATTTAGACTGGCAACGTATTTCATGAGACTTTCCTTCTGAAGCTAAAAAAAAGAGAGCACGCTGTCTGTATTAGTAAGCACACAATGTATTGAGATAAGTAAATGGAGTCAGAAGGAATGCTGCCTGCATGAGAAATAAATGGAGACAGAAGCCACGGTGGAAAAAGTGTGTGCTTCTTGCAGACGTCTGCATCGCCCATGGCATCAGAGCAGCTCGGCTTAGCAGTCATCTGTTGCAAAACCCTGGGCACCAGTCCCTACACTTGCCTATCAGTCACATAATGTCCTTTCCTTTTTGGCTGAAGCTGGAGGTATCTGTACAGCACTCTGCCTCTGGGACATGGCCACTGTCCTACTGCTGAGTCCTCCATGGCACCAACCCCCCCGTGGCAGCCAAGCACAACCAAGAAATACATCCAGAAGGAGCCAGCTCAAGAGGTTCAGCTGCCAAAACTGGAGAAGCCCCTGTGGGGGAAGACTTTCAGCTCCTGATGTGTGAAGTCTTGAGGACAGTGTGGTGGCACCCTCGTCTGGTGATCTCCTCTTTATTTTTCCTCTTCCGTTAGAAAATTTTCTCCTACCAAAATCCTGCCAAAAAAGTTAGCCACCCCAAATACTGGGAACACTCACATGATATTTGCAGTTGACCACATCCTCCTCAAGCTTTCTTCATTTTGGCACGCTCAGCTTATGAGCTTGCAGAGAGAAATTCACCCCTTGCCCAACGGGACTTGAATTCAGCCACTATTCCCAAGCACTCTGGTTAAAATTTGGGCATGGTTTCTGAAAACCTAGTATGGTCTTAAAAACCAAAGATGTTCTGATGATGCCTGACTAATGGACGTGTGGTGGCCAAAAACAGCTAATGAGACATGACCATGTTAGTCCTACAGAGATCATAGTGACTAATCATACAACCAGATGAGCACAGAAGGCAGTGGATATCTTCACAGAGGACTCAGAATTTCTTTCTGGAGTAAAATTCACACAGGACACAAGATCACTGAGCTTCCTGCATTGAACTTTGTGAAGGCTTTTGATCTGTACCACATGGGGTTAGATTAGAAAAGGCATGAGATGTATACAGTGTCTTCAAATTACAGGAAAACCTTTCCTTGGTTACAAAAGAAGATACGGATCAAGAAGATTTCCTTAAGGAAAATTTTCAATGTTCAGGGTTTTGACAGTGCCCCCAAATACAATTAGGATGTGGTGAACCTTGGTTTGCTCTTGAATTCACCTGTGTGAACTGAAATTGGAAATAGAAATGCTACAGCAGCTTCTAGCTCATTTTTTTCAGCCTGGATTTCATTAATATCTTCCCTGAGCTGGGATTATTTTGCTCATGTGCAGTGTTCGGATCTGTTCAGGCTTTGTTTGGGAGCAGAAAAAAACTCCTAATGGAGGCATCCTGTATAACCCAATAGAAAATGATAGTGTTCAACAGGTTTAGGGTTTTTTTAAACAATATTAAATTTTAATACATAATTATATCCCACTGTGGAATTCTATGACACTGTTAAAAATAACTCAACAGGAAGCATAAAAGCACTTATTAAATTCTACAAGTATTTACAGTAATTTCTGCATAGGGCTCTCTTTCCATGGCACACTTGGTCCTATTTCTACCAAATTCCCTGGAATTTTTCCCAAATGGCCAGCTCTTTCTTCCCAGTTTCACCAAGCAAAGGAACGAAGCTGAAGCTGCCTGTTGCTTATCTGAGCTCTGATTAAATCAACACCGGTGGCTGCAAACCCCAGTGCCAGACTCTCAGCTGGTGAAATGCAGCATAAATCTGTTGCCTTTAAATCTGGGCTCGGGGGACTCCAGCTCCTCCTCTGCCTGCCACTCACCTCGGTATAAAACCAAGTGCCTCCTGCTCTTGCCTTCCACTCTACAGTTAGTCACCATGCAAAGCTATTGTTTGGAACTTTGGTGTATTTTTGGGGCTGTAAATTTAGCCGGCTTAGTTCATTACTCATGGGAGGTGCTCCTGAGGTGTTATTCCCTCTAACATTTTCTGTTGGAGACGGATGGGACAGCCAAGGACTGAGGCCATTGATGCTTTGTGTTTAGCGGGAGAGGAGGAATCGGTGTCTCTTTCCAGCAGACCATCTCCGGGTGCCTGTCAGGGTTATGCAACTGGATGTCTCCATGGCGCCCTGGAAAGCTACAGCCCATCTCTGCTAGAGATGCTCTTTCCGAAATAGACTCTGTGTTTCAAAGAATGACACTTTCTCACTTCCCAGACGCAAAAGGCGCAACCGGTTTCCATTCCAGAGCTTGTCTCATCGCCCCAGGTTGTGCTGGCCCCGAGGACCAGCTGTCTAGAGACTGCGAAACCGGGCTGCAAGGATGGGTCATGCTTTGTACAGTCAATTGCCAAAAATACTTCTGGGAACAAAGACGCTCCTTGATTTTTCTGCAGCTGAAGTAAATCTTAGACAAAAAACCCAGAGGGAGCTGTTGGCACACACCACGCAGCCATCAGACAGGAATCCTACTCGAAGACCAGCCAGCTTCTTGACAGGCAGGAGTTTAGAAACCATTTAGCACATGAAAGCTGGTAAAGATGTGTGTGTGTGTGTGTATGTATGTATGTATATGAGAAACTTACGTTTGGGGAAGCTGGGCTAGGCATATCATCTTTTAAAGCTGAAAATGTGTCACTCAGCCATAATTGTTAAACTGAGAGCAATCAAAATGATTGCTCTAAAGATTGTGACAGAGACTTCATTGAAGGCTCTTAGAGACACTTATATCCACAGCTGTGATTTAATAGGGTGGCTCTGGCTAGTGGAGAATGGAGGCAACTGCAGGGAACTGGGGAATGACAGGAGAGTCTTTTCAAAACCTCCCTCAGTAACATGTTGTCTTTGCAGACTGCAAACGCCTCAATAAACGTGGGTGCTTTTTGGGTGCTGAAATGTAAACAGATGCTCCCCTGCAATTAAGTCTAGAGGAGCTGCACATTTGCATTAATTTTGCACTTGCTAGTACAGCTCCTCCGAATTGCTCCCAGGCAGTAACTGGGCTGGTTTGAGAACACGGAGCTGAAGGGAATGTCTTCAGTGAGAGTTGAATGTCCTTGGGACAGGCTGCTTGCCCACAGCTGCTTTGTGAACCACCAGCATGAGCAATGCCACTCCAATACTGCTGAGCCAAGAGAACAACATCCCTAAGCTAAACACAGGCTGGGGATCAAAGGCACGTCAGGGATCTGCTGTCATCATTTGTGTACCTCCAGCAACTGCTGGGCTCTCGCTGGTGAGTGATCAGTTTCCATGCGGTGCCAACTGCTGTGAAAGGGATGGGTGTTCAGGGAATGACGGCAGAGTGATTACAGGGAAGTTTTTCAGTGCTGTATCGACTTGCCCATTAAGTGCTTGATGGACTTTGGTTTTCTCAGATGAGTTTTCTGCTTGGCACTTCCGTGCTACACCGTGCGTTACGCAACTTTGGCTTGCATCTAGCCCTGGCTTCACTGCAGGAAAAGCTTCGTATCAGCAGGCCAGGTATATAAGGTGTGCTCCTCTTGACTTGTTTATAAACTACAAGCACATCCCTTGATAGGGCAGCAATGCCTCATCTCAGACATGATTCCTTATAAAACAGCTCCCTGATTTTCCAGATGCAGCTCGTGCTTCTAAAAACTGGATTTCTGCTCCCAAGCGCCTGGTTCACAGCTCAGGCTGTGGAGGGTGGAGGTGGTAGGTGTGCGAGAGTGAATTCCCCTCAGCACCCGGCTGTGTTGGTAAAGGGAGTGTGCATCCTCACCTCCCAAGACTCCTCCCCAGTCACACCTGCAGCACGGCTCAGGCATGTTCTCCCCTCATCCATTATGCTCCTCCTATCTCTGAAGGAGATGTGGAAGCGCTGTTGATAAACTTGTTAACACAAATTAGTGCAGAATCTCATTTCCATGAGATGACTACAGTGCCACGCTCGGAGCAGCCGTCATTTGTCATAGCAGGTGCCTGCGTGCTGCCCAATACCTGGGGATGCTGGCAGCACACCTTCATCCTCCTCCTCTTCCTCCTCCTCTTTTTCCTCCGGGAGGAAAGCTGTCTTTGTCACACAGGGACATCCGCTACCTTGAGAGATACACTGCTGGCATCATTTCAGGGAGAGAGATGGGATGGGGGACACCAGTGCCATGATGCTCTGCTGGGCTTTGTCCCTTGCTTTTCTGGGTGTTTGGAGCAAGCATGTTACCACACAGCTCTCCACCTCCATCTCACAAGTCCTTCTCTTCCCAGCATTTTACCATCCCATTTTACCAAACCCTCAGAGAGCACTTCCACCAACGCACAGGAAGAGTTGTGTAGCAAATGCAAGTGATAGCTTGTTTTTTGATTTTATACTCTCCATAAAAGTCCATTCCATCTTGGAAGGAGAAACAAAGTGGTGGGGAATCCAACTGTATCCCCTGGAAACCGCCCAACTGACTCCCGAGGAGGATCAAATCTCCATAATGCAATAAAGCAGACAAATGAAAAAAGATTCTGTAATCGAGGTGAAGTCCAAATTTCCTCCATGTCAATGAGAGAAGTCACTGGCCTCTAGTCAAAACTATGTTCTGTGCTGACCGAGTAAGTAAAGCTCAGGATCAGAAGCTGAGCAGTTTTGGAAAGATTGTACAGTGGGAGAATAAAGAGCTAAACTGATAATCCTATCAGGAAAATATAACTTAATCTGGGGTTACATGTGAAAGATCAAATCCAAATCGTAGCAAATTCACCACATTTGCCTCTGCTTGCTTCCTGTGCTGACAGAGGAAGGGACTGCCCGATGCTTTGTGTCTAATTACCTGTGTTGCGAGCAAAGAGCAGAGCTTTTCTCAGAAAAGAATATTTTCTTTTCCCCTGAAAGTTTAATCCTCATAAGAGGATTCCCATCCTGTCCTTGGCAGAGTCAGGAATCAGGCTTTTCACATCGCCCTTAGCAGAAAAAGGAACTTCTACATGATTCACATCTGCATGCTGCTGCTTAGCAGGGGCTGCTGGCACAAAGCTCCTCAGCCTCAGCGGGGAACTACACCAAGCTTTGCTCTGGTTTAGTGGTCTTTCTTTTAACTTTTATTTCCATTTCTTTGCTTTTCTTTCTGTTCCTCCTGGACACTCCTCATGGCATGCTAACAGGATACGTGTGGGAATTAAGCCTTTTGTTCTCTGACCTCCAATATGCTCCATCACGCTGCAAACACCTCACCAACGGCTGGGCCCAGGGGGGCACGAGCAGAAGCAGCCCAGCATCATCTTGACCTGTGGCACTGAGCATGCCAAATAACAAGGGCTTAAAAAAGAGTAGGGTTTGGACCGCCCCTGTCCTGGAAGGAGAGTTTAACCAAGCCTGGCTCAAAGTTTTATCGTATCTATGAGGAATAGAACTGACAGAATAGACACTTACCTAACCAAGCCCACAGGCACACAGCAAATAAAACAGCTGTTCCTTCACTTGCCACTGAAGGAAGCTCACCAACTATCTGCAGCAGACAGAGATGTTTCACAGGAGCAAGTATGTCAGCACTGTGTGAGCTCTTTGCCAGGGATGCACATGGCTCTTCAGTGTGACTCCTTCCAGCCGCCCCGGTCTGCAACCTGCAGCCTGGATAAGGGGGTCAAATGTCTGAAGGATGTAAAAGGATGCTTGGGGGGCTCACTAGGGAAACTGAGGAACCGATAATCCCGTGGAGTCTCACCCTCAAACAGCTTCATTGTCCCTGTGTCATCCAAGCACAGGTTTCGGTACAACCCTGGGTGGAGCCATCCTCCTCCTGTAGCAGTGAACACTCACTCTCATCCCTCTGGTGTCATCTGGTCTGTGCTGAAACCCAACCCAACTCCCTACCCCCAGACGCACACAATCGATGGGATTAATCCATTGGATCAATTAGCGCCTCAAGCTGCCCCAGCAGAAAGCAACACGCTAATGAGACTGCGGTGAGTCTGTGCTAACCAGAGGGGTTCAACAAGCTACCAGCCCCACTGACGTGAAGCACCATGTAATAGCAAATAAAACTCATCAGTGTCTCTGCTTTGAAGTCATCAGGCAGCAAATAATGAAGGAAGAAGGAAAACAGCAATACACAGTTGGAGGTATTTTATTTTCACTGGCATTAGAGACTATAAAGGGGCTCTCCAGGGCTCCTTTGCAGGAGGAGCACAGCTTCAGCTCGCCCCAAAGAGCCGGGAGCCCCTTTCCTGCAGAGGTGAGGTTGCTGGGCAGTCAGAGAGGGAACACCCCACCGCAGATACAACGGGAGGGCATCGATGCTGTGGAGACGGGGACACTTCCTAAAGGGCAAACGGGAACAAGCTGGCCCTTAGCTGCTCATCTCCCATTGCCGCCGGCAACGTGCTTTCCCATTCAGCAGTAAAAGCTATAAACAACTTGGGGCGGGGAACAATAGGCTTAAAGACGAAGCCTAGCAAAAGATAAAAGCGGGACACTCATGCCTGGTATGAGGGTACATGATGTTCCGTGAGCCCTGACTGTCCTCTGCAGCTTTCAAACTCTTTTGTGGCACCGGATCCATCTTTAGAGCTGTTTGCAAAGCATCCGCTGCCCTGACAGTGCTGTAAGGATTGGGGAAGGACAAACACAAAACAGGCTTGAGCCACTCTGGGGTTTGAAGACCCTCAGTAAAAATAAGGTGAAGCACCACTCAGCTCTCCGTTCAATAGAAGCAGTTCTTGGAAATGAATGAATGAAAATAAAGTGGATGTTCATTTGCGTGGTACATAGCTGGGCAGCTTGTTGAGAGGAGAGCATTTAGATTCCAGGCTTCGTAATGGCAGCTATGAAGTTACATCCTTGCTCCAAGGCTCTGTGCATCTGTAGGATATTGTTGGTTGCAAGACCAGGGGCCACATTCCACCCTGTGACACTGGGAAGGGTCATTGGGGGCCTGCAGGGACGCACTACCTGTGACTCTGTGAATCAGGATACAGCCTGGCTTTAAAGCAAGGCAAACAGCACGGCTGCTGGAGGTCACCCAGACACCGAGCGCTGTGTCAGCACTGGGCTTTAACCAAATGCACCCCAGGAAGGGGATCTTTCATGCTCAGCAGAAAGCTCTCCCTGGAAGAATCATCTCCTGGCGATGCTGCTGGGGGCTGGTGGCTGACAGTGAGGGACAGGACAATGGCTGGGCAAGCCTCCCCTTGCTCCCAAACTGCCCTTGGTGGCTGTAACTGCCTGCAGTTCTATTACCTTTCAGGGGGCACAGTGACATGCAAACCTGCCAGCCCTCATCACCAAAGATTTCTATAAAGGCTGTATCTGTTCAAACTTCTTTCATCACTTCACTGCGGTGCTGCTAAGCCTCTCCAACACCTTGAGCTAACCTGGCCTTCCTCAAACTACTTCAGGTCTAAGTGACAAGTGCAACAAGGGCAGAATAAGCCTTTTCCACGGAAGAAGTCATTGCCCTTTTGTGCTCTGCTTATACGAGTGACATGGTACTTCCAGAATCTGCCAGGAGCTCTCTGAACACTCGAACCACAGGGTATCTTGGTTAGTACACATGTCATTAGTTAATGGGGCAATGTAAGCATGATTGACTGCAGATGTCACAGCGAATTCAAGCACTGGGTCTGCATCAGGATTCCTTTAAGGCTGCTAATATCACAACCTGATTGATTAAGCAGCTTGCAAACCAGCCGGCTTCCCGCTTTTGCAGCAGTGTCTGTTGGAAGATTGAGCCACTTGACAGTGAGTAGGGGAAGAAGTATGTGAGATGCCATGCATACCACAGGCAGCAGAGTCATTTTTTTTGACAGCAATATAAACATTTTGGGTCTGATCAAAACAGATCTTGTTTGGGGATTGCTGCAGCCTAATTAAACGCAGGAAAAGGAAAAAACACAACTGCCACCTCCTCACTCCAGCACTCACAAGACTTTGGCAGGGGTGGGGGCAAGCTGGGCAAGGGCAGGTTTTTGGAAGAATTCAGCAGGTCTGAGGTTGAGTGTGCAACACCAGAAGCTGCAGCCAGATTCTCCGTCATGCTCAGCCTCCTCCCCTTGCTCACTTGTGGTAAAAGAGATCAGCCCTCCAAATACTCATTCAGCAGAGTGGTTTTGCACCAGTGCTGTGGGTGAGCAGCCTAGTGTCTTTGGTGGTGATTCTGTGAAGGGTCTTTGCAATGTTGTGCCTTCTGCAAACTGACATTTACTGGAGGGTTTCTGGCTGCAGAGAAAGGCAGCAGCTTGTTTAAATAAAGATATTTGCTCAGAGGAAGCTTATTAGTTCTCACTCGGTGTCAGCAGCAGCGGAGAAACAGCGTGACGAAGAAGTTCAAACGCTGGGGAAATACAGTCAACCTATAAACAGGAAGTTAAAGGGGAAAAAAAAGAAGTCCTCAATGCAAAGGCATGTCCTGCCCTTAATTGCCACACGCTCAGCTGCCACCGCACTGCTGCGCTTTCCTTACCGGAGGCATCTGAGGTTTTAGCTGCTTGACCTTAGCAGAGCCCCAGTCCCTGGTAGCAGGTGGACTCTTCAGTAACCGTACTGACACATGCATCCCTGCTGCAGAGCTTTAACCTCCAGCTCAGTGCCATACAAACCTTCCTATCATGTATCCTGCTACCCCATTTCAGAGCTGCTCAGCGTGCTTGTGGTGTTTGCACACTGGGCTGTGCAAGTAAAGGGAGGAAAGTGTGGCACTTAACACCTGAATGAGCCAGTGCTCACTCCTTGTGCCACTACAGGGGTGGTGGACCTCATTTTGCACACTTATTTTTGCCCTAGAAAAAGCTTTTTTTGGCCTTGGGCATTGTGATACACAGCAGTGACTGCTCATGCTCTCTGCTGGTTAGATTCCTGTGGGACTGGGGTGGAGTTTGCGCGATGATCTGTTTGAGAAATAATTAATTCAGCCCTGTAAAAGGGTGGGGATCTTAGAAGAGCTGGGTGCACTCCTGAAGGAAAGATGCCAGCCAGGCCTAGCAGATTTCTAGCAGATGTCCAAGCATGTTGCTGTTGCCTGCAAACATCCCACCCCACTGGCACTCCATTGGATGGGCTCAAGCACCAAACCAGAGGAGTGGGAGAGGACAGGAACGGGACTCCATCTGAGAACCAGCACAGTGGGACAGCGTGTGGGAGATGAGATGGAATGGCATGACAGCAATGCCCAAGCGCCCATCTCAGAGGAGGAGAGTGGGATCAAATGTGTAGGGTTTGTGCTGCTTTTATCTGTACCTATTGTGCAAAAAATGGGAGCTTGATCCCAAGGGATGCTGCAGCTCCAGACTTTGAAGGTAGAAAGCTGCTCTAGCTCTGTGTATCACAGTGAGCAACAGCAAAAGCCTAGCCCCAGGGGGGAAACCAAACATCTTATGCTTATGGCAAAATCCCAAACCACTTGAGCACCTCCCACCAACCCAGTTGGAAAGGACAGCCAGCGTTAGCCCATTGCGCAGGCTCAAATCTCTGTGTTTGCATTCATATAACTCCTTCCATGGAAATCATGACCCAAAATGAGCAAGCCCTAGGTGTTTCTGTAGCTGAGAATGATGGTTTGACCAAGGTCTTCAGAGATGGCTGTTGGACCATGACTTGATCTTGCAGCCCTCAGATGGGACCTTCCACCAGATCAGACATTGCATCTCTTCCCAGCATTTTGCTTTGGTTAAACCCAAGCAAGCATAGCTGGAACAACACCCAGGGAAGCTTTTCTGAGCAGTTCAGCAGCATGGCTGTGGGAAGATGTGGGGTGGCAGCGGCAGGATGACTGCTCACAGAGGAGCCAAGGGGCTGACTCACGGGTGCTGAGCCCCTGCCAGCACCGCCGGCTCCCGCTGACTTCAGCGGCTGAGAGAGTTCTCGGTGTTTCTCCCTCTTCCCTTTCGGCACAGGAATCGTTACTCATTCCATACACAATGCCAGGTACGTTTTATTGTGGAATGGGCAATGACATGGAGTGGCTGGGCATGGGAATGCAATTGATTGGAACTCTGGATTTCCTACATGACTTCAAATTATAACAATCCCAGATATTAAGATTTTGGCACCAGGACCAGTTTGGAGGATAATTATGTGCTATGATCTAATTTTTTGGGATCTGCACTGAGTGCCAAATCTCTACGGCTTTCCTGTCTCCCTCGAGAGCAGCTCACGCTGCAGGTTCCTTAACTCTCTCATCCCCCTGCTAGCTCTGACTTTTTCTGCTTCTATTTTTTCATTCTTTCTCTCAAGTCTTTCAGGAATGTCTCTATCTAAACCTGGAAGAAGTCAGACTCTTCCTTCTCAGTCCTTATCACTGTAGTTAATGGGGGGGAGGGCGGGAAGAAAGTGGAACAGCATTGGAATCTTTCAAATTTCATTTACAGTTTGATTTCAGAAGTTGATGCTCCTCCAAGTTTCATAACTGATGCCAATGATGGGGGTTTATGGATGTGCACATAAAAAAGCCCTACAATTTGTATTACTGATGACTGAAGAGTCATTTTCCTAAGTCCTAAGTCCACAGGACAAATATTTCTTGCATACCCCTGCCACATACAGCAAATGCTTTCAGGCTGTGTTTGGAGCCAGTAATACCCGTTCTTTCAGCTCTGTGTGTTATCTCTGCTGTGATTCAGACCAAATTTAATTCTTCTAAAAGGCTGTTTCACTTTCTGTGACTAATTTGAGGCTTTGTGTTTGCCCACATCGGTGAATCTCAGCAGCAGCAGAGTGACAAGTGGTGGAGGAGACATGACTTGATGCTGTGTGCGGTTTCGTTAGGGACAGTCAGTCACAAGGGAACAGCACTATGTGGAGATGTAGAGAAGCTGCACACCTGAGTCCAAGGGAAAAGAAAACTGGGATACAGCTGGCGAACAAGGGTTTCCTCCTGATCCTCATTCAGGGTGGCATTTGGGTCATTTGGATCACCAAAGCTGATTATGTTGACACTAATGACTACAGGAATCTGAAATTATTTGTGAGCCACCCATGAGCAGAGAGGAGTCCTAAAGGCGTGGAAGTCTCTAGGTACTCTGTGAGCCGTTCACTAAAAGTTTCAACCACCCAGAACAAACAGGTCTGGTTTACTCCTCCAAAGAGGCAGGTGTAGAGACTGAGTTTTTAAATATGGGGGGCTTGATTTGGGGCATTTAAGATCAGGGAGACTTTGCTTCACTTTGCTAAAAATACCCAAATTCTAGCCTCCATCCCTGCACAGTTGAGCAAAACATTTCTGTAGAGAAGCAGCTTGACCCCAGCTCCATCAGCAGCCTCAGACATTGCTCTGTGGTACCCGCAGCCAAAACACAGCAGCATTGAGACAGCACCTGCCTGTCCCGCCTGAGCATGCTCCAGTAAATTTATTCTCATTTCCTGATAAAAGAAACCATCCCCCTCAGGCTTGCTTCTAGTATAAAAAAAAAAAACCCACCCACCCCAATCAATCAAATACTAAAAACATGTTAAAATAAACAACACGCACTGAAAACTCTGTTTTCCCTTGTTTTCCTTAGGAGGAAGTCAGCAGCCTCGACAAGGCTTTGATGTGGGGATACACGTTTGATGTCAGCACCGCTGACAGACAGGCCTCAAAAGGCTCCGGAGGGGGAGGCTGAGTTCACACAAACACTCCCACGTTCATGTACTTCTCTGTGAGGGCATCCGAGCGCTCCCGATCGCCTGAGCCTGCAAAGCGCAGACGCCGCGGTCTCGTGGGGCTGGGCTCCCGCAGGCACCTGCTCAAGCTGCTGCCACGAACCCCGTGCATGGGGATTGGGGTTTTATTTCACTTTGGTTCCTGTTCTGGCCCGAGATTAAAAAGTAAAGTGCTGAGGAGCTAAACAGAAGCCCCCTCCGCTCCAAGGCACGGTAGGTGCTCAGGAAAGCTTTGGTTTTGAGGAGGTTTGATCTGAACTCTGGGGAGTGTGAAAGCCCAGGAGCCTACAGGGCTTTTTAAAACCTGTGACCTCCCGAGCAGACGTTGTAGTCGCTCCCAGGAAATGTCCTGCAGTCATCTACAGCAGTTCAAAGCACCCAGGGGAAAAAAACCCCTCTTGCTTTTTTCTTGGCTGGATGCTTGAGGCTGCGCAGACCCTGGGGTTTGCTTATCACGGTGGCTAAGGAGGTACCATGCTCCTCTCAGCCCTGTTGAAAGTGCTTTTCTCAGTCATCCTCAAGCCAAAGGTGCTCAAGTCAAGGGGATTTTTTTTTCTTCTCCTGGGGTGTCACAGATTCACAGACTGTCAGACTTGTAGGGGTTGGAAGGGACCTACAGAGATCATCGGGTCCAACCCTCCTGCCAAAGCAGGGTCCCAGGACCGGTCACACAGGTTGCCACCCAGACAGGTCTGGAATATCTCCAGAGAAGGAGACTCCACACCCCCCTGGGCAGCCTGTTCCAGGGCTCCGTCACCCTTACAGAGTGACAAGAGTCAGGACAGCCTCCTTACACCCTTACAGAGAGTCAGGGGTCCCTTTGCACAGTCCTGGGAGTGTCAGCCTTTCGGTCATCTCCACCACACTAATTGCAAACAGCCAAGTTCTCAAAACCTTTTGAAAACACCAAAAAAGGGTAGAGGCATCTCAACATCAGATAAGCATGGCTCTTCAAGTTTGGGTGACACCACTCTTATTAGAAGTGAAGTTTTTGTGCCTGGGCTGGATCCAGGCAACCTTTCAGCCCCAGGACTTTTAAAACAACATCCACTTGTACCAAGCCGTTGCTTGACCATGGTGATGGTTTCTGTTGACACCAGATGGTTTCCATATAACTCAATATTTTTGTTCTGAAATAATAACATTGCCAATTGTGAATGAGTTAAATTGTTTCAACCCTCACTTTCCCACCAATTATAGTGAATTATGAACAACCCTTGAATAAGATAATCTCCCTTATAGCTATTGGTGCTAGAAGATATATTTGCCTTGTGGTCGGCTCTATATTATTTGACTGATTTATAGATCCATAACTTAAGGAATTAGAGGTGATCTTTTTTTCAGAGCTTTAACTCAAAGTGGTTTCTTTTTTCTTTGAAATCATGTGGAAAATGAAGATGATAGATTTTCCCTCCATATATTTTCAGCCCTCTAATAACAAGTTGAATTTCACTTGGAGGTTTCTAGCCTGCACCCTCACCCTACATTAACTCAGGAACTTGCCATTCCAAACACACGCCATCTAAGTCAAAATGGACTTTAAATTTTCTAAAATATTCATTAACCTTATACCCCTGCAGAGACCCAGTATGAGCCTCAGGAACCGCTCAATACATTTACACATATGGTGAATTTTTTCCCTTGAAACCCCCAGAAGCAGATTTTATATGAAGAATTGTTTGTTGGAGTGTTGCAAGCAGGAATCATCTTGCAATGAATGCCACACTCCTGTGGCTAAAGCATCATTTTTGGTCAAATTTATTTGGGGCACAGATAAAACCCCTGACCCTACAACATTTTCTCCTATTTAAATAAAGAGAATTCTTAAATGGTGGAAAATTTTAAGCCTATTGTGTTATGACATTGCTATGTCTGACCTGAAGTGGAAATGTCAGAGTCAGAATGCCTCCTCCTACAAAAGGCGTAGGCTTCTCATCAGGCCTACTGAAATTTATGGGGTCTCCATGGTTGACTTGAGTTTGGAGGATTAATTTAGCGTGACAAAGATGCCAACTCTCCTAAACTTATCTGAACCAAAGACAGACTCTCAGATTTCTCCAGAACAACTCTGTACTTGGAATTGTTGACAACATTAAAAAAAGAAAAGCATCCTTGTACTCCAGAAGTTATTCTGGGATTGAAAAAATCCAAGAGATTTAGAGATTTTAAAAATGTTCACTAAAGAAAACAGGTCCTTTGGCTTCCTCTTCTGAAGGCTGCTAATCTATTGGAGTAGATGGCTATGTGAAATTTTGCTGCTGTTGGGCTGGAGTTCAGTCAGATGATTATTTTTTGAAGCTTTTTTTTCCTGCTAATATCTAATAAAATGAAAACCTGATGGGAAAGATACCTCTGCCTGGCCCACCTGCAGATGATGTCATGGAATTTGTCTGTTCCCTACATGCTGGCCAGCCAAATGTCTCATTAGAAAAGGGGAGAGGGAGGTATTTGTTGTGAAATAACAACAACAACAAAAAAAGAAGAATATTTAATAGGTCAGACTTGCAGAAACGCCTCCAGACAAGCTGGGCCAGTTGGGGTCAGTTCAGTCTCCCAGGGCATGAGGCATTAGTAGTATTTTCCATGGGCTAAGTACAAGAACAAATTGGCTCTGGGTGTTCCTCCAATACCTGTGCTGCCTGCAATGAGTTTTGAAATCCCAGTATGAAACAGCATTTACTGTTGGAACCCTTCAAACAGGGTTATGAAAAATCAGTGGCACTTTGCCTCTATTCTTCCATTTATCCTGTTCTCTGGATCACATTTTCCTTGACCCAAAAGTTACCTCTTTCCTCAGACCTCCTCTTGCTCCAACAGATGCCCCATCAGTTGGTGCTTTCTGTCAGCAGTGCATGCCCACCCATTGAAGGCATCAAGAGCCACCTGCATGAAGCTCAGCAAGTGCTGGAGAGCCTGGCATGACCCAGACCCTGCAGCTCTTCAAGAGCATCTCCAAGCTCTCCTGAAGGGACAGGGCAGGCTCTGGTCCTCAAAGCTCTGGCTCCCGCGCTCACCTCCCAGCTGGGATCCCAACTACAGCTGGGATGAAAGCATGGGGTCAAGTTCCCTCTTGGCTCCCTGACATACATGGAGAGCAAAGAGATGCACTTCCAGAGGACCCATCCAACTTCAGACAGCTAAGTTGGGATGGGTGGCAATACCCTCCAGGGGTGCCTGTCTCTTTGCATGGACCACAGTGAGGTGGCAGGGAATGAGCCACACCGCACTGCCTAATGCAGACCTCGGGTACCAGTATTTGTTCCTGCTGAGCATCCCCCCACCCACGTCCCACCAACAGTTGGTTAAGGCAGCATTGACACCCTGCACCATCACTTTGTTTGCACAGGGAAGGAAAGGTGCATCCAGAAGAGACTCTGGTGGGACTTCTAAGCCCATCCACCACAGCATCATCACCTCTGATACTACACATTATTAACGGGGTCCCAGCACCTGTGAGAACTTCTGGAAAGATGCCACTCAGCCACTTTACCTTTCTCAGCCTCACATTCTCCTGCCATCTGCAGACAATTATTGCAAAGCCCAAAGTCCACTGGCTCCTGAACACCACCATCTAGTTATCCCAGTAGGCTAATTCGATGTGGTGTGTGCCGAGGATGGGGCGGGGGGAGGGTGGGGAGCGCAGTTATTATTCATCCTATGAAGGAAAGGTGCTCGACTCCGGTTTGTTTTAATGGTGCAGTAACCACAGGCTAATATTATTAACTGGTCCTCAGCAGCATGCCAAAAATCAGTCCTGTTGTGAGAGGAAAAAAGGAATAAAGTACTTGAGAATCCAATATCTTTGGTGCTAATTTTAGGCATGTATGCTGGCACGAGGAGCTTGTTTCATCCACTCAGCTCTGGTGCTGTGCCACAGAGTCAGATTTACAGACTATTAGTGTCTCAAATAGCACTTCATGTGCGAGGAGCAAGGGGAAAAACACCGGGTCCCTCAACTTTGTGGGGTTTGAGCTGAGTTGCGCAAAACAAAGTTACTTTAACTGGAGTTATTTACAGGTTGGCTTGTAAAAGCCTTAGTGACAGCTTGAAATGAACTAATTTTTCAGACTTTCATTCTCTGCCTTCACCCTTCTTCCCCCTCCAGCTATTACATGTAATTACAGGAAATCTTGGTCTGTCGCATCTTCAAAAAGACACAATGAAAAGCAATAGTAAAGAGATTCATTTCTTCCTTCTTTCATATTTTTCTTGGATGGAATGATAGGGTGTGGTGGAGCTTTTCCTCACAGCACCTCAGAGCTGCGCTCAGATCACCCAGCACAGGCACCCTGAGCGCTCCTCTCCCAACAGACAAGATCTGGCAACACAACATCATTTACTTAGTGCTTTCTTGGCCTTTCAAGCTGCTTTTAATGGTTATGCGAGACACCCACGGTAAGCAGGCAGAGGACAGACCTTTCTATTTTATTTAAAGAAGGAATGCAAAGGTACATCTTGCAAGCCTGCACGTTTGCTTGGACCCCATGTAGCAAAACAGTCATTGTGCTTTCTAAACAGTGCAGCTCAAAGGCACAAGCATCATTAATTCAGAAGGAAAGATATAGCCAGACCTGCGAACAACCCCTAAACCAATGTGCTTGAGCCCCGAGCTTCCGTGCTCAAAGGAGCGGAGGGGGGAGGAGGGGAGGGGAGGTGGGAAGAAAACCACAGGCATTTGCCATAATCATCTTAATATGACACAAGCACATCTTTGTCCCAAACAGAGCATCTCTGCTCCTTCTTCAAAGCCACCCACAGCTCGTGCTGGCTCTGTCCCCTTCCCCACGGCAGTCTCCTGGTGCAGCTCGCACCACATTTTCTGCAGCTACTTTGGCTGTACCCACATTTCCCAGCAGGTCAGAAACACTCATGGGTAGCTAAACATCATTTAAAACAGAAGAAAGAATGCTGTTCCGAAAGTACAGTTCACACAGAGCTACTGTATCATCTCCAAAGGCTCTACAATGATCAGTATGTTCACTGATCATCGAAGGAAAACATAAAACTAGATTAGGAGAGAAAGGGCATTAAGTACAAAACATGGTGGACACATCTGCATAAGAAGAGGGAGAGAGAAAGAAAAACACTGCTGGTTCGGCTGCCTTCAAAGAAAGAAATTTGCTTTTTAAATGGAAAAAAAAAAGAAGAAAGTTTCCACTGGAACCTGGGCAGAAAGTCAGAATCAAATAGATATAATTTGAGGCACAGTCCCAAATGAGGGCTTACATTACTGATCCTTTCCTTTTTTTCTCTAAATGATCCGTCTTTTAATTTCATGTGCTGTCAGGAAAACCTCTTAAATACATAAATAGGGTTGGGATTTAAATTGTTATATAAAAAAAAATAAATCTTGTTTATTTTCTTTTTGAACAGAGGCAAAAGTCAGATGATAAGGGCTGGATCTGCGGAAGTAACATAACAAAGTTCACCTGCAAAGGAGGCATTGCCACTTACATCCAGTGCCAAGAGCTTGCAAACTGGATTGAATTTCAAGGCGCTGCCATAAACAGGTATAAAGGGGCCTTGATTTAAATCAAGATAGGATCTAGTTCTCCCTCGCCGTTAGTTACTTTGGGGATGTGGATGTGTGCAGGGGGGTTCACTTCCAGACATGACTCAGACGGACCCAGCGCTTCCACTCAACATCCTCCCTTGCAGCCTGTATTTTCCCTACTGTACAAACTGTGTTGAAGCCCAGTGATATCACCCTTCTGAAATCCCCTTAATCTGTAGAGTAGATACAACCACAGGGTTTTAAACACCTTTGGTAATCCCTGCTGGAGAACAATAAATCACTTGTTTGATGAACCTTTATCTTTTAGACGTTGACACAGACATGCCTGTGACATGAAGCGCCAGAAGTGATCCAGGGGTGAAGCACAGGAAGTCAGAGTAAAAAAGTGACTCAATTAAATCACAGATTTAGACATTTTTCTGATCTGCAGATGAAAGCTGAGTTATTGGCAAGTGATGTGAGCTGCATCTTTCTGATCAACACGGCTGCAGACGACACATTTCAGGTATCCCAGAAGAAGTTTATGATCCCAGCTGAGACATTTGGTTAAATCCCAGCAGAGGCTGTTTTGCAAGACTGCTTTCTGCAGCAGGAGCCTGGTCATCCACCTCATCAGCTAACGTGAGCTCCAGGAAACGCTCTCCTTCTCCAGAGAAAGTAACTGGGCTATGCAAAAAACCCCCCAAAACCCACTGAAAAAAAATTACCCCATATCACCAGAACAAAGGAACCTAAAAAGTCCCCAAAAGATTGCAGCAACCAGAAGACATCAATCTCCTTATACCTTGCAGACAGAGGCATAACCATGGTGGTGGCTTTAATGGTTTTGCTGAAAGCTGCTGCTGGCCAGGAAAAGTCCTTAGGGTTTTAAAAATCCCACAGCTGCACACCCACATGGATCCTATCTATGGCAATGCCACTCCTTGCCTGCTTGAGGGACATTAACCAGAAGGAGATGAAGGGCTGCAGTGTGGGACATATCCACTGCACGCTGTATTTTTCCTCTTCTCAGTCCTTCCCCGCTGGTCACCAAAAATAAACAAACAGATTTTCCTTAAATTGGGCTGTTATGGTAATAATAAGTTTATTTAGTCTCATATTCTGAGAATTTACAAACCGTAACAGCAACATGAGCAGCAGCGCTAATAACAACTCAACCCATGGCTGAAGTGGGGCCAGTGCAGGAGTGAGCTGGGGGGGTGCTTCAGAGCAGGAAATTTGGCTTATTCCATGGGAAACTGCTGGGGGAACTTAGGGAGACAGGCTGTAACCACGCGTGGAGGACTCTGCCCAGCTAATATAGATGAAAAAGTCTCTTGCATCCCTTGAGTTTACTTGAGTTATTGTCTTAGAAAACCAGGCTGGAGAGGCCAAGGGCAAACAGTGTGAAGAGCCCTGTGCTTGCACTGAAATTTGTAGGTACCCCAGCTCCCTGCAGCACTGTGATGCTGAAGCTTGAGGAGTCTTGCTGTCTTCAGTAAGGTCACTGGAAAAGTATAAATACCAGTCCAAATCCAAATGGAACTCTTAAATTAGGTAGGGGATATAGTAGAGGATTGGGTGTTTTGGAAGTGTGGACATGCAGCAGGGAAATGCTAACGTTGCTGGGGCTTGTTTGTTCTGCAACACCTTCTTAGCCCTGCATGGTTACAATTTCGCCTGCATTTTTTTTTAACCTAAAAAAGGGTAAAGTGAAAAAACAGAAGGAAAA
>VZTU01026309.1:148814-185317 GCA_013400835.1 Zapornia atra
TGTTATTCTTACTACGAATGGCACAGCTCAGAGTATCCAAAAGGTCCTGGATATTTTTAAGTGACTCAGAAATGGAATCTCACTGCTAGTATCTCTGACATCCTTTGCACAGAGGAAGGAGAGACAGCCCCAAGATGCCGATCCCATAGTCTGGTTGAAATATCAAAATCAAGTGATTTTTAACAGAAATTCTGAAAGTAAAAACATATTTTGCATCTCAGTTGTTGTTATTTTATAAGGTATTTCTAATTAAAAAAATGCACAAACCTTTTCTTGATGAAAAGGAAACCTACTTGCATCTCCAAAAAATTTCATGTGGAAATTGTAGATACACTCTCATGTTAGCCAAGAACCCAAAAGCACTTCACTACGATTAAGCAATAAGTATCTGTCATTCTTCACCGCAGTCACTTCTCTGGTTCCCTTATTATGTTGTTCATTTAAATACGACCACAACATCCAAGTTTCCAACCATCAGAGTTTATTCTGGTCTTTCTCATTTTCCTCTTTCACCATCTAGCGATCTTCATTCACTCTGTAAGTCTCTGGCTGCTTAGGACAGCTGTAGGAAACGCCATGCATCAAGAGCATCCACATGGGAAAGGGACAAGGGGAAGAATTCAACCGCATCCAAAAAAGCCTCTTCCTTTAATATTTTTCCTGATAAAAGTCAGCCCAAAAGAAAGAGCACACTGCTGCAGTCAGCACAGACTTAACTCCCTGTCCAAGCAGCACAAGGACACCGGTGTGGACTCTCCAGCTCGTTTGGGAGCTGCACAATGCACGGAAGCTAGCGAAAGTTTTTCACCAGCCGCCCAAGAAAGGATGATTGCAAGGAGACACTGCACCTTCCAGCACCGAGCAGAAGCTATAGAGCTGCATGAATGGCACATTTTAGGAATGGGAACAGGATATGTTTTTCCCATGGTTTGGGAACAATGTGAATACTTTCTCACACACTGTTGGTGAAGTTTTTTGGCACACCTGTGCATTTGGAGAGCTCTATTATACTCCAAGGTCTCCTAGTCAGCTGTAAAGGGCTTTTTTCCTCTCTAAGAACATGGATTGATTACGTCGAAATATGATTTGGTTTTGTATTTGTGCTGGATCACGGATCAGGAGGAAGTTACAGTATGTACTGGCTCCTGAGCAGAGCTCTCTTCTCCACGGCTCAGGAGTGAAAGACAAGCGAGGGCAACTCGGAGATGTTTACACAGCTCTCTTTTATTTTTGACCACACTGAAGAGGGAAAAATTGTTTACATGCTGCAGAGGATGTTTTACCACTGCTACTTCCTACAGAAACGTCCTCAGGCTTCAAGAGCTGGCAGAGGCAAGCTGCTCTTTACATCTTTGATTGGTGTCTCCCAGAAGAGAGGACAGATAATGCTCCCCCGTGGAACCATCAATCCTGTAATCAGCTCTGCCAGGTCTAAACAAATCACCAATGCTTCAGGGCATCTGCATCTTGTTACTCCAGATGACATAATTTTGGACTGTGTGTGCAGCCTCGTGCAGTAACAGGAGCTCTCAGACCCCCGGGCGAGTGGTGGTGGGATGAGCATTGCCCCCAGTTGTCTCCATCTTGGCTGTAAGATTCCATCCTGTGCTGGCTGTGGGCTCCTGGTAGGAACCACGCAATTCTTGGATGTTTTGAGTAGCAACTCCAACATATTTAAAGCCAGATCTCATATTTGGTTAAGCCCACTGCACAGGGCCCATTTGGCATGGCATTTGCGTGGGGTTGGGGATGCACCCCACGGAGAAGTGCTGCTGCTCTCAGCGCTGGATCTGACACCACCTCCTGTGCTGAGGATCAGCTGGATTTAACCTGAGTCCAGACAATCCCTCAGCTGCCTCAGCCCCAGCCAGCGCCTCGCTCGGCACTGTTAGAAGTTAAGAGCCCTGAAGAATGTAAATTTAGGGTCTGTCATATTTAAATATCACTACCTGGGACAAATTTCCAGGCACTTTGAGCTCCAGCAGCTCTGAGCAAATCAGTGCAGTTGTGTCACGTAGGTATGATAGCAAAGCCCTGGAAGAGCAGTTTTCTAAGCTGTAAAACAGGATGGCTGCAGTAAATTGAAAGTTTACCAGTTTCCATCCCCATGAAACGTCAAACAGGGCACAAAAAGCCAGAGAATTGCAACATTTTCCCCATAAATGTTCTTTAAAAATGTTTTCAGAGATCACTTGGCATGGGAATAGAATTTCCATCAAAACCTGTTGAGGAACAAGAATGGTTTCCCTCCTTTCCCTCCCCAACTGGGAAGAATAATTTGTCCCTGCAAAAACTATAAGAAATTTTCCAGATTAGAAACCAGGCTAAACCCAATACCTGAGCACACGTGTGCAAGCACACGCACACGCCAACAGAGCTCTTGCTCCCCTCTGCAAGCCGGGCTGCCCCTGCGATGCACAGCCCAGGCCATGCTGCAGCCTTTAAAGGGAGCTGGGAGAAGTCAAATGAAAAAAACACATGAGGCAGCAACACGCACAGCGGCCGGAGCTACCTGTATTTTATAACATCCACTCTGGTTCCAATTTCATCAGCTTGGCAAACGCTCTCCTGGTGGAAATAATTGAGGCCTGAAAGTCAAAGGCAATGGAGGAAATATCTAAGCTATGAAATGTCAAGTTGCTTTCCAAAAGGGTTCCAATCTCCAACCACATCAAGAAGGGTGTCTGAAAAGACAATCAGTATTTTGGTCAATTAAATGTCTTTTTTTAACTTTTTCTTTTGCTTGGGAATGCAGGGCCGGAGGAATGCCCGGCGTGGCGGGGTGGTTATCCTCCTCAACCCCACAGACCTTGTTTTTCAGCTACAGGTTCTGCTTTTTTCTCCTGAAGTATTTGTATTTTATATAAAGCTCCATTCAGATTATCCTGAGTGAGCAGCTTAGGATCTTGTTGTTTTCTTTTTATTCTTTTTGAAGGTGAAACCTTCAACACTTGTGAACTAAAGCCAAGGAAGCAGAACCTGAGCTGAAAGTAAACACTCGTCGTCCAATTAACCCCGACTAAAAACCAGATTTTGACCTGAGAGCATAGAGAGTCCTGCACAGGGGGATTCATTTCATAGAAATATCAATCACATCTAGTGCCCAGCAAGGCTTTAAAGAGTCACCAAGTCATTCCTGCACATGAACCCTGAGGCAGCACAGGGAGATGTCTGACCTCTGGATACCACAGGTCCAAACCACTCGCTTGTCCACGTGACAGCAGTTTCCCATCACTGCAGAAGCAGAAATTCAGTAGTGAGTCTTTCTGGGTTCTCTGAAAACTTGGAAACTTTACAAAACAGGGGGAAGAAGGGTGAATGTATTCTTAAATGTACCAAAAAAAGTATTTTTTCCTAATATCCAACCTAAACTTCCCCTGATGTATTTTAAGATTCTTTCCCCTTGTCCTGTCACTAGCTACCAAGGAGAAGAGACCAACCCCCACCTCTCTACAACCACCTTTTTGGGTGACTCAGTGATCACCTTCAGGTGATCTTGATGACTTCTTCCCTGTGCATCCTCTCCTCTCTGCAGTACCTGTCTGTGCCCTGTGTGGTGCCCACAGTCCAGACCTCCCATCACAAATAAGGTGCCTCATGTGGGAAAGAGACCGAGCTGCTCTTGCTCTGAGTGGTAAAGGACTCCTCTGCACCAGGTTCCTGCAAGGCTTTAAGTTTCTAGAGCTCTGAAAAGCCAGCAGAAAGGGAGGTACTGAAATAACAGACTGCAAGGTGATTAACAGCTTCAGCATACTTAAGGAACTTTGAATGACAATAGGTGTGTCTTGTAATTTAAAAATGGCATACTTGCCTGCTGAAATCAGACAGGCCCAGGGGAGTGCGGCACGTCTGCTGCCAAAGTAGACTGATCGTATGGCAACTGCTGGAAGGGGTGTGATTTTATTATACAAAATATTAGATCTGCCAATCTGCCACCTCCTTCCTCCAGCAATATGGAGATATCAACGAAAGACTCTTCAAGGGTGCCGGGTACAGAGAAGGTGAAGAGAATTAACATGACAGCAGACTGGGAGGAGTCCTTGGGGTATCCCTGCAGAAAATACCAAATCCAAAGAGCCATGGGACAAGCTCGCAGGACAGACGGTGTGCTGATCTCACTGATTAAAAATGGGAAGAATGGTCATTTCACTTGTTGGGGAACCGCGTGTGTAATGGGGGAAAGAGAAGGCAACTGCTAGCTGAGCTGTGCCAGGTTTTGTAAAGCCCTTGCATTACACCTAGACCTTTCAGTTCAGCTGCTTTTAGCTAACTGTTCAGGCACCTATTTGGCTGAGCTGCTCAGGAAACCTGAGCTGAAGCTCTTAATGCATGTGTCTGGTTTAATTTTAATTTCTCTGTCTAGTTCAGAACATGAAGCAAAAGCTTTGGTGTGACAGCTGTTTGTTTCGGCCCCAGTGATGCAGCACTAGTCAGTTCTTTGGACATCACCATTACCTTGGGCTCTGCAGGGATGCATCGCCCCAGACACAGTAGGGAAGGACCACAACGGTTCTGCGCTGGGTCCCATCAGGTGCCTTTAACTGGTTCCCCTGAAGGTGCCTTCAGCATTGGCTGTGGTGCAGAGGAGGATGCTGAGCTCTCAGTCATATGAGGTGCCTTGGCTCCTTGTGGGTATCAGGGCTGCAGATGCCTGAGCAGCCCTTGGGGATACCATTTTTCACTTCATTGGACTCCCAGATTTGCTCTCTACCATCTCCTTCCAGCCTCCAGCCCAGGACAGCAGGACATTTTGGGACAGACCTTCACAAACCACATGCCAAACCCGCACCCAGCAGGTATGTTGTGCATCAATACTGGATTTCTTTCCTCATATAAAGCTAGAAGGGAAGAAAGACATCCCGGAGGCTGAGCTGGGTTGGAAAATGCTGTTTATCCCCTTGAACTCCCTGCAAAGGACACAATAGAACAATGGGCTCAGGCAATGGAGAGGCGAAGCCCTGAGGTCACCTTCGCCTCTCCCAGCTGGTGCAGCATTGTTCCTCGATGGGAATTTCTGCGCAGGACTCGGCTCTGCAGCCATGTGTTTCCTACGACTGTTACCCGGCTGCTCCCTCCCCCCGTCCTTCCGCCTCTTTGTTACTCCCACAGAGACTGCGGATTATTAATTAAACCTACACACAAGCCTGAGGTAGGGAAGTATTAGGAGCCTTTATCTTACAGATAGGGGAACTGCTGCAAGAAGAATGAGAATGACCTTGTGAAGGCCACAATAAGAGGCAACAACCAGCCGTCGAGTGCCGGTTGGCCAGAGAGCAGGACAGAGACCGGAGAGCGAGACTTGACAAGTGCAGCCCTGGCGGGAGTGTATGTTTATTAGCATCCTGAGCTAATGAGATGTGATAAGAGGCAAAGTTTACCGGCTTCCTTGAATGACACTAATATGGCTATCATCCCTTTGGGATGTGAGTTAGGATCTCCACAAAGCTAAATACACATACACACTTCATCTGGCCTTGCTCGGCATCAGCATTCTCCACCAGAGGATACTGGTATCCTCAGGAGAGGTATAGCCTGCCATCATGTGTGATGAAGGGTATTCTGCTCAAAACCAGCTGAGATCATGTTCATTTAGCACAATACCTTTTGTGAGGGTGCTTAAATCTAAAAGAAAACCCTTTTTAAAAAAAATTGTCTATAAGAACTGTTCACAGCAGAGAAAGAGCAAAAAGGCTACAGAACATATTGTGTGGTTAGCAGAGGACTTAGGGGACTCTATCCCCTCCGTTAGCACTTGCAGGCACAGCTGCACGTTCTTCCTCACTCAGAACGGTGCCTGTATCTTCATTAACATGATTTATTTCAGCTAAGAAACCCATCTTTCTGGGTAAGAGTCTATCTAACGGGAGGGAAGCAGCAGTGGAACCGCAGCATCTCCTCAGGAGGCGCGGGTGTCGATAAAACGGAGGGCCTTCTGTTGTTATGGGGATCAGAAATGGGAGTGACACAGAGGTCTCAGGGAGGAACTTGTTATCATTTATTAAATTTCTGACACCCCTCTCTTAAGAGAGGTATATATATATATCTATGTATATAATACAATATAATGGCTTTTGCAGGATTCCAAAAGTTATGTTGTTCCAGTTTTCTGAGCTGGCGGCTTCCAGTTTGTGGCCATATGGTTGGCTGTGAACTTGGCTAATAAAAGTGGAGTGAGCTTTTTATTTTTATTTTATTTTTAATTTTTTTTTGGTTCTTCCTGACCCTAGACAGTGCCATAAATACCTGTATGTAGCAAAGGGTTTATAAATAGCACAGTAGCATCCACTGACACCAGACTGGTGTTAAGTCTGACTGGCAGGCACTGGATCGCAGTAATGTGAAGCTGGAGCGGTCTGGGAGAGGGATATGTGGCCAATAAAGATCTGTGAAGCTAAAGTCATTCAGAAAGCTCAACACTAGACAAAACTGGGCAAAACTTACCAATCTGCCATGGGACAAGGTTCTGAAATGGAAACACCTTAAGTCAATATTGCCCCTCCGAGATAGCGCTGAAATTCCATATACATTTACAGTGTAGCTGACAGTGTGCTTAACTGTGTGTCTGGATGTCTGGCCCAGTCCAATAATAACATGAAAGCAAATTCTGTACATATCCTCTGCTGATCCTGAGTCTCTGGGCTTGGTTTTTGGAACTTGTTGTTCAATAGTTGTCTACAAATTATCGGCTTCTCAAATTAATTTGTTATTCGAGATTGCTCGTAAACTTTCTCAGTGATAGCTCTCAGTATGTGAGGCCTCTGCAATTTGTGTTGTTCATTTGTTATTCAGTTCAAGCAATAATATTCTACTTTCCTTACCTGACAGTGTCTGCTGCTGTCTTTCTGAATAATTCAGAAGTCACAAGTCACTCCCCAAAACATGGGATGCTTTTTACTTGCCTTCTTGCTTCTAAATCTGTAGGGCTCATACATCCAATCTGCTGGAAACCAACCTTCAAAATAAAGCAAACTGCAGTTCCCACAGCAATTCAACACTTTGAAATTTCGGAAAGAAAGTTTTCCTGAGAAGCCTGGTTTTCAATGGAGGTTTAGCCTGCTGGATTCTTTGATGTCTAATTGAAGGGTGAGTGCCAGATGATGCTTTTCCCACTGTTGGGAGTATCCTAACGCTAACTCCCTTTGGAGTCTATTCCCTGGGGTTTACAGATGGTTGAACTCACCCTGCAGAGCATCCTTCAGCAGAGACAGCGATAGTATCTCACCCAGCACCTGGCTGCCTATCTCCACGCAACTCTCCCAAAAATACCCTGAGAGTGGCTTATTAGGAGCTTCTATCTGCAGGAGCCAGAGTAATGTCAACCCTGCACAAATTGCACTGCTTCACTTCAAAATAAATGATTTCCAGGAAAAGGCTTTTGAGTATTTTTAAGCTGAGTGGAAAGATAATCCTTATCTCAGTTACGATTCAGAACAGCAGCAGCAGGAGCTGGAGCTGGAGCTGAACCCACACAAACCAGGCTCCCTCTCCTCAGACAGTCAGACCTCTCCTTTCTCTTGAAGAAACTGAGAGCTTGAAAAGTCTGGAGGGGAAAAGTAAAATTCTCCTGTTTACTACTGAATGGTTTTTACTCGAGTACCTTCTAAGGGATCCTTCTTTCAGGATGAGAATTAATCCTTTTCCCTTCCCTTGCTTCTTTTAACCCACCACAATCCTCCTTATTCCAGGCTCAGCCTCACACTGCCCTGATGAGGTAACAGCAAACACTTCCAAATACCAGTTTCTCTGCTTGGATTAAGCATCACCCAAATGAAGGTAGCAGAGCAATTGGAGAGGCAGATCCCTGCACCATGTCCCACTGATTCAAACACAAGATTCAACCTCTTTACAGAAAACCTTCCACCTTCTTCCTTGTTTCACCCCAAACCCAACTCCTCTGAACAGGACACTTCTTTTTTCCCCCCAAACATTCTCATGGAAAATCCCAAGTAAACTTTTCAACTAGATGTCCCAAATGTCTGTGTTTTATTTCTCTTTTCCACTCTTCTCCTTCCCTCTTCCCCCCAAACTTTCCAGTCCTTCTCCCCCTCTGGGTTTTTTTTTTACTTTTTCCATTGACAGAAGAACAAGAGAATTGGAACAATAACTACAACTCCCACAGTCAGGTCTTGAATATCAGAGCATTTTCTCTTTTTGCTTTGCGATAACATGCAAAAGTTTTCCAACCTTTTGAGGACGTTTCACCTCACCAAGGGAAGTGGTCCTGAACGTACTTATAGGCATCCACAATCCACACCAGACACAGCAGTATGCATCTGAAGAACTGCCCTTCTTTTCATTCTCAAAGCCATTTCCACGTTACTTGATGCATTAAAGCAGACGGGAAATCGTTTGAGCCTTCTGTATATGTCAAGCCATCCCAGTAAGGTAAATGTTTTTCCTACAAATAGTACTTTGCCTGTTTGATCAACTTTGTAACCACAATATCTATAAGCGCCTCAAATGTTGAACAAGGCACAAGCCAGATATATTTACCAGCCAGGAGATTTAAAAGCCATTCTTGACGTCAAGCTGTGAAGATCAAATATTCTGACTTGATGGCTGCCAATACGGTTCCCAACCATTGTCTAGATCCAAAACCCATTTTACGTGTTTTTGTTTTTGTTTTTGGCATCTGAAATAAGTCTTTTACTCAGACCACTTATGTTCTTAAATAAATAAGTTTCTAGGTCAATGTGCTGATGGATGTTCCTATAGCTATAATTTAAATCTAATGGCGATATCAGCTTCTAATAGGGTCTAAATCAGAGTTGTACAGTATAGCATGTACTTGGTGACTTTTCCATAAAGTAAGTTTTTTCTGCTCATAGAGCAATGATCCAAACTCCAAAGGATTGAGCTTTTCTTTCCTTCATGTTCCCTTTTTCTTTGGGCCTCTTTCTACTGCAGCATTAACTCACCCAATATTCCCCTCTCTTTGTTCCACATTTGATCTCCCCCAAAGAGACAGAATACAAAAGCTTCTCTGCCCACATCATGTCTGATGTCCACCCTGGGATCGGTGAAGGACATCAAGCACCATGATGCTCAGAGCTGCTACCTAAGCCAAGAAGGCTGGTGGTTCTGCAGGGTGGCTGTAGATTATCCCAGGCTCCAATCATGGTAAAACTTAATTACTCTGGTCACGGTGCATACACAGGGGGAGCGATCTGGGCTTCTGAGCAGCTTTTAAATAGGCAGGGTCAGATTTGTTCTGAGGATTTCTCTACGTCAGTTACAAAATAACTGCAGAAGTAAAGTGCCAGATTCCCATAGCATTACTCAGGCTTAATGACAATGGCGTCATTAAGTGGTGATGCTTGTGGAGTAAACAGCTATTAAACCAGAACACGTGTGTTAGACTGTGCCTCTCCACCCATCAGAGTCAGCCAGTACATAAAAGTCTGTCTCTGACACCTCTGCGACAAATACTCCAACCTTTACATACAGTGATAAGCACTTGGGGCCTTTGTGGAATTACAACTAGAAGTAATTATTATTCATAGTGGGTACAGATTGCTGAACTGGACCTGGAGATAATCTGAAATGCCACTGTGCTGTTTAAAAGACAATAAACTTCATTTGCATTTACTCAGCTCTGATGGAATTTATGGGTGAGGACGTCATCTGAGCATTTTCTGTTCCCTTCTTTCTTATCAGCTTCGGTTTAGGAACAACCTTTCCCTACCCAGATTCCAGAGAGGCTGCATGTCTGTCATTGGGAAAGTGGAGAGACATGGCTCTGATAGGATAATCCTCTGGTATTATGGATGCAGCCAGCATCATGTGTCGGTCACTTAAACAGCTGACAGGATGCCCCAGGCTACGTCCCCTCCTGACCTCAACAGCCTGGACATCAGGGTACCACACCCAGCAAGGCATATAACTGGTTAATAATCCCAAATGGAGTCGTTACAGCATGCTCTACGTTTTATTTTGAAAATGCAGAAGAGGGAGAAAGGATGAAAGAATAAATGCTGGCACCCACAGTGCTGCTCAGGAGGAGCAGTGAGAGAAAACAAGTACCTGGCTTAGTCATCCTCTGGATAGTCCAGACACCACAATGCTCTGTAGTGTCTGCCTTTCCCCAAATTTAGTTACTCAGTCAGATCCTGCTCAGCCTTTACACCCCAGGTCAAGTCTGAGCCGGATGCCCATGATTTAGTACTTGCTGTTTGTCCAGGAACACACAAAATGTGGTGCAAGGTACAGAGGCACAGACTGCAGTGAGCATCCTCTGCTCTAGCCCCTGAAATACAAATTAGCCAGTCTGGTATTTGATCACGGGCTGTTCTTAGAGCAGTTTTTTATTCTGTACTTTTATTTTCCATGGCTCTTGCCAAGACTGAGCCTTCTCCAGGACCCCCTCCCATCCCACCCCCTCTCGTCCAATCCCCTGGTTCTTCATCCTTGCTTTTCCCTTTTTATTTTCCAGCTCAAACCTTGGCTGCCTCTACCCCTTCTCTTCCACATTGGCTTTTTGTGGCCTGCTTGCGAACTCACTTGTGTATTTTATGTGTGCCCACGAAATCTCACCCTGCTGGCACTGCACCGTCCCAGTGTTCCCAGCAGTTACTGGTTTTGTGTGTTTTTTAATATTAAGCTGTTCTGCCTTACTCCTGAGTATTGGACTGCACTGAAAAACACGGTAAATTAATGAAATATCTATTGCAGCTGACTTTTAATGGTTCTAAAAAAAAATAAAAATAAAAGTTTAAGTCCCACTAGTTCTGATTAGCTCAATTACCTGCCAGGACAGGCTGCTTCTTTATATTTCCTAATTCTTTGCCCAATCTATTATTAAATGTCTGAAGGAATTGCCTTCCTCTGCTTTCATTGAGGAAATAATTCCAGTGCCTAATAGCTCTCTCTGGCAGGAAAACTCTTCTTAAAATCTTCTTTTTTGCACCTCCTCCCTTCACCCGGACGACACTGAACGATTCCTGTCTGTCCTTGAGGAATATACATCTTCACATATTCATAGGTAATTATTATTTTTCCACTTTTAAGAAGTATTTGGCCACAAAGCAGATACACTACAAAGATCCCTGACTCAGATACTCTGAGAACATTGCCTCATTATCTGCAGAGTTACCGGCAGAGGTAACACATCCAGTTTCTCATCTTAGGCCCAAGAGCTGGCATCCAACCCAGCACTTTGGGCTCTACTCCTGACTTCAGGAGAAGTCTTGGACTGTTGGGTTTTGGGAAGTGACACTCAATCACGGCTGCTCTCCCCTCCTTACTGGGCAGGGAGCGATGGGTTACAAAGCCTCAGCCATAATCCAGCCAGTCGGGACATCCTCGCTTGGAAATAAAATGTAGCTAGCTGCATTCACTCCAGGAGACACCATTCTTCTCTGAAAGGGCTCACCATGAGCTTGTGGTTGGCCCCAGGGGGAGCAAAGCTGGATCACTTGGTTTTACAGGGGTCCATCACATGAAATGTTTTACCGCAGAAATTTGTTGGAACAGTGCAGTAACTGCTTCCATGGTTTTATGACATCTCTCAAGCACAGGGGACGCAGACAGTTTTGTCCTATTGACACACTTGGCAAAATTAATCAAAAGTGTCAGATGGAGGTGAGGTCTGGGGGAGAGGGACAGAAAGCCTTGCCACATCACTGGTTCAGGGAGTTACATTCCTGTGCTGCAAACAACACTACTGCATTATGTCACAGGGGGAATGGCCAGCTTCTTCTCAGTGTCTGTGGGGACAGGACAAGGGGCAATGGCTTCAAGTTTTAGCACAGGAAGTTCCACACCAGTATGTGGAAGAACTTCTTCCCAGTGAGAGTGAGTGAGCCCTGGGACAGGCTGCCCAGGGGGATGTGGAGTCTCCTTCTCTGGAGATATTCCAGCCCCGTCTGGATGCCGAATTGTGTGACCTGTCCTAGGGACCCTGCTTTGGCAGGGGGGTTGGACCCGATGATCTCTGGAGGTTCCTTCCAACCCCTATGATTCTGTGATTCTGTGATTATCACAGCAATGTCATGTCACAGGTATTTCCATCATATGCCCACACGCACCAAGATTCTCATGCATGAATGTTTCATGATTCACAGGCTCCAACAGAAAGCCTGTCCTCTGCTTTAATGTTTGGGCAATAGCTTTAGTCCCAGTTTTAGGGGCTGTGACTAGGAACCTCCCCACACATCACCCATGGGCCACCACATATCTGGATGCAGGGGACCAGAAACTGTGCATGGTTTTGGACCGGTGGGGAGAGCACAACTGCCTGATGCTGCTTCAGGGCTCATTACATGACTCACGCTTTAAAATGGCATTTTAAAGAACTGTAATCTCAGAGAGAAACAAATACTCTTAATTACTACATGCATGGTGCTTTCCACATCACTTTCAAAATAATCGGATATTGTTCTTGTCACTTCTGGACAGGAAGCTTGTGCCAGCTCTCAGGGCTGTGATGGAAAGGTGGCACGTAGCTCCCATCGGAGCAGGTGAGCCAATGGAGACGATCCCATCCAGCACGTGGGATGACAAATCTGATGTGTAAAGAGTTCTGCTTCAGTCAGCCTTCGATTTGGGCTGATCAGATACAGGACTCAGCTATTATTTCATAACTAAAATGATTTAAGACAGTGCTGAGGTGGGGAAGGGGGGAAGGCTGGGTGGGATGGCTGAGCATCCAGGCATGCCAGACGTCGGACTGATGGGAATTTAAAGGGTTTCGGTTTAAACTCCCAGAAAACGAAATAAAACAGTGAATACTCTGAGTGGAAATTATTCGTTGTCACAATGGCATCAGCAGAAATGCCAAGCTTATCTATTTATAGCCTTATCTGTGCCTAAATACCCATAAATAGCTATGTAAACCACTGCAGTTATATGTATGTGTGTGTGTATGTCTTTTCCAGCCACTGAAATGTTAAATCAATTTTATAACAAGTTGCTTTTCCAGCCACTGAGTGGCTGTAAATGTTAAGTGTTTTTACAGGCGATTTTTTCCCCAGCTGCTAAGCAGCTTTAAATGTTATCAAAAAAAGTTGCTTTTCCAGCTGTTCAACCACTCTGACCATTTTTAATGGATTTTTTTTAACTTGTTAAAACCTATTTATATTTTACTCACAAAGCAAGTGCAAAATTGTCCTGGCTCTGTCTAGGTCTTGTTTTTATTGTATTTTTTTTTTCCTTTTTTGAAACCTGTGAATAAAAATTCTTTCTCTGTCTGAGGAAATTTTTATATATATATATATATATTTGGGGGTTTTTTTGAGAAATGAAGGGGCTTCGGTTTAATGAGTCCAAGATGAACATTATGAGTTCATCTTAGTGTTTAGATACCTCAAAAGCACCCTCCTTGTGGTATGTTCAATGGAAACACTGTTCTTGCGGTATGTTCAATGGAAATACTGTACTTGTGGTATTTTCAATGGAAAAAATATTATTGTGGCTTTTCCAATTCAGGAAATGCTGGTCGGTCTTTAAACCAGGGGAAAAAGAGGGAGTGGAGGGTGAGAGAGCTAAATTGAGGTGACAGCGAAATGGAAGAATGATTTTATTGTAACGAGGTGGGGAGAGATATACGAAGAGTTTAGGGCAGGAAAATGGAAAATTCTTGTGGCCCTTGAGGATTCATAACAGTGGGAGAAGGAAAAAGATCTGGGGTAGCGCTAAGGAAAGGTGTAAGGCAGAGTTGGGGAGGAAGAAATGAATAGTTTGAAGGAAAAAAAGGAAAAACAGGAAGAAATGAGAGATAGTAGGGTTGTGTTTAAAAAGGGCGGGGAGACAAGAGAAATCTCTTGCTTAGTGCAAAAGTAAAGTCTGTGCCTCACTCAAAAAGACACAAGAAGTCCCTTTATCTTTAGGATACCTGTAGGAACACAGTGCCACACATTCAGAGGAGTTAAGACATTAAGACTTGACCAGGGTGTGAAATCACCCCCAGCTGAGCCCACTCTGTGACCGCATCAGGTTTTCTGTGGCTGCACTGGAAGAGGACTTGTAGCAATTTGGACCCTCTTAACCAGGGATGAACCAAGGAAAGATGATCATCAGGTGGCCCTTCCTACTCCTGCTGGAGCAGCTGTGGCTCTATGACAGTAACTGTGATGATGGGACAGCTGCTCTAGGAAGGTCTGATGGGATGCTCTCCAGACCAGAGTCCTACTATTGGGAGAAAAATAAATACATCATTTATGAGTCACTAGAAATCACATTTCTGTCTCTAAAAGCACTAAGGTACTTGAACAACATTTGAATTATAATTTTAAAAACCCAAAAAACAAACAGGGAGAAAATTCAAATTGATTTTGATATTTTGAGTTCCTCTGGAAAAATATAGGATTTGGTTCTTTGCAGTCTGGCACTTCTAATTGTGATGCTTTTTAGTGCTATTTACAGGCATGTGCAGGTGACCAGCTTGATTCACCCAAGCTTGTGATGGGGTTCAGATTCCCTCTCAGCTAACACGTGTCCAGCAGAAAACATGAAATAGACACTTAAATATAAGCACCGTGTTTTGTTTGTAACCCATCTGTCAAATGTGTATATTCTATATGTCCGTGTATATAACAGTGACATAATCTTGGGCAACTTGCTTTTAATTTAAAACACGATGTTTCTGCTCTGGTACCAGTTTAAGAACTGTGCATCTTCTCAAGTCTTTAGAAAAGCTCTGATTTTCCTGCAGCTTTAAGGTGTGGTTTAGCTGATATGAGAATCATGCAAATTTGCAATAAAGTCACTCTGGCCACGTTCACATGTCTTTGTCTTTGCTTTCTAAGAACTTTTGAGTTATCAGGTTCTACTGGCCAAAAACATAGCGGAGAGCAAATTTCAGCATCACACACAGAAGTATTTACAGAAACTGACATTTCGGTTTCTACCAGGAAATATTTGCACCAGATGTGCTTACACACGCCTCCATTCAGGACTGGAAATGCCACCATGTGATTCATCTGACCAGTCAGTGCTAAGTAACTCAGATCAAATTTTGTAGACTTGTAACGAGTCCCTGGAGCAAACGGTTCAGAAATAAGGGTGTTTATGTAATTAATTTAGACGGTCTGATACAATCCAAGGACCCTGCAAAGTCAGTGGGAAGATTTCTCGACTCTTCAGGAACTTTGGGTCGACACCATCGTGAACGGATTTTAAAGAGAATAGAGTTTGCTTTTAGGTCATCCATAAAGAGAAGGGGAAAAATAAAGCAAGTGGATTAATAGCCAAAACACTATAGTCTTGCTGGCGAATTGTTACAATAGTAAATCCTGCTGTATCTTCTTTGCCATGTGTCCTCTGCTGATACCACATAAAACCAGTAGCGACTTCGATCGACTGATGGCCATTATCCACACTGGCATTAATTGTATTAGCCAATCATTTATACACACATGTAGTTAAATTCTATCCTGAAGGTTGAACCCTCTGATATGGGGCGCGTGGATTATTTTGCCACAGTGACCCTGCACATCTGTGGTGACTGCCGGCTGCTCGTTCTCCCATAGGCATCCCACTGGTGCTGAATCCGAACACATCCTTTGAGGGCAAGGGCAAGTGTTGGGCCATGGTATCTTCCTGTTTGGGCTGAGCTGTGTCAAACTGATGTCTGTATTCTTTCCAATGGTCTGAAAACACAATGATACATTCCAATGATCTTCACACTCTCTCCCAGGCCACTTCATGTGGATGATGAAGGCTCTCTGAACCTCAGGGTACAACTGGCCCTCTGGACAGTAAAACAATTCAAATATATATAGTTACTCTCTGTTTTCCTGGGTTCCAACTGCTGCATTTCTTGCTGTGATGGGATGCTGCTGGCAGCTCCCACTTTCCTGCATTGTGCAGGGTTAAGGAGTCTGATCTTGTGAGCTGAACAAGGTGAGTGGATTCATCTGCAGACATAAATGTCTCATTGGTATTCTCACTTTCTGGGCATGGGGTGATTTGAGATCAATGAAATCAGAGATGCTGCTGGATACACTGACTTGGCCTCTTCAGTTCACCCCCTTTGCTAGGGCAAGATTGTTTAACATTTATTTTTAGTCCTTTGTCCAATCTAGTGGCAAACTGCTCAAACAGTGGAGCTTCTCCCACATCCTTTGGAAGAATTTTCCACAGTCTAATAAGATTTCAGCACTTGGAAGTTTATCCTGTTATTCAGCCTAAACTTTCCTCTATTTAACATTATGCTTTCAGTTTTTATACCCTTTTCACCATCCTAAACAATTCATCTTCTTCTCAGTGTTTGCAATCCACAAGATTTCCTTCTTCCTTCCAAGAAGAAGTTTCCAATCAGTATTTATAAAATGGAAAAATAAATGACAAACAGAAGGTTCAGTAGAAAAGAATCTCCTGCACTACAGCAGTCAGATGTTTGTGCAACAACTGTGTGTGTACTTCAAAATAGACACTATTCCTACAGCCTGCTGGTATCCAACTTTACCACCAAAGGTGCTAGACACATCTTCAGTCCAAACAAACTCTGGGACTGAGAGAGCTGCATACCTTGAAATTCCAAATAAATGCTTTAGTTTAAAACAAAAAAAGAGGCCAAATAAACCCAGGATTTTTTTTTCCCTTATTATTTTGCTATTGTTATTTTTGACTGAACACGAAAGCATTCAGTTTACATAGTCAAGGGCTTGTTTGTGTTGTATGATGGTGCTTGGGCATCATGTCCATGCAAACAGTTAACCTCCCAGGATGCAGGATCTTTGTTGTGTCTGATGAAGGCAGACTTTCATTAGGTCTTTTACCACCAGCTCTTGGAACTCTTCCACTTCATGCAAGTAAAAAAACCACAAATATTCCTCTACTTATATCAGTACCAGAAGCTGGAAGCATGGAATGCTTCAGAATGCTTTGAACCCCATAATTGTCTCTTGTAATAATACATTTTTTACATTTGAACTCGTGAGTTATCAAGGAGAAAGAGCGTAGAGACTCAGTTAAAATAAAGAATTAAATTATGATCATGGAAAGAAAAAAAAAAAGGTACTTTCCACTGTTCTCAAAAGAAAGAAAGTGTCTTTGGGAAAGAATGAATCAGAACGGATCTCTGGCCTTCTCTGCATGACTTTGTGTTGTATTTCATGGCCAGAGGGATGGACAGCCGGAAGCTTGTGGTTAGACACATCTGAGATAAAGTTTTTCCATGTCTCGGAGGTATCTTATGCTATAGCACCTCCTGTGAGATGTTATTGAGTGTGGGTTTTACATATGACATCAGACCATGTGAGGGAACAGGCAAGTGTTACCCTTATGCATCATGCCCCACTGGCAGAGCTACTCCATGCCTTACCTAAATCGCAGTATACGTCTTTTAAAGGCTAGTTCAAGCCCTTGCTAGTACCCTCTCAGTTGTTTGGATCCCAAATCCTCAAAATACATAAGAAAATTTTAAAAAACCTCCAGCAATACTGAGACCTAGCAATGTTATAAAAGAATTTACAGCACAATAATTTTGGACTAAATTAAAGGAGCATTTACATCTGGAAATACGTACATGGAAATAGAGTTTTTATTTTTTCTAGATTGATTTGACTATTCTTTCTGGGTTAAGACATCAGTATTCAAAACAGAATGAGAATCCTTGATCCCTTTGGCTTGCAAATTAAATGGAGCAGGGAGTTAGCAGTGCACATAGAGAGCAATGCAGGTGGGCTGAAGGGACAGGCCCCTTCAGTGTTGCACAAACATATGTATTTCTAAACTGTTTGGAAGAGCTTAGAGCTTCAGACACCAGCGCAGACTAACTCAGGTTTCTGCTGGGCTTCATGTGCACTTGACCCAAAATTATCTGTTGAGAGGGAAGCAGGAAGTGACATCAATGAAACTGCCTATAGGCAAAGCTGTTCCCAATGCTCACCTCAAGTCAGGACATAATTTAAAGGCAATACAGCAAGGGAAAAAAAGGTAATTGGATGTTGGAAGGTGCCAACAGGTAGCACTGAAGGAATAGAAGACTGTTGCACAGTGGTGAAAAGGTTCTTGTCAGGATTTTAATATTTATTTGTAACTTTAGGAACTTGATTAAAGAACTCAGAACTTATTCCTGGTTCAATTCCACTAAAACTTTGCTGCTTTGATGTTTCATCCTCAAATCACCCACTGTGGCTATTGGGAAATGTGGGACATCCAGGCACTGCCCTTCTGATGTCATTTTGGATGTGCTGGGAGACCCTGGCTGCTGTGATCGGACACAGCCATTGCCCAGGTCTGGATTAGCAGCATCTCCCGTCACTCCATGGCAGAGGATCAGAGCAGACAGATCTCTTTGATATAAGGGTGAACTGCCTTGTACTTCTCACTATGGATTAACAGGGAACAAAGTCTTTTGTTACCAGGCTCCTTTGCTATCAAGAGCAGAGTCAGATAAGGGGGAAAAAATACCCCACCCAATCCCATTTTTGTAGCTGTTTTGTGTCGAACCTGCCTATTTCAGCTTTATGGTCTCACACAGTAATAACTCACTGCCACACGTTATCCAGCCTAATCAGCCTCGGGCAGAGCCATGCAGCTAAGGCCGAGAGCAGGAAGAAAACATGCCAGGCTTTCTGAGACGAAACAAGAAGCCCAGTGAAAACAAAACCAAACCAGCCCCCGAATCTAGAGAGAGCATAAAAAAAAAAGCTCTTGGAGATACTTCACATCCCTCTTGGAGTCACAGGAGACAGCTTCCAGGTGATGCTTGGCGGCACTTGCAGGGTGGGAGCTGGGTCCCACGGGATGCATCTCCATCGCACCCACTAGCCAAGGGGAGCAGCATTTCACTCCTTTTTCACACTTTATCTTTCCCAGTCACTCACAGTAAAACTACCAAAAAAAAAAAATGTGTAGGGAATAAAGAAATAAAAAGGTGCCTCACAGCCCTTTTTCTCTACAAGGATCTTCTCCCTGTGGGAACCTCCAGTGCTGGTTCCTGTGAACACATGACTTCAGTGACTATAGATAGTGGAAGTTTTCTGTGCTTTACTGCCTCAACAATGGGCTGGGGAACTCATACAACCTTTCATTTCCGTCCTTTTATTTGTAAATTACTTTCCTTTAAGAATACTGCTATTTAATAGATGGGTTATGATGTCAAACTCTTTAATAAAAGAGCTATGCTTTTTCCTCTGCAGTTTTGTTTTTATTCTAAACAAGATTTTTCTTTTTTTTCCTAAACAGATAGAATTTTAAAGGGGAAGGGAAAAAAAAAAAAGCCAAATATGACCAGAAAAGACCTTATTTGTTATGGAAAAATTATAACAAAGATTTTCTGTGGGTTTTTTCCTTTGCTCTTCCTGTTGTTAGTAATAAAAGAATTTTTATTGTTCTTTGGTGGTAATCCTAGCTTTATGTTGAAAATCAGAAGGGATTTTTTTTTTCCCTTCTCTGTTTTTGGTTTGGTTCTCTGGTTTGTAGCCTGAATGGAACTAAACTAAGCATTGAAACAGCTTGCCACACACGGTCAGAAATGGCACTCCTCTGATGGAGCCGCCCGGGCAGCGTGCACGCTGCTGCTGCTTCACAAAACATTAGTTCACATCCAAGACTAAGAGGGTGTGAGGAGCATCGGTGTATATTCCCTGGTAAATTCTGATCTGAGTTATACAACCCATACAGTAAGTATGGAGTAAAAACATAAAGTTTGGAAGATTTAGGCTGGGTTTGCACCAAATGAGACTGTGAAGTGCACACAGGTACCTGGAGATGCCACCCAGTACAGGTGGCTGAGATCTCTGCACTGGCATTTCTCCCCCAGACAGAAATAGTCCTTGTGGAAATGTATTTGGGGGCATTAGGCTGTATTTAATTCTTTTTTTTTTTTCCTTTTTTCTTCCCTCTTGGTGGTAGTGGAAATCAACAACTGGTTGGAATTTTTGTTTCTGCAAAACTGGAAAATTGAGTTTTATTTTTAACATGGAATATACTAGAAGCTGAAGCATCATCATTTCAAGACTAATTTAACTGATACACCACCTAAGTCATATCACGTGCTCATCATGATAACCTTTGTTTTCCTTCTCCTATATCAGCTCTTCCCCAATACTTAATCAGAAAGTCTAAGCTTGAATCCTTGCCTCCTCTAAAAAATTAATAATCCCATCCCTAATTAAAAAAATGACACAAAGGCAAACCAACAGTAAAACAAAGAGAAGCAAACCAAGCAAAAGTCCTCCTCTCCCTTCCTGCTAAGAATTGCAGTATTCCAGAGGCAGCCCATGAAGACTCAAGGCTTGGTGACTGTGGTGGCTTAGCCCTGGCTAGAGGCCAAATGCTCACCAAGCTGCTCGCTCACTCACAGAGGAGAATCAGGCAGAGCCTCCATGGGTTGGGATAAGGACAGTTTAGTGCTAAATATCAAAGTGAATACAGAACAATAATGGCTAGTTACACTTATACCCAGTGCTAACACAGAGTACCTTGTTGACCCAACGATTACAAAGGACTGCCCAACAGTAAGAACCAACCTACCCGACATCCTGGCCACATTCCAACTGTCCCAGAGGCAAAAAATAGCCCCCACCCTTCCCCAGCCAGCTGCTTTTATAGGCAAGTGGTGTCAGGTGGTGTGGAAAACAGCTCCGCTAACTCAGCTCACCTGGGCTGACTCAGCTCACCTGTGTTGGCTGATTGGGAAGGTTAACCCTGTCCTGGCCAGAACCAGGACGGTGACGGTGGTGGGATGTACCTAACACATCCATGTTGAGCAGGTATCGGGCTGCTCCGCTCTGTGCTGGGGAGACCCTCAAGAGCATTTCTATGCAGCACGAGTTCCTACATAGCACCCAAACACCTCCCTGCTCAGCCCATCATGAGGAGCTCAAAATATGAGTGGAGCAGCATGAGGGAGATGGATCAGAGCACTGAAAAGTGCTTTTCCACTTCCTTTACCCTTACATGATAATGCTGAGAGGAAACAAATACAAATAATGTCTCTTTTATTATAACTGAGCCTACAGCTTCTCAACATGATGGCTCTGGCAAGGCTTGGAGAGACATCAGACTAATAAAACATCCTTAAATATCAGTTTTGAAAGTTAATTCATTTGGAGCCATACTTTTTTGCCAGAACGGGAACTTTTCTGCTGCAAATGTCTGTTGATTTTTCAGACGAGTGGAATAACACAGCAGTCCCAAAAAGTCTTCTGGAAGTTATCAATATCTAATTTGCCACTTGAGCCTTCTCATTCACCCAGCAAATGAGCTATGTGAATATATCTTTTGCAGTGGGGGGACAGCAGAGCCCGATGTACTGCCTGAGCTCTCCGGGAAATGGGGCAGAGAGGCTCAGCCTCTGATGTTTCTCTCCTCCTGCCCCCTTGCTGAGGAAAACCAGACCTTGGAAGTCACAGGGGCTTTGCTGCCTCTTGCAACCAACAAACAGCAAAATAAAGTAGTGCAAATAATGTTTCCACTGCTCACGATTTCAGATTGAAAGCATATTTTTCTTGGAGCATTCTTAGCCTTTGGGATCTTTTCATGTTCCTTAGCCATTGTGTTTGCTTCTTCCTTGTTTTCTTACAGGGAAAGCTGCAATGACTTACAATTAAAATCTTTTTTTAACAGCTTTCTCCTGTTGCTTTGGCAGAACAGATTTTGAACAGTTGGTACAGTGCTGTTTACTCCCTCCTCAAATAGTTTTCCCCTTCTACCAAGAAATCCTGCTCAATTCAGACCCATCATTTGCTTGTGTAACAAGGGATACCTCTCTGCTCGATGTTATACACACAAAGCACCTGCAAACTTTCGGGTTCTCCCGTTCAAACCTTGGGCTCATAACCCACCTTGACTTACAGCCCGGCCTAAGCACTGACCCCTTGGCAGAGTCAGCTCTAAGGAGACCATGCCCTCAGCAGCATCATCTGCCATGACCCACTCTCACCCAACGAGTGCATTTCTACAGTGTAATGTGCTTGATTATTTTCCTCAATGAATATGTTTACGCTGCAGAGAGACACATAAATCACACCAGCTGAAACCCAAGTAAGCACATGACAAATACGGTATTTTTAAAGGTTAGTTGTTGTTATTTTTAATGAAAGAAAAGCAAGAGGATGGGGTTGGACTTTTATGATGTGCAAAAGAGGTTGTAACCACAGAAAAATCTGTCTCCAAAAGCCAAATATTATTCATTTTGGTGGAATGCACTGTTAAAATAGCTCAGACTTTCAGGAAGAAGCATGCTTATGTAAACCATCCAGTTTACTTTCTTGAGACAACCTAAAAAAAATCCTATCTGTATGTACACGAGGTGTGTTCCTCCTATACACATACAGAGACTTCTACGTGCCCGCTGCAGTCTTCAGCAAACTCGTACAGGACATTTAAGAGGTAATCACAGAGGGAAGGCAATGTCCTAAGCCATGACAACGTAATGGTGCCATTGATTAAGTCCCAGTGATATAACAGGAGTCAATAATGCAGTCATACTCCTTGCTGGTCCACCACGTATTTAGCATTTAAAAAGGGCACAGTAAAGGCCAGAATATCTGTATCATACTCTGTGAGAGCCTGAAAAAACTGCCATGAGCAATATGCCCATCGGAATGGGTGACCAAAGGACAGGCATGCCTTCACCTTTTGAACAGGGTTGCTTTACTTGACACCAAACTCTCTCAAGGTTCACCTTAAAGTTCAACAGGTACAACATGGAAGAGCTTAACACTGTGGGTATTTAGGTCGAGATTTTCAGCTTTTTTGAGGTCCTTAAGGGGATCAAAGATGGTCTTGCAGACATTCACCTCAAGAATAAATTTATCTCACATTGGTTCCATCTGCTCTTTGTTCCCTACATATGCAGAACCTGTTCTTCTTTCACTATATTCTCTCAGTGCCATCCCAGAGTTAATATTCTGCAGGAAAAGGCAGAGAGATGTATAATATAATAATATGATACAAAATATGATTAATAAATAAAATGATTAATATCTAATCTAATCCTCTTTCCTGCGTTTGTAGGGAAATGTGCAATGCTGTTGAAACCCCAGCTTCCTTCTGGGTCAAATTTTTATGGAAATACATAAACATAAATTTGTACTTCTTTCACAATGTGAATCCTGCAAAATAATTCAGATGTACTGACATGCTACTCCAAGGGGAGGTATTTCTTTCACCCAAATCTTCCTTTTGTCCTCCTCCCTTTTCCAGAATAAGGCCCATTTTCAGAGCAGTTCCTCTGCAGATGTATGCAATCCCCCATTCACGTTATCAATGTAACAATTAAGAGCTTTCCTGGGTAAGGATGCCTTCATGAATGATTTTGCTGCTGCTCTACCCTGCAGCTAGGAAACTGTGCTTTGAGAAGTCAGACAGAGTAACATTCAGATTAAATATTCATGTTTCTATTTTTTAGCCTTTGATTTTTGTCCCATGTAGCTTGGGGGGAGGGGGGGAAGAAGAGACTGAAAATATGATCATTTGATTGAAAGTTTAATTTGAAGGAGTTCAAAAACATTTAAAATAGAGGGCAAAGTAGTTAGAGTGATTTTTGTATCCTTCATGTCGTTAATTTGCATACTTCAGCTTCTCTTCTCCCACTACTTTCTGTCCCCATCGATTAGATATTTTTTTCTTAATCCTGCTTAATTTTTGCTGGGAGCAGATGAAACATTGTGGCTGCTTTTCTTGGCCTAAGGAAAAGTTCTATGTGTGCAGTAAAACTACTCCCTGCTATTATCACCCCAGGAGTTATACACATAAAACCCAGTTTTATCCATGAAATGAAAGAGAATCGGAAATGCTTATAAGTTATTATAATTGGTGAAAAAGACTAAATTCAATAGGTGATTTTCTCCGCTGTCATAAATGGAAGTAGAGCCTTTCTACCTCAGAGGAACCATGTTGATTTATACCACTTAAGGATTTCACTCACAGTAAGATGGGAAAATCATAAAACACAGGATTATTTTTTTTTCCTGGATGAGGAAGGAAAAAAAACCCAAAACAAAGCCCTTCCTGACAGTGAAATTGTCTGAATTTTACTGGAGAAAGTGTGAAAAAACCATACCTGCACGAAGTTTAGGTTTTGAAAAATGATAGACAGGCAAAACAGAAGGGAAATAATGCAACTTGGGTGAGAGATGAGGTTCCTTTTACAATTAACCTCATGATGACGTGACTCTGAAGCTTATAGTCATACAGAGTTTTCAAGAAATTTTTCAGGATTGAAAAAGCTGGTAAAACCAGCAATATTCGAGATGATTTAAGGTGACCAAATATCTCACTGAATGTGTGATTTCAGAGAGTCCCAGAAATATCCTCGTGGAAATGAGACTTGCTGTACCCCAAAGCAGTCTGTAGGGATGGGTGACTCACACAGCACAGTGACACTAGAGGTATCCACATCACAGAGTATTTAGGTAGCAGAAACAGGGCTCCCTTTCAGCTTTCTGTGTGACCTATATGGTATCTAATCAATTATCAAGTCTGCATTGTTGAATGCTCGTGCACATCACAGAATCACAGAATTGTAGGCGTTGGAAGGGACCTCAAGAGATCATCGGGTCCAACCCCTCATCTTCCTCACCTGAAATTACTGCTAGAAGCAGAAAGACACAGATCCCTGTGATGTCCCAAGTTTCTGTACCAGTTTCAGCAAGGGACAACCTTTACAAGACATCAGCTGTGTTTCACATTTTGGCTTCTGCAGCACCCTCTCGTCCAGTAGACAGTGGGACGTTAGCAGTTTGATGACAGGGGAAAAAGGGCTTTGATAAACACCAAACCCCATCATTATCTCATTTTGGTGCACTCTACATTTTTTCCTAAACAAAATTTCCATGGAAAATTCATGGAGGAAACCATAACTTGCTGCAAATAAGAACCCACATTTTTTTTTTCTTTTCTTAATATGTGAACACAGGGATAAAATTACTTCATTGAGAAATACATGGCATGGAAAAGAAGGGAAGGATAAAAGAAAAGAATTACCCTAAATCTACTAATGTCTAAACTTTTTTTTGGGAAAAAAGTCCTATTTTAAAGGTCTTCCATGCCATGGTACCTAGCAAAGATACTTAAAACCGATGCACTGAGACCACTGTTCATACCAGTGAGCAATTCTTTATCATTACTTCTTCCCATTCTTTTATCTGGTTCCTGTGATGGTGTTTCTTCAAACCGAATGGATCTGATAATCATGAAGACATTAATTTATAAGCAACTTGAAAAACATGTCTGTATGTTAATAAAGGAATCATTAAGCTGAACTTTAAAAGCCCCAATGAAAACACTAAACCTGAAGTTTAAATTAAATCAGTGTTAATCACATCAAGTTCAACTTGGGACATAGAAATGCCTGAAGATCTACCTAAAAGCTTTAGTTACTCTAATGCTCATGCCAGTGTATTTTATAGTGTCACTTAAGAGTGACAAGTTTGCTCAAATATCACCAAGTCAGTTCTCTTGCTGATGTGCACCGATTCCTTCTCCGATGAACTATTCACCTCCAGTATCAGCCAAGCATAATAGCAGGGTGTTCGAAACTGTGGAAGCATGCACAAATTACAACCCAACAACCACCACGATGCTGGCCTTACTTCTGTGGAGGGTCACAAATAGAGGTCTCTCTTCTTAAGCAAATCAAGGCTTTGTCATTTTTTGGTCTCGTGTTGTACAAGATGTCTATCTAGTTGGAAAGCATTAGAAAATGCCAATTTTCCATGTTAGAGTTTCCTGATAGAAGTTTTGCTGAAGTGTGTCAGAAGTTCAGGATGACAAACAGAGATAGCAAAAATAAAAAGAGACATCCACTCCAAAACTAGGCAATTACTGTGGCATCTCTTGGCATTCAAAAATGTCACATATAGACTGCTGCCGTGGTCTACCTGTTTCCCTTCAAGGTATTGGGTGTGCTATGTAGAGCTGGGGTTAGGCTCCTTTTGGAGCTCTCACAGGGCAGATTAATTACCTCCTTGGCTTGGTCCTTACCACCTGTATCTCACTGACATGGATTAAAAAAGCATCACTATGTTCTCCCTATTGTAGAGGAGCGGCAAAAGTTTCACAGACACTTGGTACATCATGATGCCTTCCATCCCAGTGACTCCTGTGGCCTTCTATCAGCTGAAAGCTGTATTAAAAAGCAGCCCCACAGAAGTCACAGCAACTGGTTATCCCTTCTTCTCAGGTCGGTACTACTCAAATGGGTGTTGCTGGCATTTGCTGAGCCCGGAGCTCTGCACCAAGATGACAGGAGTAGTAACACTCCTTTGTGTCTTCTGTCTTCACCTCCCCATTTCAAAACACTCACACAGGGGTTTAGATGTTACTTCAGCCCTGCCACAAAATGGAAAATCCTTGGAAACGAAACCACTTACGGGCTGTATGCAGAAACCCAGTGGTGCACCTGGATATACAGTATCGTTTCCTGTGGGCCCACTAATATGTGGCGTTGTGAGTTGCAAATGACTTCCTCTCCTCACTTCTTGCCTGAATTCTTGATATGGTGTCAGAAATAAAACAGCTTTGACCAATTTAATTTTTTTGTTGCAGCTAAAGAGTGACTTCAGGAAGGGCAGTGAGCAAAATCCCTCTCCCTATGCAATGTAAATCCATGTCTCCAAGCAAGGTCTAGCATTTGGGGAGTCCACACACAACCTCCTTGCTGAAGTTCATACCAGGGTTCATCCGGTCATTACAAAAGCTCCGGAGCTTCAACAACCACAGCAGCTGCAGGCTCCTTCTCCGCTGCTGTTCCTCTGAATTCTGAGCTGTGCACAAAGCTGTGATGTGTCATGCAGAGGACAAGCTGGGACTGTCTCAGTTGTCATCAAACATGGAAATCACATGGTGACATTTCTGTTCTGATTATGAATCTTTTCGGCAAGTGTTCTCCTTCAGCTCTGCCATGTTCATGCAATGGGGAGGTGAAGCAAAGCAAGTTTCATTTGCTATTTAATACTCACTTAAAGAGAAAGGACTTTTCCATTTTTCCCTAAAGTATTTTTGGTGAGAAATCAGGTTTTTAAACTTTTTTCTTGTTGATGTAAAAGCAAGTGTCTGTCTCTCTGAAAAATTGGGAATTTTTATTGGAGACTTTGGGCAAAAGGCAAAAATATTTTGGCCCCAAACCAAAAAAACTTTAAGCTTAAAATGGCAAACCTCTCATTTTCAGCCAAACAATGAAAACGTTGGTTTTGGCTGGACATTTTTGGTTTTTCAACAGAAGTGATCTTTTTCTCGGTCAAAAATTTTCCATGAGGTGAGGAATAAACATTACGGGTAAAAGGCTGGTGTAACTGGAAGGAAGGAAGGAATAAAGAGAGAGATAAGGAATAAAAACAGTTTATCACAACCATCATGAAGCTACTGTTACCAAGGTCTGTACCAATCCGGTAAAGGAACCCTGAAACCTATAGCCTGGGATATTTATAGCACGATTCATGGTCACTGAATGTTCTATAAACAAATTTATGGAGCTGTTTTTCTCTAGGTTGTTTCCTTTTTTAGAAAATTATCACCAGGAAAAGCACTTGCAGACTATTTCTACCTGGACAGAGTTTTCATAGCTGTTCTGACGGTCTCAGTTGCTATGCAGGCAATAAAAAGTCCCATGCACTTGTGAGTGACCTTACGACTTCATGAAAATCAGGAGTTCCATGTGGGCATCTGGCAGGCAGAGGAGACACCTTGTTACCTCCTTCCCAACAGCCATACATAGTCTGAAGGGTGGTTAGAGGTGGCAAAGCTATTTCAGACCAAGATGTGAGCCATCCAAGCTCCAAATATGATGTGCACAGGTACATGGTCTCAGGGAATCACTTACTCTGGCAGCATAAATCGCATCCAACTCCATCGTGATGTGGTGTGTTTCAATAGGGAATGGCTTGAGCAATCACTGCAAGAGGAATAAGATGGGAAAAGCCAGAGGGTGGGAGGATATGGATCCTTCGGGTTAGCAGAGGGAGAAATGAAGAGATGCTCCACAGTCAAAGCTGGCCTGCAGTGAGCACCATCTCGCTGATGGGGAATACCTGGTTTATTTAATCACTTCTTACTCAGCTGCATATTTGCTCTAAAGAGGGTGTTTCAGCACAGCGTAGCATGAGTACTGGGCTAAAGGTTAAGCTGAACAGAATCAGAAGAGCATTCCCTTGAGTTCTCAGGGCACATCCTGGGGTTTTCCTTTTCTCTTCCTATGTCTTCATGAAATCCTCTGTCATTCATGAAAGTGCTGCTGTCTGCACCACACATGTAAGTCTGACTGCTTGGGAGAGCAAAGTTGAATTAAGCTGCCAAGAGTTGATCCTGTCACCTCCTACTTTTCATGCAGAATCCATGGTCAGAGACAATTTTTTAATCACTGTTATACTGTTTCCCAACCAGTTCATAAAGCGGCTTTCAGGACATGACGCAAACCAGCAGTTTAAAGCCATGGATCTTTCTAGTTAATCTAAAAGATTAAGCACCTCACAGCCACTGGAGAGAGCTCCTTGGAACTACAGTATTATGGTGCTGGATAAATCTGGTTTTATAATCCTGCTTAGTCTACATTGATCTGGATAAACAGATGAGAGTTTGAGAATGAAGTTCAGAAAAGCATGATTTAGGCAAAGGCAGGAAAATAGGAACAGATATTTTCAACAGGGACAGGAAGGTGGCATAGGATGTTAAATCACATTAGGGACAAAGCAAAATCCCCAGTTGCCCTTTATAATGATGCTCTGACGAGTCACCTTACTATTAAAGTCCCTGCAGGGATCAGCAGCCCATCAGTATGAAGGAGGAAGGCTGTGTAGGATGAGGATGATGAGGAAGGGAAGCTCAAGCAGCTGTGCTGGAAGTGCTCACACCCAGAGCCAGCACCCCAGGGACCTTGCAGGCAGGTCCCACCTGGAGACACAGCATGGGTCTGGACTGTGCACCAATTCTGCTGAGCTCAGCCAAGGCGTGCACCTCTCAGGGGAAAAATAAATGACACTTATCGACCCTCCTCACCTTGGAGAAAGAACCAAGAGCAGAAGTGAACATGTACAAACGAGCTGATTTCCAGGAATCCCAGTGTACCTACCAGCACAGAAAAATGGATGTATTTACTTCTAGCAGGCCTTTGTCATGGGGACTCAGCTACTAACCCAATGCACCATCCCTGCTGCGCTGGTAACAGCCTTCAGCAACCAGGAGCAGTGTCTTTGTTTCTGGGGTAGCCGCACTTGTCCTCCATTGCCTCGCTGCCTTTCACAGGCTGGACAGCGGAAGAGAGAGAGATCTCAACCATGACATGATGTTGGGGAGGTGGCACTGCCTGACAGCTCGAGCACTGGACCTGACAGCAAGGAGACCTAGATTTTTTCTTCCAGTGGAATGTAGTCAAGGCAGTTTTCCCCTTGTTGTCATCATTTCTGAGACACACAGTGATTGACACCTTGTATGAAAAGCTCTCTGATGAAAGGCTGAAGTGCTGTCTGCATTCTGCACCAAGAAACCCTCTATCCTACAAATGTGCCACTTCACTAAAAAGTTTTTAGATTCAGCTGCAACCAGCTCAATTTTAAAGTGCATGAGATCATTCATGGCATCACCAGCTTATCTGTGGGGTTACTGATCAGATGACCAAAGGATTGGAAATACTTGTCACAGCTGAGGATCTTAGGAAATACTTGATGAGCACCTGCACAGGGAGCACTTGCCTGTACAAATATTTGTGGATAGTATGAAATAAATTAGAAAGGGATCCAATATTGCCTGTATTTCTGAAGCTGTGCAGCTACAACATAAGTTACTAACTCAATACACAAATTACTGGGCAAAATCCCCTCGTCTGGGTTTTACATACCATCAGAGCAGCGGGTCAGAATGACTTTATATTCTGCAGAAGCTATGAACAAACAAGCTGGGCACTGGATCTGCATTCACAATTTATAGTTATCCCACAAAGAAAAATGAATTTGACTTACAGATCTTTCCTTTTTGAATCTATGCAAAACTTTTGGCAGCGAAGACAGAGAGGCTGGAAGTGTTGAATGGACAAAAGCTCCTTCCTCCTCACACCAAGTGATAATATTAAAAATAAGGGTCCCGCAAAATTTCTCGCAGCAGAACTCAGAAACAAGCAAAGGAAGCTTTTAGAAAACAAAGCGACTCCTGAAACTCATTACTACGAGACATGAGTTGCTACTGCTATTATTATCCACTGCCTATAAGCTGCTGTGATGAATAAAGACTCTTCTTATGCCTCATACAAGTAAAAGGATGAGATCACTGTCATCCCAAATTTAGTGGATTAAGAGAAAACATTCATGAGTCTCTTTAAATAGAATATTGGCATAATTTTTTAAGCTAGTTAGAAATTGTCATATCACACAAGGCTTGAGCTGACCAGGAATTTGTTCATACTTGAAAAAAAAGATCTCACTTACATGACTTTTTCATGTTTTTCATGACTTTTTTCATCACTTTTTTCAGATGCTGTTAGGGTTTTTGCCTCAAGAAACAGGAATTCTTCTGTAAGAGAAGAACTCCCTGCTGAGCCCGGTCCTACACTGGGAACTACCCCGGTACATCAGGAGGCAAGAGAAGGGCAAAGACTTCCAGACTTGTGGGATGTCTGCTGGAAATTAGCATGTGTAAAAGGTAATAGCACTGAGTGAGTTTCCAGCTTTTCCAGGAGCACTTTCAGTAACAAATGTGTCAATTACAAGTGTAAGGCCATTCTGTTGTTTTGAAAAACATAAGATTTAAATAAACAAACAGCATTTTTACCAGTAGAGAATGTGACTCCCTCTCCCAGAAGAACAGCCCGTTTTTCCATTTGTTTAGGAGAAAACAACTCCCCCCCAATCCCTTAAAGGCTGGTAGATAGTAAACCAAACAGAAGTACAAGACCTGACTCCAAGCCCTAATGAACATCCCAAGGTCCGTGTTCCTGTAAGCCCTTTGCACACCAACCTGTCAACTCTTCTGATGCCAAGAACTTGCACAGGCAAGTGCCCCACTTTGATTTACTCTTCTGAGTAAGATGCTGACTCACATGCAAAGGACACATTTCCACAGTAAGGCACTGCTGGGAATGAGCAGTGTCTTGGTGCTGTTGGCTGATAACCCAGGCTGCTCTATATGCTGTGATTACCTGAGTATCTTCCTGGTTCACAAAAAACTACCATGGCACCATGATAAGGAAGGAAAGATCCAATTCTGAATACACTTGTCCTTAAACACAAACTTGCTGTCATGGAAACCTGGAGCTAATTTCTGCACTGATATCGTCAGAGCTACGGTTGCAGAAAACTTTGGGATGTTGTTTTCCTTTTATTCCCCTCACTAAAAAACTCTGTATCAACCAGATAAGAAAAAGTGTCAAATCAGCATTGACTATCCCTCATCTTTCTGCCTTGACAGACTTTCCATTGCCATAGAGGAAAACTATGTCACCGTTGGTGTTAAAGGACTGTGATCCAACTTCAGCAAAGGTTACACAAGCTAGTACAATTACTAGAGTCTCCATATTTTCCCAATAACGATCTCACTCTAATTCAGAAGATATGCCCTGCCTGGGAAACAATGCGAGGTTGAATGAGGACAGAGCAAAGAATGACTTGTCATAAAAGCCTGGCGTTCTCCAGTGCCAGCAGAACCGTTCCCTTCTGATGGGTGCTCTTGGGTAGCTAATTTGAGGCATTTGGAGCATTTGGTAGACAGCTGTTGTGCTCAGAGTGCAATGGCAAGAGTTTTCAAGCTAAAACCACAAGAATGAGCCGATGATGACATTTGGAAGCCATGTTCAGAGGACTTACCTCCTCTGACTACGTTGCTGGTTTTTAGGAACAGAAAGAAGCTCTTTACCCTCTCCCTTCCCTGTTGCTTTCCCTTTTGTATTTCTCCAAGCAACCAAGTCTTGCCAGAGCTACAGACACAAGGAGATGCAGGCTGGCTCTGAAGGAAGACAGGAAGCAGAGCGGCTTCAGCCATTTTGGGTGGTGCCACTGGTGGCACAGGATCTCGTTTTGTGAGCACCTCCTTCTTCATTAGAGACTCTGCTCTTAGGAGCAGTTAAATAAGTTCTTTTATTTCTTCGCCAGGGCACATGCAGTGCACAACATACTTTGTTGGCATGTTACACTGCCAGGTACTGCCTTCAATGAGAACTGTCAAACAGAAGGGGGTAAGAATCAGTGAAGGTTTTCCCAAGGTCAGTGGCTCTTGTTAACCATTAACCTGTTTACTGTTAACTGTTTACTGCTCTTCTCCTGACAGTGGATGCAAATCTACCTGAACATACAAAGATATTCATTAAACTAAAGAAGAGGAGGACTAGTGTCCGAGATGGAAGGAGAGGGCGTTTCGTTCAAAGGGTAACACATGAGGCAGGAATGCAACTATGAGGCTCCTTGGGATAAGTCCTCAAACTAATCTGACTTTTAAATTTTCATCGACTATCTTGGGCATATCAAAAAGCTGGGGTTGAAATGAGGGTGCTGGAGGAGGGAAATCCCAGAAGGGAAGCACCCAGCAGTCCCAAGGGACTGAGTAATGGCAGGGAGATGGAAATTCAGAAACACGGAGTGTCAAAGCAAAATGGTAATAGCACAATTTTTGCTACATATTCACAATGTAACACATGGAAAAAGGGGAAAAGAGGAAGATGTGGTTAAGAACAGAGGGAAAAGATGAATCCAGCCCTAGGATATCTCAGAGGGGATACTCACAGCTTGGAAAATGTTACTGTTGCTCTACCATAGATTACTTTTTTTACCTGAAGGACTATGTCTTTTTAAAACTCTAACACATTTATTTTTATTTGGTGGAATGAAGAATCAAACATGAAATCAGCACTAGGAAGAGGATGCACTGTTAGTTCTTTAACTAACCATTGAAACCTTCAGCATGCTTCATTGGGAAGTGCAAGAATCACAACTGACTTCCAAAGAAGCCATGTACATTCCTTCTCTTTTTTTCTGGTATTTATAGAATAATTTATTATTGAGTTTTATATCATTGGGTAGCTGAAACTCATTTTACATCTTGACTTCCTTGAGTTTTGTCTCCAAATACTTCTGTTGTTTTTCTATAGTCATTCTCATAATTAAATTGATTTTGGAAGTCTATCAAGTTCTTCCAAAAATTAAAAGTTTTTGAAGACAAAAAAAAAAAGGAAGGAACAATTCAGTAGAATGATCTGATCCTGTTCCAGACTTACTATCTATTTTGTCTGCTGAGGGTTCCAAAAGCTCCACCTTATGTCCACCTTGGTCACTGGTACTAGTGCTGCTCCTTGCATCTCATGCTATAAGTTTTCACTCCTTTATGAAAAATAAAAGGAAAAGAAACATTGGGTGAGTGACGTTTTTCAGCAAGTCTTGGAATATTCTGCTTGATGTTCTAAGTCACTTTGAATGAAAGCACTCCCAGCCAGAAGAGCATGGGCACAGAGACCACATCTAACAGGACCATGAGTCTTCTTCCTCCGTCCCTCCCCATACTCCTCCTGCACCCAGTGCCCATTATTCTAATCATCTCTGAAAGCACACAAGCCCAACTTCAGGATGATTATTATGTTTCTATATGCTGTCAGTGTTTCCATCCATTCCTGCACTTGAGACTAAATCCCAATTAAAGTGATGTTTAGCATGTGCATGCTGTGCAGAGCACACTTGTTCGCCTATTTTTCACTTCCTTTTCACATCATTCTTAATGGGCCTTTAAGGACATATCTGTATTCCTGCAGTGTTATTTATGGTTCTGACATCATCCCTCAAGGTGAACAGTACTCTACTGCAGAGTATTTACTCTTTTATAGCAAATCTGCCTGCTGCTTTCTATAAAAACAGGAAAACAGCTGCAACTTTTATAGGTGAGAATGAAGGTTTTTCCCTCTTCTTAACGTATATTTTGTCATGGGGAAGTTAAGAGTGATCTTGGGAGGAGAAACACAAAGCTTGAGTGTGGTCTTTCATGGTTGAATTTTATCTGTATTCCTTCAGCTGACGTTAAACAAAATGCATAAAGCCACACCAGATGTTTTTATTATCATTCCTTACCTACACAAATGCAATGTGGGCAAGCACAGCACAGAATGCAGGAGGGAAAAGCAGCCTTGGTTCATGGGATCAAATCTTTCTTTGCAAATAACTTGTTAAACAGCTACGTGTATGCACAGCATCTCTGGATTAATCTGTGCTGGGTGAAACAAAATCTATAAAGCAAAGTCAAATGAAGAAATAGGCAAGTGGCTGCTGTTATCTGAAGTCCGGGAAAATTGGTTCTCATTTATATTGATACTAGTTGCCTAATTACCTTTAAATTGCATTCCACTAGACCAAAACCAACTGCTGTTTTCAAGTGCAAATCAGATACTTAACAGGTTCCCGTTTTAAAAAGAAGCCTGTAGCTTCCTTTGAGAAATGCCAAATATGTATGTTGATTAGAGGAAAAGGAGGAAGCCCCTTAGCTTCAGCTCTAACACCAGAAAGAGCATCTTCTTAGATCAGTATTTGCTGATGGCATGTGGCAGGTTTGAGAGCTCGACCACACAGGTGAGGGGCTGAAGGATTTTGTACCATGCCGAAGCAGCACACAAGAAGTTCATGTTCTCTACGGGCAGCTTCCAAGAAGTAAAACCAGTAAAATGGTATGGGAGGAAAAAAATCCCAAAAAATGGAAAAAAATGGGAGATCTGGATAGATGAACTGGAAATGCAAGAGCCAGGAGCGAAAAAGTGCATTAAAAGATACCAACAAATCACTGGCACTGACAGTACATTTACTTAGAGGGAGAGAAGGCTCAGGAGGTTTAATAGTGTTCTACTTGTCACTCCAAGAGCCTGTTTGGTAGAGAGCTTGCAACTGCCATGTACAGAGTAGCTCTGGAGTGGTTTCCAGCACCTGCATCCAATTAGAATCCAAACAAAGTGGGATTATTCTTAGTTTGGGGTTTTTCCGCTTTTGTAACTGCAATTTTAAAAGAAGTTGCTTATATTATTTGGACTTGGGTCTGATCTGAACAAAGTGACATCTTGTACATACACATCTTTCACTCCAGCTGCCTCCAGCCCACAGTGAACTTAACTCTATGAAGCTTTCTGAAGAGCTGGAAGGTTCTTCTGAATGGCCAGGTGGGGGTCAAATGGGAGTTTTGGAATGTTATCACCTCTGGGATATGTCTTTGTATTGGCACTTTAGGCAATGGATTCTTATGAATTAAACCCTTCTGCTCATCTAACAGGAGGATACAGTGCACCAATCCATCCAGGTAAGTTTGTATCCCAAATGTTTAAACACTCAGAACAATATGGAGCAAATCCAGGGACAAATCAAGCATCGACACTGCTTTGATCCAAAACATCCACTTGATTAAAGCTTCAGTAAAGCACTGAAACCAATTTATCTTTACATACAGACTGCAATCTCTGCAGGAGCTTCTGCCTCCTTGAAACCTCACTATTCTTGTCCCCAGTGGCCTGCTTGCCACACCACATGCAGTCCTACATGTTACGTTGCAGGACTGGAACCTTTAGATCCCTGAGCCCTTCTCATTCAATTTCTCTTCTTAACATAGATAATGGATATTGCATCATACCAGTGCTGAACTCCTCTAGGCTTCAATAGCAACTAGAGGTTTTATTTTATTAATTGACTGGTCAAATATTATTTCTAGCTCTTCAAGTAGCTTTTCCTCTGCGTGTTCTTCACCAAACTAACAGGAATGTGTGGGCACAAACGTGTTTAAATAAAGACAACTGGCAGAAAGCTTTCCTAAGGACAGCGCTTCCTCTCTCCATAGTGGATCTTGCTGATGTGTGCAGACAGGGTACTGCCACCACAGCTTCCTAAGAACTTCAGAATATGCTCTTTCCTTTTTTCCACTGTCAACTGGCCAAATATTTCAAACCTTTTCCTTTAACAAATGTGTCCTTGTGGGGGAAAAGTCCATTAGTAACAGGGTAGTTGCATCTTGTCAGGACCAGACTTTAATGGCAGTTTGAATTTTAACTATTATTTGCTAACTATTCCTGTTCAAGCCAACTAAGACCATAATAAAAGCCATTAAATAGCAAGTAACTGGCCTCAGTGTAGCTGCAGGGTATAACACTGAGTACAATCTGAATTTATCCACTGCAAAGCAAAGTCTCTGACCCTCAGACTTTTTGGAGATGGAATCTATTTTATTTTTTATTTTCCAGACAGGACTGCCTAGAAGAATAAAAGTACTCCTCTTTGCCCCAGGGAAGGCTAAGCATAGTCTGAAGGTAACATGACACACTGCAATCCGTTTTCCTATTTACAGGATGTATAAAGACACTATAAAATATCTGGCACGGCTTTGCTAAAATATATGGGACAGTGCAACTCGGTGGTTGAATCAGTGGAAAAGTGTGCTGTGTCGTAGGACAGAAAGTACAGAGCCCCACTGCAGGCAGTGGAAGTGCCAGAGCTCCTGGATGAGGAGGGCAGGTGAGTCAGCCTGAGCTTTACTTTCTTTCATCTTTTTCCCTTAATTGCTACTCTTTGAGCACCAGAAAGCCCTCATGGCACCATAAAGCATCTTACTGGTAAATGTTGCCCAGTGAAGCTGCAGGGAATGGGCAGAGGAACAGGTAGGGAAGGGAAGGGAAGGGA
>VZTU01026309.1:185362-233498 GCA_013400835.1 Zapornia atra
CCTGACTGCATTATATCAAAGAACCCACCAGCAAAAGACCCCTAGAAGAAACATTTCCATTGGTCAAAGGAGATGCTACCGTGTCTGATCTCCCCAATAAGGAGAGCACAGACTCTTCTCAACCACAGCCTTGTCCTGCTCTAACCTGAGCTGGGGGGGACCAGGACAGGACATGTCTCCCACACACTATCCATCTCCTGAGCCAGCATCCCAGTGACAGCGTCACAAATCAAGGGAACACACAGCACAACCTCTCCAGAGATTTATCCCCTACATTCCTAATGGGTTTTCTGCAAAGACCCAGGGACAAAAATTAATACTGGCAGCATTTCCATTACACAACAAAGCTGATTCTGAGCCATTTAAGGTGGTTAGAACTAATGAATCAAAATCTGTAAAAGCTAAAGATGGGAAAGTTAAAGGCATGAGTCTTAATTTGAAGAATTTGTATATTTAAATATGGATGTGAGGTAACACACCAAGTAAAATTGTCAATGCAAGAAAGGAGAAAAGTAGGACAAAGGTTAAAATAATGACATGTTCCTGGTTATTTACTTATGGCCCCATCAAAGTCTGCTGAAGAAAACAGAAAGCCTCAGTGGGCTCTGGAATAGGCTGTTAAGACATTTGCACATCTTAAATGATCGCTGGATGTAACCAGTGCAGTGAGCCTGGAGTTCAGAATGGAGAATTAAAAATAAGCAACACATTAGCTCAAATGGGAGCATAACAGGGATCTCACAAAGCAATTTTCCATGCAAAGCCCTTAACTCACAAAAACAACAACAACAAAAGACCAGTCCCAAACAAAACCCAGCCCTCACAAGTGATGTTCAAAACAATGCTTGGCTAGAAAGATGAGCTTTGCGCCATGTCCCAAATGTGAGCGAGCTCCACAGCTGGAGACACTAATGTGAAAACACATGAACTGATCACTGTGGGGAGTAGGAAGAAATTTATTTCCCTGAAGAACAATAACATCTTGGCAAGGTGTACCACAGAAATGTTTCACCTTTCTGAACCAGCGAGTGTTGCTGGTGGCTGGACAGCCGACTTGACAGCCCATGAGGTATCACCTGTTGGGGCAGCATCGATGCAATATTGAAGGTGGCCCAGGAAAAATATTATTTAGCTGAAAGGGCTTCAGATGTCAGCCTGTAGGAAAAGTTTACTCAGGCTTCACTAACAAGTAACAAAAGCTAAGATTCTTACTTCACAGAATCACAAGGTTGGAAAAGACCTTTAAGGTCATTTTTAAGAACATTTTTCTCGCTATCCTAATTAAATCACAGCACACACTTTGCATTTAGGCTATTTAAGGAAAAGCCAGCAGCCCATGGGGGAGCAAGGAAGAGTTCCCTTCTCCAGATCAGCTTGCTTGTACAGAACTGTCTCTCCCCTGCACTAAAAAGCTGTGTGGTCTCACTGGGCTGAGAAGCCCACACCACCAGCACAGGTAAAGACCTAAACTGCTCGCAGAGTGCTTGGATCATCTCTGTGTTTGGTTATGGAAATGGGTTAGTTGTCACTCAGGCCCAGGGAAGAATTCAGAAAGCTGCTAACTACAGCTGTCCAGCAGTGGTTTTCACAGAATGGTATTACAGTGCCTGTGTTACAAGACTAATTTGCTTCTAAATACGTTCTTTTTTTTATTAGAATCAGCTCAAGGGTTTCAGTGCATGGTTTCAGTGGTGTTTAATGGGGATTAGTTTGAAATGAAAATGTGTTTTCCATTTGTCTGAGAAAGGCACAACAGGGAGGAGAGCCCTGGAGATTACTGAGAGTTTTGGGTGGTTCTGGGAGGCCAAAGGCCGAGTGACTTCAGATTTCAGTGTAGTGTAATAATCCCCTAGAAATGCACAGCCTGGTATGTCTTATTGTGCAATTATGGGATGGAAATTGTAGTGTGTTTCTGACCTGTTGATTATTCACTGTCTTTTATTAATACAGGTATGAGATGATCATTGAGCAGCGAGGCAGTCCCAGTGGCATCTGGAGCTACCTACAGACCCCTCTCCACTCCCACTCTCCCTGCTCCATGGGGGTGCAGCCCCTCTTAGTTTAACAAGATTTTTACTACAGAGCAGCAAATAATGTAGCTGGGAAAGCTATTCCTGGATTCACAGATAGTGAGTTGGTCATGTTGCCCACCTCAGGATATTTATACAGTTAATTAGTGGCACAAAAAATTGCTAGTTCAGGGCTCAAAGAGTTGATGCTGTGCATTGTTTTTCTATTCAGTGGTGTCTGTGACATATGGTAGTCTTAAATCTTTGTACTTGTTAAATGACTTGCCAACATAGGAACACACTGGCTTGTTTCATATTACTTATTTATTCCCTTACATTTGGTTGCTAAAACAAACATTTTCCTTGGCTGCAGAGCACTGCTGCTGGAGGTACATGAAGGATGCTTAGCAGTCCAGTGCTTCTGCCTGCATCCATCCTGAATACCAACCCCAGATGTCAGCACCCCGAGTGACATCTCAAACGTTTCTCATGTCACAGAGATATTACTGCATGACAGATCTGAATCTTTCCTGAGAACCTTCCCACTGTGATTGTGTAACACCTCATTGTCCTGAGAAAAAGTCTTTGTATCCCCTGGGGATGCAGCATCCCTGTGACCCTTAATCACCCCTTGGATTTTTTTGCATTTGGAGAGCCAGATTACTTTATCTGTGGTGAGAGGTATAGGATAATAGTGTTTCTATTGATTTTTTTTCCTTCTTCCCAGCTATTTGCTAGCTGCATTTCTTGGGACAGATTTGAATGCTGTTAGTGACCTTGTGAAAACACCGTCTTCATTATTAAAACCAGGTCATAAATACCCCTGGGCACAATGAAATGCCTCACCTGCAATTCTTCAAATAGTTTCCACTGCTATTAATTCTTTTAGGTGTGTGAGGCCTCACACATGTCTATTCACTAAATAGATATCATCTGGAGGTAGCTGAATTTAACATTTTGGCATCAAATAGCCTGTATATAGAACGCCTAGAAGTATTATTTGTGGATTTATCAGTGCACCAAATTCTTGCTTTCCTGGGATAGCTCATCTGGAGGGAGGAAACCCAGTTTGAAACAGGAAACTGAACTTTTCCAAAGTTCACTGGTGTTGGAGGTCAAACTTTAGTTCAGCTCATTACAGAGACAGATGTTAAATTCAGATTAGGAGTTACATTTTGGGAAAGTTTAAGAGGTTTTGGGATCTGTGGTTTTGGCCTAACCTACTCTTTAATCAAAAACGACATCCCTGGGCAAGAGTCTTTAGCTCCCTCATACCTCTCAGAAATACACACACAAGACGTACAGAAGCTATTTCCATCTCAATAAGGAAACTTGGGTCATGCTTATTCCTTTAATACAGATGAATAAACTCCTCCGGTTCACAAAAAAAACCCCTGTTTTCCCCACCCACATTTCATTTTTTGCCTCTGACTTTTACAACCTTGTGGGTGTGTTCTGTTTTGATAAGAAAAATGGTTTGATTAGGAATGTCAAGTCAAGCACATTTGGTTCCAAAGTAAAATTTCAATGAGGACTCTTCTAGTTTGTCAGCCATGACTTGTACTGAAGTGGTTGTTACTATAAATGATATGTTATAAATATGCTCTTTTAGACAATATTTTGGTTTGGGTTGTTTTTAATTACTTTTATTAGAAACACAATGACTAAAGTGCTGTTAAATTTAGAAAACAGCTTCTTCAAGTCTCTGCAAGAAATTCTCGCACACTCATTCAGTGACATGGGTTTTGGGGTTGGTATCCTTCACTTCCAGGTCTGGAAAAGTCCCAAGATACCCTTTCTGTGAGACACGTGGGTATCAAGCTTGGTCTGTAAAAATACTTTCACACGGTATCCCTGACAAACATGACTCCATGTGCTCTCAACCACTGAGATTTTCTGGCCTGGGAGAGGTGCTTGAAGTCCCTGCACCGAGAGCCAGGAATTCACCACAAAGGCCCGAAAAGGGGGACTGCTGCAGAAAGGCAGCTGGGAAGAGGTGGCAGCACAGCTCAGTGCTGTGCTCTCCTCGCACCACCTGCCAGAGGAAAGTTACTGGGCTCTGCTATATACTTGTTTAAAACCAAAATAAAAGCCTTTAGATAAGAGTCAATTTACAAGATCATATTAATGTCACAGCTAAAAACCCTATAAAAATGATTTAGCTACTAAATGTTACCTCTTCAAAGCAGGTAAATATAATTTGCATTTTTATATGGAGGTGAACACCACAGTTGGCACAGTCATGTGAAAACTGGAACTGGCCCCAGGCTTCAGGCTTGCTTTTTCAGTCTAAGAAGAGGAATTTACTAATACATAGCATCTTCCACCTATTACGTGTGCCAAAAAATTAGAAAAATGAGTTAAAAGAATGCAGGTAAAGGAAATACCTCAACAACTATTTGTGAAGAGGTATGAGTACAGAGTTCTTGGCAATATCATAAAGAATAGTATAATCAGGTTGGATAGCATGCAGAAGTGACCAGGAACAATGATTTTGAGTGGGAGACACTGATTCATGGAAGTAAAATAGTGTTACTAGTTTGCACGCCTTGTTTTACTGAATGTAATGTCCATGGAAAGGGGATAGCTTGGTGTGGTGTATGGAACACAGCTGTAGTTAATGGGATGGAGTCAATGGAACTAGCATCCCAGACAGCAGGGAATGCTATCTGAAACTGGTGTTTCTTAGGCTGCAACAGCCTGCAAAGAGAAATGATGGGGACATTTGAAACTAGCTTAACCAAAGCACCGGGAACTGTAACACAGAGAACGGTCCTTGGCTGGGGAGCTGACAGCATTAGCAAACAGGTCTCATCAAGGGCTGCCGGGGGGCTGCTGGAGGGGTTCAGAGCTATTTTTGTCTTTTACAGCAACTGTTTGATGAACAACTCTATTATTTCCCAGTTGTCAATGAATACGAGGAAGGAGTATCCTGTGGAGTAAAATCTTTCGTCCAAGGTGAAGAATCAATTGGAGACAAATACCAATGTCACATTCCAGCGCTTCACTCCTTATTGTGCTTGGCATGTCGCTTCCTCTGTCCTACACTGCAATTGGTCCATACCAGGGCAGAACCGGCCTGTTCTGTCTAGTAAAATTTTATTGCATTGCTTTTCCAAATAACAGTTCCTATACTGGCACTTCAAAAGCCAGGAAGGCACACAGGCAAGTAAAAACATGCTTACAACTCATTAAGGCTACCAGAATAGTTGCATGAAAGGATCTGACAATGCAGCACAGTTTGTCACACCAGTTAAATTCAACTGATTGTTAATTTTTTTTTTCTTTTTAAATTAAGAACTATGACCCTAAAATAGACTGGTTTTGTAAGAAAGCACAAAGATTAAACTGGAAATAAAAATCATTAAGTCTTATTATCTGTACAGTCGTGCCAATTTTAATTTTTTTTTCCAATGACCTTCTCAAATTCTTTTCTTCTGTCAGTAGTGCTTTCACAAATCCTGCTGGGAAGGAGGGGAAAGGATGGAGGGAAACAGTCAAGCCACCATGCTCTCTGATGTTATCATCATGACAGGCTGACCATGTTCGGAGTTGTTGGTAATTCCTACCCAGAGTCAGCAGCTGTAAAACCCACCCTGTCACTGATGGCATTCTGTGTGCTCTGTGCCTCCTTGCTCCTTGACTTCCAAAAAAACTACAGGAAATCTATCAGACCCAGGGCAGGCATTTGCTTTGCCTTAGGATGACAGAGCTTCCCACAATGGCTCCATCTCTGCTTATAGAAGCAAGGTGGTTTCTGAAGACGCTTGGTGGCCTCCCCCTGGTGCTCTGAATCTCTACACACGGACTGCCAGCCCCTGCCTGGGCACCTGCCAGGGCGAGTCTGTCACCTTCTTTCATGTTTTTGCTTCTCTAATGAGCAGGCCCTGCAAAGGGAAAAGTCAAACTCTGAATAACTCAAAGCTTCACAGCTTTTGGCCCCTGCCTGAACTCTGCGTCATCGCCCTGAGCACGGGCTGGAGGCCACCGACTAACGGAGGTGACATGGCGCCCAGCTGGCTCCCAGCTGCTACCTCAGGCCCCGCTTTGAAGCCCCTCAGGCTGCCTCAGGGCTGTCTACCTCTCACACACCCTTTATCTTCGACATTGCAGTGAACTCTTCCCCTACCCTCTCCCTCGTCACTGACAGAAGCCCCCAGGGCCACCCCAGACCCCCCTGCACCCCCTGAGGGAGCCCATGGGCCCAGTACCAGCCTCCAGGCTGGGCCCACCATTTACAGCCATCCGTCAAGCAAGCACAGAGGCCTTGCCATGGGGATGCACGGCCATGGGGCAGGTGGGCTTGTGGGGCAGAGGGGCAGCAGCAGGGAGGATAGAGTGGGGTGGAGGTGAGGGGGAAGGGGTCGCTGCCATCAGAAAGGTCTGCCATTCTATCCTAGAAATGCTGTAAAGCAAAGGAAGTGAGGGATAATGTTTTCCAGACTTACTAATTCAACACAATAAAAAGCCCGCTGCACCTTCTTTCAGATCTCTTCCCCTTCCCTCACAGCCTGGAAAGCCCAAGGAGAGGTTTTCATTTGAGAATGGGCAAAAAATATTTCTAAGATGGTTGTAAATGAACTCATTAACATGAAAAAGGAAAGGGAAAGGGAAAGGGAAAGGGAAAGGGAAAGGGAAAGGGGAGGAGGAAAAGGCAAAACTCCCAAGTGATTGTGATCAGTCAAAGAATAGTNAAGGGAAAGGGAAAGGGAAAGGGAAAGGGAAAGGGAAAGGGAAAGGGAAAGAAGGGCAGACATCTCTCTTTAATTTCCTCTTTGCAGCAAGGTAAGTCCATCCTTGTTACATCCTGCAACAATGGAAATCACAGTCTATGATTGCTTCTTCCATCCTCCTGCTAGATAAGTAGGAATGAACCTGACAAGTCCCTGGATTTGCACCGGTTGATGAGGCAGAGGCATCCACATAAAGTTAAGAGCAGTTACAGTCTGTGTAAGTCCCTTTAGCAACCACCACCCTCAAGGGCTTGTAAAAAAGGTGGGTTATTACCAGGCACAGCCCATTACACACACTTAAAGGTTGATGCATAGTCAGCGCACGTTGATCCTGAAGGCACAAGCTCCCATTTAGGCCATGCATCTCCACAGCATCTGTACTCACAAGTGATGACAAACAAGCACCATCAGGCTGGTGGTATCGACTCCCTTTGTAGTGTCTCATTCTATGCACACTTTGTTTGCCTGTCTTATTCTGCTAATGCTGAAGAGAATTCAATGTTAAAAGGGAAAAAATGGAAAAGTGTAGTGCCATTGAGTCCTGAGAGTGCCATTGAGTCCCTAACTCATTCCCCAGCTGTTTGCTCCAAGGCACTGGGGAGTTATAAATAGCTGGAAGCAAGAGTGCAGAACAGTGGTATATACATTTTGTAAACGGAGCTCTGAGCAATGTCCTTGTTTCAGGACCAGTGAAGTCAATAATGGCCTAGAATCTACATGCGTGTGCAGGTTATTAGAACATGGAATAATAATAAAAGTGTTCCTGGATTTTCACAAGTTCAGGCCATAAAGAGGAGGAAAATTATATATTTACTCTGCCTTCCAGTCACTTTCTGTAGCTTTTATTGTGAGTTTTCTCAGACAAGAGAAGGAAAGAGCAACATTATCTATCTCTGGGTAAAGAAGAAAAAGGAGAAGGGGGGAAAAAAGAGACACAAATGACCTGAGTCTAACTTCAGTTCTGTTGGCGTCTTTCAGGCTTAACAGTGCTGCAGTTGGCAGTAATAATCATGTAAGCAAGTTGGTATCTGTTCCAGTGGCTTCTAGTTACAGACAGCTTTGCAAATAGAGGGAATCGGGGACAAAACCACCATTGATTATCATGCATTATTTGCCAGTGCAAGCAATGTTTCTTCATTATTACTGAGGAGAATTACTGTTAGTGATTCTATCAGAAAATTGGAAGCATGCACAATAGTTAGTAGCAAAAGTTAGGTATATTATGGTCTAGGAAAAAAAGAGAAGAGATATAACAAGGCCTTATGTTGTATGGGACTGCATACAAGGATTCAGGGTTACATCTCTTGCTATTCCATTGAGGACTATCACAATTACAATCTCCTGAAACCAAGATTTGTGTATATGTGAATAAAAAAATCCATTAATTGAAATTTCGCTGTTGGGGTGTATTTTACTTGATGATTATTTTTGTTTTTAAATGAAGTAGAATAACACTGCTTGAAGTAAATTTTTGTCTCTGCACCCTGGTTTGCTAGACATAAAATGGGACTAGGTATTCTTAGTGCAGGACAGAATACATAGAGTTTGGGACTATAAGATACTGTGTTAGTCAAGAGCTAAATCCCTCCTAGGGAACAGATATTTTTGAGCCTACCTTGAAGTAGATGACAGATGACATCTTCCATTTATGGATGACAGATGCTTTGTCATTGCTGCAGCTAACCCCATCACTGCAACTGGCGAGTGTATTTCACCAGGAGCAGCTGTATGACACTCATGGAGATATTTGAACCATCAGAGTAATTTCTACAGCATCTCTTGGCTTCACTCCTATTGACTTCTGAACCATTGAAGGCTAGAAAGAAATGCAGCGTGCTAGGATTGTCAGGCAGGGAAATGGTGATTGGTTCAAAGCAGGAAGAGCTGAGGCAAAACAGACAATACATAGGCAGCTGCTTCACACGTGCTGCTGAAGCTCCAGCTTGTATGATGGAACAGTCCTCTGCAGGCAAAAGGGGATGTATTGTCTATTCCAAGATGATCTTGTTTTCATTTTTATCTTGCGTGTGTTGTCATCCCCTGCTTTGTAGTGCTACAGGCTTGTCTTTGCTACAAGCGTGAGGCTGCGCTCAGCAGCGTGTGGTAATTAAGCGCTTTGAGGGTCATGCATATTTTAATTATTACTTGTTCTATTGTCAAAAGCTTGCCCACATGAAATGCAGTCTTGCATTCCATGTGGGACCGAAATAAGGGTCAACACATTCCTTCAGAGCCCCAAATATTAAACAGACATTAATTTGTTTTGAGCTTTGCACATTTTAGATGAGTGTAAATCAAGATGTATAATGGTGAAAAGATTTCCTCCATATGTTGGAAAGTTGAACTGAGACTCTAAGTGACAAGAAGTGGTGGCTGCAACAGAAAATGATTAAATGATTTGTTTAGCATTTATGTAATGTATGAATGCACCTTGTCTGTGTTAAAGCAAAGTAATGATTGGTTTTCCACCAGCAAGGGCTGTGAATTTTAGCTGTATTCCCTTTTGGGATTCTGAAGTTCTCAGGTTCTGGCTTACACAACAGCAAAGTCTAAATGCAGACCAGTTTTTCATCCATGAAATGGAAGTTAAATAATGCTTGACCAAAGTAGACAAAACAAGAAGATACGTAGACTAACTGGAAACATCAAGATTTGAAAATTACCTGATAGGAAAAGGGAGGGGAGGGGGATCAAAGACGTCCCAGGGAATGAAAAATTCCTTCACAGTGCTTCCTGTTCTCTCTGTTATGCTAACCAAGGTAGGATTAGGTTTCAGCTGCCAAAAGAAATAACATTTGTAGATTTTTTTTGGTCTGGGGAAGTGGGATAGAAAGATTTAAGACAGCTTTTTCCAAACTATTTGCTTTTTGTCAAGCAGTCAAGTCTAGTTATTGTTATTAATTTGTATTACAGAACTACCAAACTGAGACTGGATTTCCATTGTATTAGGTGCTGTACAAACACCCCGTCAGAGACTGGTCTTGCCCCAAGGAACCCATAGTTAAATAGACCAGACAGACAAAGGGCATTTTGCCCTAAGTTGTATAGCTGCTTAGTTAGGAATTTTACACGTCTCTTCTGAGTCATAGCCTAGGACTTCAGCTACTGGAGTACAGTTCTGGAGAAAAGGGCTGTCATTAGAAGAAATGAGCCTGTCTTCGTGTACCCAAACACAAGACAGGATGAGATTGATTCAGCAAAACCAGGATTAATGAGAGTTATCATAACTGACTCCTGTTGATGGCTGGCTGTATGAGATGGAGAAACCTCACACCACCTTGCACCAACTCATTCCTCTCTTTAGTCCTTATGGTTTGCTGATGGTTTGGTTTTGTTACAGGTTAGTTTCATGTATAATGCTCAGGAACGGACAGGGTGTCTGTGCAGGGATTGTGTTCTGGTCTGCTCCTGACCTTGCATGGTGCAGGACCGTACCTAGAAATTCAGATGGCCAAAATTCATCGTTGGCTGCCTAAATTCATCTTCAAGTGCCTTAATTAACAGACTGAATGTAGTGCTGTGAAAAGTGAAAAGCAGTAGCTAGTCCACTTTCAGAAAGGTCCCAAAGGAGCAGAGTAGGGATGAAGAAGGCTGCACTCCATCCTCACCTTTTCCCAGGTATCTGCCTGGCAAGAACTGACACACAATGTTGTCTGCTCTGTGACTCTGATAGAAAAGGAAATTGCACTTCTTTTGTAGACTGGAAGCCTTTACCTTAGTCTCATGCTAATACAGAAACTTTTTTTCTGTAGAAAAAAATCTGAATAAATAAAATAGAATATAAGTAAAAACGTTAGCCTATTGATTCTAAAGTTGCATTATCAGTGGGTAACTCCAAATCCAATCCCATGTGTAAATATTTGAAGTACCCTTTGAGTTGCAAAGGGTTTTTCTTACATGGGAGAATTTCCTGCTTCTTGTTTTTTAAATCCTGCCCTAGATGTGCAGAGGTGACTTGAGCTTTTTGCTGGGCAAGCAGCAGATTGCCTGTCACCTCTTTCTCAAGACGCCAGCAGTTAGCAAAGCAGACCCTCTGAGTTTGCTCACAGGAACAAGCTGGGGTAAATGTTTAACTTGAGTCTTTGGAGTCTATGGCTTGTACCTTTCTTTATTATTAACCCAACCCCTGTTTTTCTTTACAGTTGCACAGCTGCTGGCACACGAGAAACAAAGGACCCTTGAATTAACTTCCTCAAAGGACCCTTGAATTAACTTCCTCGTGGAGGAATGAGCACAGGTAAAGTACCTTTTGTCTTGTTTCCATACCTTTACATGGGGAAGCAGTTGCAGTATCTGTGTTCTGCATTTCTGTTAGGACAGAACAGCCTGTCAATAGCAGTCATTTGTGTCTTTTTAAAGCTAAATCACTACATACAATCGGCTAATTTCATCCTACTCTGACACAATCTAAAGAAGTATCTATATACAGACTATAGGACTATGCACTGTGAAACTGCTCAGACATTCATGTGCTCACCAATACACGCACACTGCTTGTCATGGCTTTTTTTTCTTCACACAATTAGCCTGGTCTTTGTATTCGTCCTGTTTTCCTCCTAATTGTGTTCTGCCCTGCTGAAGTCAGAAGAGGTCTGCCTCTTCTTCTCCCTGTGGAGAGGAATGGCTGCTCCATGAACATCTAAATATACATCAGTCCTTTCTCTAAGCTCACACGACCCAGCTGTACTATGCCTTTTCCTTCCATCCTGCACACTGATTTAATTCTTCTCCTGGGTAACCTGTGAATTCTAGGAGGAAGCTTCTTGGTGGGGTGGGCACCCATCAGCACAGTACAGAAATCACAAGGACACTTGTTCCAAAATTGTTCTGGTTGCTGTGTCAATATGGTGTGAATACTTATTTTAAGACAATGTTCAATATCTCTGCAGGCTATGTGATAGCTCACAACTGGGTTGGTTTTTTTTTATTTTTTTATATGAAGTGACATAAATTTACATGAAGAATGACAGAATTGAACTTTAGCCAAAGCAATGCATCAGAGGAAATCGGAGTGAAAATCAAGAGTGGAAGTTAAAACAAGTCATTCAAAAAGCAGCTGTTCATTGTGTTGTGTAATTACATATTAGATAAATTTGACGCATTTTTAGAAACAATAACAATTTAATAGAAATTAGTTTTACAAACTTCAGTAAAAAAAGAATCAAATTGCTCCCATTTCCAGCTGCTCAGAATACCATTTTACTCCATGAGTTAATCATAGAATCATATTGAACCCTACTATGATTTGGATGGGAAGAGACCTCAGATCCACCCACCATGGGCAGGGACACACCCCCCCAGCCCAGGGTGCCCAAAGCCCCATCCAACCTGACCTTGAACCCTGTCAGGGATCCAGGGGCAGCCCCAGCTTCTCTGGACACCCTGTGACAGGGTCTCCCCACCCTTACACTTGCAAAGTGGTATGTGCTGCCCCAGAGTGAAGCAGTTCCTTCACATTGTCCTTAAGCTGTATTGGCAGGCAAAGTGTTTGTCCTGCCAATACTGAGGACTCTGTGAGGAAAGCTTTGCAGGCACAATGTGGAGTGTGAAGGTGGCATGATCACTAAGCACTCTGAGGACACCACCATCTTCCTAGTTCCTGAAAAGAAACTATAAATAGCTGTTTGGGAGTGTTTTGTGCATCTCTGATTCCTGTAACCCATTAGATTAGGAAAAAGACTATTATTCTGTGTTTTGATCAGAGCCAGCTGTTTATTTAGCCCTAAAAGCAAGGGGTGAGGCAGGGATGATAATGTGGCTATGGATAATTCCAAAACATCTATCACATACAGATAGATTCTGTCACTTTACTCCCAGTGAATAATCCTGAAATGAATGAGAGTGTTGGTGGAATAAAATAGTATGTATTGCAAGGGTGTCAGGATACAGACCACAAAAATCTGAATCCTAGGACAGAAAAGTGAGGAGTAGCATGAATTCCAAGACTGGCACCTTGGTGATGAAGTAAGCAGGAAGTCAGCTGTGAAACTTTGAACCTCTTCCTTCAGTGGCTGAATTCAGATTTTGCAATTTACTCAAAGATTAGGAGATAAATGAGCAAAGAAAACACAACAAAACACAAACATGTTCTCTAAAAGAATGGGAGAATTGGCAAGTTGATAAAGAACCTTGTGTCTGTTCAAAGGTGACCTAGGTCAGCAGGGGATGAATTTGCCTTCTTTTTTGTCAGGAGTTTAATGTTTGTTAAGGGTCCATGGATTTCTCCATTTCCTGAGCTTTTTTTTTCTCTCCAATCTGGCAATTCTACAAAGCACATGTTGGACTTTAAACGTATTTGCCTAGCTTTCTGGGTGCTACAAAATGCAAATAAAGACACTGGCATCAAAAAGGGATGGAGTCCTTTGAAGATGAAGGGTTTGACACAGAGCCAACGAGCCAATGGACCGGTGAGAACTGGAATTCTCCTGGGACTCAAAGGACACTATACCTGTTGACAAAAGCAAACATGCATGAGAGAGGAACCAGGGGAGATCTTCCTTGCTTTCTCCCAGCTACTTACTTAGGCCAATAGAGGTGCCTCAATTCAGCTTCAGAACTGAAGTAGTTAAAGAAAAAAACTGATAAGAAACTTGCTGGAGGGCTATTACAGAGGAGAAGGTGGGAAATGAGAAGTTTCATATTGCCTGTATTAAAATTGGACATGTTCCTTGTGTCTGAGTTAACTTATGGCTCTGCTGGTGTAACCAAGCCAGCAGTAAGGATCCCAGCCCAATAGAACTTTGAGCCCTGTAGGGGTTTTGGTTCATTGGTTGGTTGGTTTTTAGTTTTGAGGGTTTCTGTTGTTTAGAATTTTGGTGGTTTGTTTTGTGGGTTTTTGGATGTTTTGTGTGTGCAATGCTAGATGCCAGTTCCAAAACCTTTCTGGAGATGCTGAAGAATAGCATACCTAGGATAACACCTTATCATGCTTCAGAAACAATCAGGAATCAAAAAAAGCAGCCTTCTCCAGCACCAGTGACCCATCCAGGCTCAGTGGCATTATTCTGAAGTAAATAAACTAAACTTTCTTAGGGAAAAAAAGTGCAAAGCAGTGACTGATTTTTGTGCCTCACTCCAGCTCTTAAGGTGCTTCTCATCTCCTGTAGAACTCCAGAGCAGGAACTCAATTGGCTGGCAGCAATGTGCAGAGTCAAGTGTTAAAATGCAGCCACTACCATAGAAATAACAATAACTCTATCGCATGAAGCGATCAGGGTTTCTTTTTCAGAATCTAATTATGTTAAAATAAGTGGAATTATGTTGCTTTTCATTTTTTCAGTCAGTAAATTCCAAAAGAGGATTTGCCCCGTTTCTACAATGTGCTTAAGGACTTACAGTACACGATCAAATGCAGATTTATTAGGGGCATGAGGAGCTGGCATACGGCACTTTCTGCTTAAAGCTGCTCAGTACCTTTTCATTCTGGTCAAGGAGGATTTCTAATTATTATTTTTTTCCATCTTAATCATTATTCCGGAGACCAATGTGGCCTTGCATTTTCCAGAGCTTTTTTTATTGCACAGAAAAAAGTGATGAACATTTTTTACTATAAACAGCTGGGGAAATTGGTGTTATGGATAGAACCTAGAAAACATGAATTGAAGAAAATACCACACAAACATCTCTAGAGGAAGGTTTTTTTCCTTCTTTTTATTGACACGGTCAGTGAGAACACTGACTTCAGTGGATACAGAGATCAGATCACAGTATCTCTCTAACTCTCCCCCTCTGCTGGCAATTCAGTTCTTGCTGTGCTGTCAGAGCTGCATAGGATCTCTGAGCTTTGTAAAACCATTTCTTAACAAGTCATGTAGTACCTTTCCTCATTTTAGTCAAAACATGAAGCACCTCAGAAAACTCTGGGACAGTGGAAAGCAGGAAAAGTAATAAAAGCTGGGGGAGGACAGGTAGATTCTGCAGTCTGAACTGTATCTGTTTACTTTTTAGAATGATTGGAACCTGGGATTGATAACACCTGCTCAAGACGATAGCATGTTTCTGGTTCGAACGCAAGGAAGGAGCAAGCTTTCAGTGAGGGCACCTTAGATTTTTCCAACACTCTATTTGATAACCCAAAAAAATTTCCACCACTAAGCCAACAAAGCATTACATTATTCTTATATTTTGAAACCCAAAATAAATAACGTGCAAACCAGTGGCTGTAGGTAAGATTATTTCACACACCTTTGAAAGCCACTGTGATTTGCAGGATATACAGCACTGACATAGTCCATTCTCTGCAGCATCATACATCGTAGAGCTTCAAAATCCTGCTTTGAAATGGCCAGGAAGATTGGATGGTTGTATGTGAAATATGTGAACATGATGTGAGAGCCGTTTGTCTGACAAGAATATCTTCCTCCTCCTGTTTCACAGCCCTTCTTGAGGCAGGCTTTTTTTTTCTTAATTTGTTCTGAATCTGCTCTCCACAATTCTTTGCTTTGTTCAGCACTAAGGCATGAAAGTTGCCAAATGTAAATGACAAACTATTGGAGGAAGAGAAAACCAGTCCTTTAAGTAAACTTTTCCACCAGTGTTTAGAAATTTCCTCTCTCAGTAGAAGCAGAAGCATTTCTTTTCAATGATTCTCCTGGCCAGCTATAAATATGTTTAAACATATATAAAAAGATATATATAAAACAGAAAACTCGGATACTATGGAAGTCCTGATTTTGGACAGAAACTTAAAGTACTCTGTCTTTGATGGAAAAATTCTCACCTGGAAATAAAGATCCCAAGTATTTTTTGAGTCATAGGAGGCTTTTAGATTCCCAGGTACATGCTTCATCCTAAAGACACGTGTCCTCTCTCCACACCCAGTCTGAAGCAGCGAACAAGCATGCAATGAGCTAAATCTATTAAGTTGGTAGGCAGATTATTTTGCAATGGTGGAGTAAGAAGCAATCTCAGCCAAAAATAAAATTGCTAATGTTCAAGAGAATGGCAGAGAGGTATGTCTTAGACAAATGAAGTTCTAACCTTCATTAACCCAATTCAAAGGTTTATCTGAATTGCCTGAGCAGGTCCACAGATTGAACGGTTGCTTCGTTTTCTTCTGGTATAATTCTATATAAAGAAACATCTTTTTAATTTATTGGTTTTTTTGAGAGGAGAAGAAAGCACAATCAATATCTTACTGAAATAATCTTTTTTTTGTTAAGTCAAAAGGAAAAAAAATAAAGGAGCCCATTTTCTCTGTATTCTTTCAGTGCTGATGAAAGGTGAGACAACGTTCAGAAAAAGAATTTGCTAGCCTGGGACTTTGGCACATTTTCAGCATTCAGACACTTTCACCTTGTCTTTTGTTCCCAGCTCAAATTCAGAAAATCCTCTTAAGTTAATTTGTTTCCCAGCACAAAAATCATAGGAAACCTAAACCCAGAGAAAGAGCATTGGCTTCTTTGCTTTCCTCTCCAGAAGCATGAGATAATCCCGCTCAGCAGGAGCACGGCAGAGCCCGGCTTCGGGAAGTGCTCTCAGGTTGAAGGTTTGAGATCACGACTGGAACGTGGCAGGCTTTTAAACCCGGTAACGGATACCGCCAAGGAGGCCGGGAAGCTTTGCTGAGTGGCCTTGCCGGGAGTTTCTCAGCCGTCCCGCTCAAGGCTGCGCTGTTCCCGGCTGGAGGGAGGGAGGGAGGGAGAGAGGGAGGGATGGAGGGAGACAGACCCACCCCCGGGAGGTGCCGGTGCTCGGTCGCGGCCGCCGGCCGTGGTGCTGAAGGGATAGCGCCCACCCCCGGCCCCAGCCCCGGCCCCGGCTCCGCTCGCTCCCCTGCCCAGATTCTCCCTTCGCTCCCTGACCGCTCCTGATGTTTTCGAGTCGTTTTGCAAATAGGAAGGAAAAGGGAGGCGGTGTTAAAGTGCTTCTACAGCACTTTCTGGCAGAAAAGTTGTGCGAAGCTGTGTTCCTGCCCCGGTGCTTGCTTTACTACAGAAACATAGGACCACAGAATCATTTACATTGGAAAAGATCTTTAAGACCATGGAGTCTAACCATAAACCTAACACTGCCGAGGCCACCGCTAAGCCATGTCCCTAAGTACCACATCTGCCCATCTTTTAAATGACTCCATGGATGGTGACTCAAGTGTTTCCCTGGGCAGCCTGTTCCAGTGCTTGATAACTCTTTCTGTGAAGAAATTTTTCCTCTTATCCAATTTAAACCTCCTCTGGCACAACTTGAGGCTGTTTCCTCTTGTCCTATCACTTGTTACTTGGAACCAACACCAACCTCACTACACCCTCCTTTCAGGTAGTTGCTGAGAGCGATCAGGGCCCCCTTCATCCTCTTTTTCTCCAGACTAAACAACCCCAGTTCCCTCAGCCACTCCTCATAAGACTTGTGCTCCAGACCCTTTACCAGCTTCGTTGCTCTTTGGACATTCTCCAGCACTGCAGTGTCTGTGGACAGTGTCCATTATGCTCTGTGGAACTTAATTTCTCCTCCCCAGTAACAATTACTGAGACTTTAAATATTACAGTAGTACTTAATGCCTCCAGTAATGGCCTGTTGTGCTGCTTTACCAACACAGAGCAAAGAATTGGTCTCCAGCCTGAATTGCCTACAGCTTAATTAGGTATGACACACATTACTTCTTGTGCTAAACTGCTGCAGGGGGATGTTGTATGTTGTTAAACAGCTGCTGGATTCTGCCCGAGAGGGAATTCTATTTATGGGTTGTATTTTGGGTTGTAAAGTTTGCAACTATGCTTAGGAAACAGCAAAGCTATAGAACAGTGCTGAATTATTAAGGATGTTCAGTCACACAGAACAATAACCATAAAACAAGGGGTCAGACACTGGCTGGCCCCATGTGGGTAGAGTACAGGGGTGGAAAGCGTAGGTCATCCTGAGTGCAAGGGCTACTGCTGAGTAGCAATACCTAAGCGGTCAGAGACCATTAACAATTACCCTCTGGCCTGTGGAACAGGCTGGATCCAGACAGCTCAAACATAATGTAACCCCACTGGAGAGCCTGTACTTATGAAATGGGAAGTTCTGGGAGACATTTCCTTACTCACTGAAGAATCTGGAACCTGGAAGTACAAATGTTAGTGAACATTAAGACCTTTTTCTTCTTCAGGTACTTTGGATAAAAATGGCTTCCCGATTCTCAGTAACATCTTAAACCCAAGAGGTCAGCTATGGAGTTGGCAAGGGTCAGGCTATTTCTATTTATCAGGTATCCCATTTGAATTCCCCTGTCAAGAACTGAATATTTAGGATTTCCATGGCAACATATTTCTGAACCCATATTACAGTCAGACTGACGCGTGTCAACTGATACAGGGATGCAGGAGGTAGTGGCTGAATTTATTCAAGCAATCACATTCTCTTTTCCAAGGCTAATGCACATGAATACCGAGTTAGCAAACTGAATTGACAGGGATTCCATCTCAATTAACATGTATAGTGTTCCAGCTCAGGAAAGTAGCATTTAATTGATGAGTGGGATTATATTTACATAGCAATTATAGCAAAGTCAAGGTTGGCTTTATGTGAGAGACTATTTGCTGTAATATCTTGCCCCTTGGTTGTCCAGGAAAGCTGATCCTTTATGGGCAAGAAAAAAATCAGAACAGATGCACTCAGCTTTTACATGTGCTTCTTTTCATATTCTGCAACTACTTACTTCATGAAGCCAACTCAGTAGTCACATTGTGGTTGCCTTAGATACATACATTAATTTACTCCATTATAACTTCAATGCTGATTGTTTAACTGCACAAGTATTAATAGTTATTAACTGCTATCCTCACATGGCTGTTTGGTGGCTAATGTAAAATGAATGAGAGCTCATTCTAAATCCCATATAAGTCAATGGGCATCTTTCTCCTCATTTCATTCAGAGCTGGAATTAGCTATCCCTATTTCAGTGCCCTCAAATATTCATTTTTTGTCCTCAAGACACCTCTGCAAGGTAAGGTAATGCCACTGACTCAGTTTCACAGCTGGGAGGCTGGAGCAGAAAAGTTACTTCAGAATCATCCAGCAGATAGAGGTCCTGACCCTCATCTTCCCTTCAGTCTGGATTTCTTTCCATGGATAGTGGGATGTGGAGAGAGGAAAGGTGCATGCCTGAGTTTTGCTCCAACATGGAGTTGGATTCAGGGTGAGGGAAGCATCTGGAAATGTAGGAGGCAGTTTTACATCTCGTAGTTCTGTGTAGTCAGAGAGACCAATGGCTGTATTCAGATATCTTCTTGTGGGGCCTGGCATGGAGTTAGGTTCTACTGATGGCTCTGGAAGCAAGAGGTTGGTGAGGAATTCAAACCATCTAATGTCTGTGGCATGGCAAGGAGAAATATGCATGGCAACTATGCTGGGTCATCTGAATAGCTCTAGATACTGCTGAGAAGGAAGGGCTGTACTCAGGAGTCTAATACATGCAATACTCATTTTTGTCTGTTGACTTATCCAGGGACCCAGGGCCTGCCATCCTTGAATTCCCAACAGAACCATTGTTCTCTTGAACTCTGAGAGTAGAAAAGTGTGATTTTGGGCCATCTTTTGTTATTAACCAGGAGGTTATGTCTAAATGGCTTACCTAGGGATGTACTAGGCTAGAGACAGGGAAATCAACAAAAAGAGTTTTAGAGTTTTCTTCTCTTAATCTAGACTTTCACTGCTCTTGGTCTTATTGCCATGGAAATTGTCTCCATAGCTGGTATTAGAATTGCCTTGTTGACATCATTAGTAAAGCATATAATAGATAGCTGAACTGCTCTGATATTTGTCTTTAGGAGAACAGCTATTGAGACTCCAGAGGCAAATTAGAAAAAGCATAGACTCTTTATTAGTAGAACTTAATTTAACTGTATTCAAACTTCATTAAGGAGTAAAAAAAAAATGACCTTTCTTAATACACTCTTTCTTTATAAAGTATGAAATAAGGATATTAGATTAGTTTGATCCTGGTTCTTATTATGCACACACAGTAGATGAGAATGCAAAAAATCTCTCATTCAGTTAGGTACTCTTGGATGTCAAATCAAAGACCAGGTGCTCCACAAGCCCATTTCCTTTCTTCAGTGTTTTATGTTTCCTAGCCCTGTAATTCCCTCCAGGAAACCAGAAGAAATCTTAATTTCTTACCCCCCTCCCCCCATTAAAGTAACAGCTCTGGTCATTTAAACAATCAAGCACATGTTCTTACACTGTCTGCACCTCATGCTATCCATAAATGGTGATGTGGTAAGAAAAACCATGGAGGAAAGGAAAGGAAATGACATTAACCTTTTCCATCTGATAAATAAGGGCTCTATTCAGCTGCAATAATCCACATCCTTCCCTAGAGATCCCGTTAATGCAATACCTAAGGGCTCAGTTCATTTAAAATTATTTCCACACTGGCCAGCTGATTTCTTGGTGAATTATTCAGTCCCCAGACTGAAATATTCTCCCTGTGCAACACCATGTGTAAAAGGGTAGAGCTCTTCTGTAGGTCCCAAAAGTCTGAGTTTCCTGTCAGAGGTGCCAGGGGGTCTGTGACATCCACATCCTTATCTGTGCCCCTTGGAACTTCTGTGCTGGTTTTCATGGGACCACCAATCTGTAAGCACTGAAGGCAGCATACCTTGTCCCCCCTACTCTGCAGGGGGCTTCTCATCTCCCTGTCAAACTTTAAGCACCTGCAGTTTATAGGTAGTAAAGAAGAGAGTTTGAACTTTGAATAGGTGGAAATTTAGAGCAACAGACTCAGCCAGTTCAAAAAACGCAGCCTGGATTATGCACACTGTTGCTGGTGCTTGGGGTGATCCATGTGCATCACAACCACTGCAAGGCTGCTTGAGTGGTCCCCACTCTTAAGGCTAAAAGCTGGGAATTGAAATGCAGGGTGGGGTTTGTTCCTCTTTTCCCCTTTTCAATGGCTCCAGTAGAATTGGTATCTGCCGAGCTATGCCTGCCCAGCAAACCTGCAAAGCCAAAGCACTGCTTGAGGTAGATGCTTTCAAAGCAGGACAGGGGAGCAGGGCATCCAGAATCCAATTGCAAATCAGGGGGAAACAGCACACTAACATCAGTAGCAACATGTGAAAATCTCTGATTTATTCTATTCAGTTGTATTGATCCACAGTTGATTGAAAACCATGGGAATCCTGTCACTGGCATTAAGACAGTTTGGATTAAGTTCCTATGTTACGACACATGGGCCTTTTTTTTTTTCTTTGAAGGGAGTGTAACTAATTGAATACACCAAACTGAAGTTGTATGCAATTTTGCAACCTTTCTGAAGCTGTAATAAGCTGTGCTCTGAGGGCTCATTATTAGACTGTCTTGAAACTTGCTAGTTAAACAGGAAAAACAAGAAATCTGACCTCACTGTAGTACTTAATTGAAGTGCATCATTTATTGACTGATTTTAAGCTCTTATAGCAGCTCTGTTTGCTGAGAACTATGGGCCAGCTCTTGGCTTGTATGGACCCTGAGCTCCTGGGGTGGACAGAGCTTAGCCACACACGTCAGGCATCACAGGGCTGGACTGGGGCTGAGCAGGAAGCTATAGCTGGAGATCAGCACATTCTCCCTTGCTGCAATGCTCTTCAGCTGCTCTCCTCTGGGAGCCCATGTGGGCTCAATATGCCAGGGGTAAAGCAGGGATGTTGCACTGGGCATGTTTTAACTCCCAGCTCTGTTGCTGGGGCAGGAAACAGGGTCAGCAGAGAGAATAAAACCCTTTGGATCTACCCTGGCTCCTTAAGGATTCTGCAAGTTGCAAATCTTTAGAAGGATCAGGATCTCCAGCCTCATAATGCTGAGGAGGGAGGACAGAGAATGCTGTTCCACATCAGTGCCAAAGCAAGCTACAGCTGGATCTCTCTGCTAGTAAATCTACCTCTGATACTGTAATGCTGAGACTGGCACACACTTAATGCTAATACGCTCTTATCCCCATCCCATCTGTATTAGAAATTAAGGCAGAAACATGAAGACCATTACCATGCTGTAATCTTAAGAACAGTTTCTCACTTCATCGAGGCACTCAGCAGTGCTGGTGCACTCAGCCATGATTCATTATCACTGAACTTTGGGGCTGGCCTTAGCCAGTTTTATCTGGATTCAGTTAATTTGTTCCACTGGCAGGAAAGATTTCTGATAATTTCTGTTATCTCCCTGGAAATCTTAAGTAGGGAGCTGAACACAGCTGAGAACTGTTGCCTGATATAAGAAAATGCATTCTGGAGGAGCCTGGGGAGGAGTGGAAGTCACAGACAGACCTGGCCCTGCCTTGGTGTAGGACAAACCGAAGCTCAGCTAGCAAGAGGTGGAACTGAGCAGTGTTGTATGTGATGCCTTACTAACTTTGTGTGATACTCATTGAATTCTCCTCTAATCTAGGTGACCATAATGTTAAACTAAACTGACTGTTTATTTCCAAAAGTCTTGGAATACTTACGGCTTTGCAGAGCTGTTGCTTCATCAGCACACTGAGCACGGGAATGCCAGCAGGAGTGACGCAGGTAAATGAAGTCTGTGAAACTTCATTGTTATAAACCAGCTGCAGATCTGACCCGGAGGAGATAAAGATTCTACTCAAGGAGTCCGTGATGCAAATTTATGCAGATGACTGTCATTAGTCTACTGTATGTTTGCTGGAAACAACTGGGTAAGGAAGAGACAGCTCCTCTGCAGAGACCAGGCCACAGAAATCGCAGATTTGTGCCCAGACTGCCACCTTAGGAAACACAGCAGAGCACAGAAGAAACTCACCTCCCAGTTCTTTTGGCAGATTGCAGGAAAGTGGAAGTGTAAAGGTGATTTCATCCCCAGCCACCAACCTGTGGGCTTTTCTTTCTTAACATTCTTTAACATCAATTTCTGCCCATGGGTCTGCAGTAGCAAAGCTCGGTGGTGTGGTGGGCACAGGCACGAGCAGCAGCGGTGCACATAGGTAGGAGCTGGCTGACACAGGCCCTAGTGATAAGCTCAGTGTCAGATCACTGTCTGCCTCTTCTGTGTAACTCTCTCTAATGAGCTGAGTTAAAAACCCTTTGTAGTAGCAGGAGTTTCCAGGAAGGCATTGTGTCTGGGTGAGCCAGAACAGCCTCTGGAAGCACACAGTCAATTGCTCTGTACTGTCTATGCCTCTTTTTACACTGACCTCATTTTTGTGGTGTGGCCTGCTAAAGATCTCTCCCAGTTTTCTGGGACTGCTGTCACATTTCAGGTGACCTGACAGAAGGCCAGCAGGTCTCTGCAACCACGTCGCAGGGTGGAGTAGAACAGGAGTTTAAAATAGCCCAGTTTCTGCTGCAGGTTAGCAGCAGCAGAGGGATCTGGGGGAAAAACGAGGACTTTGGACATCTACTGGCAGCTTTTATTATACATAGTGGTGATGGGATGCAAGAATAACATCCAAGGCCTGAGGATATTTTTGCTGCATGCAAGAAGCCCTTTCCACTTTTACCAAAATCCTCTCTTCAAGGCTGCCTTAGAGGGGCTATAATTATCTGTTGGATCAGTTATCAGAGAAATGGAAAAGGTCTGGGGCCAAATTAGTTCCTGGTGTAAATCCTCTGGTTGCTTCATGCTTATTGCAAAGTAGTCCTTGAGCCTTTTTGAGGAACACAAAAAATAATTCAGAGAACTGCTGGGCTCCCAAATGTAGCATATTTCTCATCAGTTCTAATGTGCTGAAGGGATGGGATTTTCTGTGAACTTTTCCCAAACAGTCTTGCAATTTTTTTCTCTCTTTGAGAGGGGGAGGAGTTGTGCCTAAAAAAACAAACCCAACCTGTCGTTCTAAGCTCTGCCAACCTGTCAGTCCAGCCATGCAAGAGAGAGGGAGAGAGACAGAGAAAAAGAAAGGAGGGAGTGAAGCAGAGATTCTTTCAGATCTCAGCAGACATTAAGGTAAAGCCCATTTCTCATTCCCTTAATTATGCTTGTCTCTGTGTGTGTACATGTAAACAGAAATTCTGTTACCTTAGAGAGTTTTAAACTAACTAGATAACCTGTGTGGGAATAAATCTTGTTCAACTGGAAAACTGTGTTTTGCATTGTAACCTGGCAGCTTGTTAGTTGTTGTTTGGAAACAGAGTTTCTCTCTCTGAAATTCAGGAGAGTTCATGTTCATTTGAATATTTAAAAGAGGCAGAGCTCTAGTGCTTGTTTGAATACATGTTTGGGAGGGATATTCAGCTGTGCAATTTCAGGGCTGAAGCCAGCCTCTAATTACTGAAGATCAGGATAAGAACTTGTTAGAGGAGGGAAATTCTTCCAAAGCTGCCTATTGCAGGGCTCTTACACCTTCTTCTGGAGCATTTGGTGTTAGACAGTGTTGGAGCCAGGATACGAGACTAGACAGACTGTGGGTCAGATCCAGTTTGGCAGTTCCTCCATTCCTCCATTTCTGGTGGGGTTTATCCTACTTGTCATTACCAGAGGAGGAACAAAGCTAAGGTGCAGCAAAACTGCCCGCATGAATTCTTGAGTTAGGAGGGCAGACCAGCAGAGGCACTTTCAGCTCATACCAGAGGAAATTGAAGGTTACAGACTGTGAGAAATGTTGGCTGAAATAAGTGTGAGTCAGAAGAATCATTCTGCCCCAGAGCTTGCCACATGAGTCTGTTCTGGGCAACCAGTTTGTTGGAACAACTGTAGTCGATGGGGCCTGGTAGTGAAGGCCTGAAGTACAAGAAGGGACACAATTTTGTTAGATCTGAGTGTCTGTGCATGAGGACTTGTGCAAATGTGTACTCGTGCACAAATGTGTATGCATAAGGAGTCTGCTGAGATATTCTGACCCCTAGTATGCCAGGAAAATATGCAAACAAAGGTAAGAAAGGAGGAATTGTGTTTATACACCTTAGATGTACCCCTATTTCTACATTTCTAAATCCTGAACAAACATTTTAAACTGTACTGAAAACTCTGTATTATCTTTCTAAGTAGGCTGAAGCTCTGGGGAGGTCACATAGAAGGCAAACTGGTGGACAGGATTTCCTTTCTTTTCTGTATATTGAGGCTTTTCAATCCTCCTGCCAAGGTGTGCCTGCTGAAGGATAACAATACTAACCCAACAGACAGAACAAGTTGAAAGATGGCAGAGAAGGACAATACAATGGTGGTGTTGCTCACTGCACGGGTTGCAGTGCCCTTGCCAGGGGGTTGGTTGCGTAATACTGGCTACTGCATCTTCCTTGTTCTTAAACGTCTTCAAATCCTTGTGCCTGTGATATGTGTTCCTGGACTGAAGCTCTCCTCCCATGGCAGTGGCCACAGCAGAGTTTTGCAAAGAAGACAGAGGTGATCCAGATTAGAGAGGAGTGGTCTGTGAGGAGGTCTGTGAGGTGGTCTGTCCATAAGACTGTTCCTATAAAAAGCCTTCAATGTCCTTGAGTTGCATCACTTCCTTCTGGTAGTGTGGTCTCCTGGGAACTTTGAGCTGGTGTTTCTTATTACCCCTGTAGGGATAGTGATACAGAGTGAAACCATAAGCTTTTAATACACAAATGAAATAATTTTATAGGTTGGGGGATTGTAGTATTGTTATAAGCTTTCCTTTTCAAGAGACCATAGGAGATGGAGGAGAGGAAGTGAATACTTCAGTTTTGGTGGGGATAAGCATTCCTACTGCTAGCTACAGTAACAGAAATTAGTTACTGAAACAAAGGAAAGGAGGAAAATTCTTTAGCTTTCATAATCGTCAAAGACTTCACTAACTGCCCCCAGAGCAATTTTTTATCTTTTTACTCTCTTCTCTCTCCTCTCTCTGTCTTTCCTTTTGTTTACACGATTTAAAGCAAGGCAAAGGTAGCTTGGGGCCTCTACATGACACACACATTTTTGAAATGGGGGAAAACCTTCTGATGGTCTTGTTTCATCCCTGCTTTTGAAAGGGTGTGACTGTACTGATGTCACAAGATTGGTGCTAAAGTCAGCCAAGCTCCCTAGAGACCAGACAATTGATCCATGTACTTTGAAAGGCAGGATTATAGTACCTGTTGATAAATGGTTTAGCGCTGCTTAGCAAATCTCAGTTGATCAATCAGAGTTAACCAGCTGCAAACTCGCTAAATTCAGGCAACTTCCAGGCAATCCATAGTGTAGATGGGATTCGTTAGCTTGGCAGTAACAAGCCAGCACTGCAACAGAAGGGAAGAAATGTCAGAAACACAAGTCAAGTACTTACCAAGTATTCTTGTCTCTGTTGTTCTGGAGACAGAAAGAGCAGGGCCTGATGCATTGCTCATTTGTTCAGGAAAGTGTTTCTAAAGAAACAAACTTTTGTAAAGGAAGTGCTACCAGACAAAAAGGTTGAAACCTGAGAAACCCTCCTGCCAGAAGGGGTTCTGAATAGTTCTTGGAAAGATCAGTTGGAAAACAGTTCATGCTGAGAAAGTTTCTGCCTTTCCTCAACACACTGCTAATTGACCTCGCTCACTATTCTCAAGCGTGACTAAGATTCTCTAGGTTGGCTGATGCCTAGCTCTTGCTTTTATTAGTTACCTTTCTTGCCCAATATTCTCACCATGAACTTTTTGGTGAGAACATTTGGTACCAGAACATCCATTTTCAGTAACCTACTGTGCAATTAAAAGGCCAGATGGTAAATACAAACAAGCCGAACAAACAAACCCAGCCTCAGGTTTCTGTTTGTTTTTTTCAATTGGGATAAGAACTTGACTCGATTCTTCATCTTTTCATCTCATATTGTAAAAGCAGACTACTTGTCTGTCCTGTCTGGCAGGAAGCAATGCTGTAACCCAAGAAGCCACTGTGCTGCTTTTCACAAGGAACTGCTCATTTTTTGTAGTTTGCAGTCATGATAGTCATACTGGTTCCTCTTTTTAAAGCAGTTAAATTTGTGTTTTGAGAGTGTAGACAGGGGAGAATATGCTTCAGCTACACAAATGTTATTTGTGGTGACATGCTGGACTGGAGAATTGGAAGAGTGGAGAGTGTTTCAGCCCTTAATTTCCTGTGGAAAGATTCAGCTGAGGAAGCATTGAATTTTTGGTTTCTCTTTGCTGTCAACATGGTAGAGGATAGTAGGTCAGTACTAGCCTGAGAAGTTCTAAGAACTGATATTTGATAAAAATCAACAGTCTGGGAAACAAACTGAATAGAGGCGATTTCAGTGAACAACCATTTTTCAGACCAGGTTTCTTGCCCCTCCAAAGGCAACCCAGGAGAAGGACTCACTAGGCAGTGTGAAACAAAGAGTCATCTACATAAAAGAGTAAAACTAGCTGGGAATTTTCCATGAATAAGAACTAAAGGCAAACCTTATGTTTACAAATTGGCACTGTTACAGTACCAGCATCACGTCATTGCTTCTTTGGAATTCTGCACCCTAGCAGTGATCACACCTGAAGAACCTCTACTTACCTGAATTCTGACGTGGCCAGATGGCCTATTTTGCTATCCAAGAAATGTGGAGCCTTAGCAGCTGTGGGAGAACATGCACATTTTCTAACTGGCATTCTCCCACTCAAAGATAGTGCAAGACAAGTCTGAACAACTGAGATGATATTCACTTAATACGTGCAAAAGTAGATGGCATAAAACACTGCCTACTTTCCACCAGAAATCTCAGTGGGGAAATTCAAACATTTTTATTTCCACTCACAAGTCTTAACCAGTTGCTTGACTATTAATGAAAATCCTTTTATTTTTCCAAAACTTAGTGAGAACTCTTTCCAGGAGTGTCCTGTGGTGAGGTTTCCAGTGCACTCTTGCTTTGGATAGACTTAGAACATTATTTTTTTCATGGCATTTTGTTGCCATTTTGTTGCAAAGAAATGAGGCAACTGGTGTCTCCTGCGAAAAAAAAACCAACCCAAATAACCTTCAAACTTCTAGAAGTTTTTGTTATTCAGCTTTCAAAAAGATTTGATTTAGGCTTTTTCAATAGGAATAAATAATTTGTGCTTCACTTTATCTACACGAGTCTGTTCAAATCGAGGTAAATGATTGGTGTGGCAGAGTTTTGGATTGAGGTGCAGTTGCCCTGGTAACAATCGAGAGTGAAATCAGAACCTTTTGAACAGCCAGTGGAATGTGGTTCTACTTGGATGACAATAGGTCAAAGCATTTTAATGGGTAAAAACGTAATCCAGTACAATAGGATTTATTGCCACTATGTCATCAGATTGACACTATTCCTGCAAATTCTTTAGCTTGTGACAGACTTCAAATGAAATCTGTTTAGTGGAAAATCTTGTAAAATGACATTAATCATTTTGTTTTCCAAATCAACCAAAGAGCCTGTGTGTCTCAGGGGGTTAGAAAGAATATCTTCCAAGTGAGTGAAATTCAACCTCTCTGCACAGAGCCTTAATGAATGGCTGTTCTGGACACAATAAATGGTTCTAAGAACTACAGGCTCATTTCTGCAGGGTGCTGAGTACTCTGGTCCAAGTCAACTGGAGAACTTCCACACTTGCTTAATTTTACACTAACAAAATAGTTCCTAGTTATTTCTAGGATGGTTATTCATACTCTTAAACCCGATTGTATTTGCTGACAGACAAGACCTTGCAGGATTAAGTCCTAAACCAACACTGGAAGAAAAGATTCCCTGTTCCGTATGGCAGGGGCATGGGGCAATATTTCATCCCTCCTGCTGACATCTTTCCAACTTCTGCAATAACGATCCTTTTCTTCTGAAAGATCCCAGAGTGCTGTCTAAACTAATAAAAGGCAGCCACAGCTAGGAGCAACAATGCATAAGAGCAAGACAGGAGAATATGTTGCCTGCAGCTTTAAGGAAATGTCAGGTGACGGTGCCAAAGTCTGCCCCTATACCCCAGAGCCAAAAACTTGGCTTGGCATCCAGAAGGATGTCAGTAAGGGACCTCTGTCACACATAGAGGTGTCTAGAGCCATCTATTTTACTGACAGGATAGCAGAAATGGCCCTTAATGGGGCGGATGCCCCATTGAACCTTCCACTGATTTTCCTTTCAAAGAGATGGATGTCATTCCCATTCATTTTCCTTTAATATGAAAAGCAGATTCTCCTCCACATGTCCAGTGCCATGCATATCCTTTCATTGTTGATAGGAGGCTTTTACAACAATAAAACTTGAAGCTAGTAAGTATTCCTCTCTTTGCAGTTATTATGCGGTTATGAAGAACAATTGTGCCAGACAATGACACAACCTGTTTCTTGTCTTCCTCAATGGGAAATGGGCTTTGAGTTTTGTGAGGATGTTCATAAACAGCCAAGGGTGTGTAAGGCGAAGAATGACCTCAAAGCTGAGTTTTACACGGGAGAACAAAGAGATCTCTAGCCTTGATTTGAAAAACACCCGAAGATCAAATCAATGGCATCATATCATAATTATCAACACGCGTCATAATGTTGCTGGAACCCACTTGCTGCTTCTGCCTTTAAACACAAGTAAACACAAACTCCTCTCCTAATTGCTATGCAGCTGTCAAGCTTTGTAAATGAAGTTTGTGCTGGCAGTAGCTGGAAGATAACTTCATCTATCTAGCATTCATATGAACTAGAGATTCAGCCTTGCTTCTTTCCGCGGGATGTTTTGTGACATTCTTGTTTTCACATTACTTTCCCTTTGTTACAGTACTTCTGGCTTCCTTCCAGAACCTTTTGGGCTACTTTTTAGTCTCCTTAATCTGTACTTTCTCTCCTGAGCGTAATCAGCATTGCACTAAGACACCCAAGTGATGTGGCACACTGCCTCTGTGGGAAACACCACTTTATGTTTTTCACAGACTTGGTTCCCTGAAGACCTTTTGGTACAACGTGAATACAGCTTAGCACTATACAGAATGTTCCTGAGGAAGAATGCCACCGATCCAAGCTCATGTGATTCAGAGCTTGTCAGGCCTTGAGAGCGATTTGAGGTTTAATTAATCACCTACGGATTTCTGTGAGTCTTAAATGACTCTGGCTTTGTGGCTGGAGAAAGAGATGTTTTTACATGGTTTTACTCTGAAAACAGGAGTAAAAATGACACAGGGCAAATATAGGATAAAACATCTCCCACTTAGGCTGGGGATATCACTTCAAAATGTAATGTTGTTGATCCAACAACAATTTATCCAGCTCCCAACTAATTCGAAGTGAGAGTAAACTTAAAACCAGAGGGTGAAATTCACAGAATCACAAGGTTGGAAAAGACCTTTAAGATCATCAAGTCCAACCATTCCTGTTCTATGCCAAACCATATCCCTAAGTACCTCATCTACTCTTTTTTTGAACACATCCAGGGAAGGTGACTCAGCCCCCTCCCTGGGCAGCCTGTTCCAGGCCTGACAACTCTTTCAGCAAAAAATTTTTGTCTAGTATCTAATGTGACCCTGACCAGGTGCAGCTTGAGGCCATTTCCCCTTGTCCCATCTCCTGTCTCCTGGCTGAAGAGACCATTGCCCACCTTTCTACAATCTCCCTTCAGGTAGTTGTAGGTGGTGATAAGGTCTCCCCTCAGCCTCCTCTTCTCCAGACTAAACATCCCCAGCTCCCTCAGCTGCTCCTCATAGGATTTGTCCTCAAAAATTCTATTCAGGGGTGCTGCTGTCCCCAGTGGCAGCACCCCTGTAAAGTTACTGTGTAATAAACCAGGAAGACATTTCTTTCACAGGTCCGTAGCACCTATGAGGAAACCCAGAAAAGCTGTTTCTCAGAACAATTTTTGGGAATTGTTTTGGCAATAAAGCCAACTCTACTGTAGTTTAGATATCTTTTTTTTGGTGAGTGTTGACATTTGTAATATAACAGATTTTTATTTGATGTATTTTTGTTAGCAGCATCTTGATAAGATCTGCTCTCTTGTTCACAGTGTTTGCCTTTGGGAAGAAAAACAGGAAAAACAGAGCTGACTGATCAGGTCCATGACAAATCTCGATCCTCCCATAAGTAGCTCCTTCAGTCAGTAGTGCTGCCAAGTGAAAATCAAAGGGCAACCATCGAGGTACAGATCTTGGGAGGTGAGGGAGGCATAGTCAGCCTCTATGCAAATCACTGGAAGGCAAAAACCTTATTAAAAAAACCCTAAACTAACTTTTTTTATTAAAAGCAACTTCCTTTTTTTTTTTTCTTCTTCCTATTCACTGTCATTTCTGGAAAGATTTTGATATTTTAAACAAAAAGTAATGTATTAACTTTCCCTGATACAACTGAGGGATTTGCTATTTATTTCAAACCATTATGATGGGACTGAGAACCAGTTTGTTGCATTCCTCCAGTGTCACTGTAAAGCCTTCAACAAGTCTTTTACGTCTCTGGCTCCAGTCTCAGGAAGATTTGAAGCAGGCTTACATTCATTCTTCTTGTGTATTTATAGTTAAACACAAGCATGAATGTTTTTCTCTGAGTTAAACTCAATGTCTTAGGTCTTAGATTGTCCTTATCCCACATGGGATAAGGGATTCCTCTCAAGTCCTTCAGGAGCTGAAGAAACTGATTGCCTACAATGAAAGTGTCCAGTCCTTGGGAGCCCATGGAAGAAGTCATTGGGACTTACTGACAACCTAGTTTGGCAAGAGTGGGTTTGACATGTAATGGTTGAAACGTGGATAGAAAAATAAAGAAGAAAATATTTAGGAAATCACATAAGAAATATTAGTAGAAGTCAACACAAATCAAATAAAGGATAAAACAAGGTCAGGATCTCAGGTTCTCCCCATCTTGAGGAGTGTATCTTTTACAGTGTGGGGTGGATTGTGACAGCCCTTTTCAGTGGCTGTTGCAATGAATGCCACAGGCATGCTGCAGAAAGCACAGCACAGAAAGAACAGCTATCTGCACTCAGCACCTTTGAGAACAGGGAATATGCCCAAAAGACTACTCTAAGGAGCAAGACAGTGAGAAGACATGAAGAAGAGGAGGATTAGGTCTGAGAAACGCTCATAGAGAGGTGATAGATTAATCCAAATGAACAGGATATTGATGTGGGTAGTGACTCATCAGGGTGTCACAGTTAGTATTGGTGCAACTATTGTAAAGGATCTTGAGAAGCACTAAATCTGTCAGCTGCACATGGGCTTGGATGGGGAGGAGAAACTTTCTGTGTGGAGTGATAAATTATGAATAAAGTTTGGCCCATGAAATATTTTATTTGGACCCCCATTAAAAAATGGAATAAATGAAACTCAACTCTGATTTGGGATGAACGTTCCCATCTTTAGAGGAATGAGCAACTTATCTGATGATGTTTAAAAGATGGGGGAGAAGAGGCAAGATTTAAAAGGAGATTCTGCCTATCTTCATATCTCTTAAAATACTGTGACCAGAAACTCACTCAGGTGATCAGGAATAAGTTGTGGCACAGCTTCAAGACACTGAAAAGGAAGCTATGCAGCCCACACACTGAGGTTAAAATTCTTCAATGTATAGTCCAAACACACACACACACACGATTTTCCACTTTTACGTAATTTTAATTATCTGACTTGCAAAACACCAACATACTGTAAATTAGACTGCTGAACCAGGGAAGAGGATGATAGTTGAAAACAAGAGTGGCCAGCACCATGCTGAGTCTAAGTCTGAAAAAAACAACTACTGAGTTTCAGAGGAACCTTCCTTTCCAGATGACATGCAGCCATGCTGAGACAGCTCATGAGGATGTATAGCCAGAGGTTCAGCCATCAGCTCTACAAGGTGTTGAAAGTCATCTCTGAAAGAAGCATCCCATTCCCAAATTTCCTACAGACCTCAGTGGAGTTAAGTAACAGTATGGAAAGTCAACACTCTGCCAAAGTCTGTGAACCAAAGAAAATGAAGATTTTAAAAAAGCCCTTGTTCCTTAGAAAGTATTGCTGTAATTCCAGCAAGCCAAGCCAATTCTGAACAGCAACAATGGATACTGCCTGTGGTGATACTAAGAAACCCAACAGCTCGATCGGATCCAAAACAAGAAATCAAAGACAACCCCTTTGCCGACTTCAGTAGGATTTGGATCAGGCCTCTGATCTCTGAAACCATTTAATATATTTCACAGGCTTTTAAAAAGTGCTGATATATATAGCCTGACAAATGGGGAAGCGTGTTTTGGTTTGGATGAAGTACCAGGAACTTGGGATGCCATGTAGGAAGGACTGTGGGCCTTGGCTGAGCAGCTTCAGTCGAAGGAGCCACATGATATACTCCACCAGACTCAGGAAAAAGTCATGTGTGGGCATATCAAAGGTGGACTTCTGCTGCATCCAAGGAGAGCTGCTCAGAGAAGCAAAAAGTCATCCTTGACCCTGGTAATAGTTGATAAATTGACTTCTTGAAGAGTATTTGACTGCCTGGTTTAATCTGCCTGCACGTGTTAATGTCAGACACGGAATTTTCTCGGGCTTTTCCTACTGAAAAACCCCACTGATACATTGTTTGAGTTGGTCCTTAGCTAATGCTTATCTCAACCTTTCTGATTTGGGAATCAGTCTGGAAAGCCTGATACCATGGAGTTTTTTGTGGTATTTCCTAAGAAATTAGATGGCAGTGGATGTGATTTATTTTATTTACATGTTTCAGTTTGATTTTTTTCTTTCTCCCTTTCACTTCTTAAAGAAGTACTGTAAAGTTCTATTTTCACTGTTAGACCCTATTTTAGATTTGAAAATGTAAGGTTTTGGTGATTTAATTGGCATTCGAGATATGATGAGCCAGCTTCTGGGTATTATAGTGAATTCCTGCTGAGGTCAGTAGCCCAAAGTTGAGCTCAGTAGAAATTTGCAAGTGTTCCTGTCTGCCCTGGATAGCCCTTAGAGGTTAATAACTGATGTCAAGCTACATCTCAGGGAAGTCTCTGCTAGGGCTGGAAAAACTAAAAATAAAGATGTAAGTAAATAAATAGAATTTTAAAAATAAATAAATAAATCGGAGATCCTCAGCATCCTGCTCACATCTTTTCCTCTCATCTGCTGAACAGAACTCACTCATGCTGTTAATTTGGGACTCTGCTCTATTCTGTTCTATTCCTTATATGAAATACAATGGCAAGGCATGTGATCCAAACTCCTTCGACACCAGGACAAGGCTTTCCATTGTCAAAGCTGCAGCCTTTTGAATTGGCAGGATTAAAACTTGCACCGGCAGTAGAAGGGATTCTGTGCTTGTCACATAACTCTCTGGTTAAAGCCACATAACCTTTTCTTCTCTCAGTTGTTTTTGCTGTGTGTGCACACTGCAGGACCAGGGGGCATGGAAGCACGCAGGACTGCAGGAGCTGACTGCAGTGCACCAAGGAGGACAGCCTGGGATCTCCCTACCTTTCCTTCCAGAGGTGCATTCAGACAAAAAGCACAACTGGAAAGACAGCCACTCTGTGTTGTTATGTCACAGTGCCCTTCCCTGGATATCTGGTTTACAATGTGCTCCAGAAAACAGGAAAAAAGGAGTACGCTCTCTGCCTCAGGAAGCAGAACTGCACAGTGTGACGTCAAGGAAACGGCTCCTGAGGCTGGGAGAACCCTTTTAGCATATCAGCTCTTGCCTGCCCCCCAAATCCTACATTATTAACAACTTCTTGTGCTTTGAGAAGAGATAGAACAGCACTGAATTGTGGCAAATAACAGAGCTGAGGGTGTTGGCTCCCTTAAATGAAAGTGGTCAGCATTATCAAATCTGATTCTATCATTGTTCATGACCTGCCAATTACCTATTGTTGAATACATTATTACATTACATCATGTCTATTAAGAGCTGCAACAAACTGTTCTACTGTTCCCTGCCAACAAGACCTGATGGAAAAGTTCCTCGAAGAATTTTTCTGTGCCTCTGTGGGCTGAATGTAATCTGTAAGGTTCAATGTGTGGAGAAATCCCACTGCACACACCTGCAGAACTATTGACATGAACCTTCGCTCCGTGTGTCGGGGGAGGAGGAAATCATAATCAGCACAAAAGCTTGTATTCCATTGCCTCACAGCTAACATGCATTAAAGCCTAGGGGATTCTGCCTGCTGATGTAAGAAATAGGTTTGCCACTGATTTCTGAAGGAAGAGGACTGGATATAAAATATATCCTTTCAGCTGTTCCATGTCCAGTAGGTTTTCAGGTCCAGGATATGTACCAGCTACAGTGTTTTTAAGCTGGGAGGGCTTGGCCAGACACAGAGACTTTTTGCTCCCATCAGCTCAATACCAAAATACAAATGGCTGTAGCTGGTGGGAGGAGAACCAGAAGGAGGGATTTTCAGGCAGGAGGAGATGACAGCAGCCCTGTGCAGATCCAGCTGCTCCGTTGCTGGTGTGACAGGCTACAGTAGTCACACAGCAGGGTCACATCTGAGGGGTGGCCCAGGTGCTGCCATTCACTTTGCTTCCCTGCTGCAGTCGGGGACTTGGCTCATCAAGGTAGCCCTGGGCCACCCCAGCTAAGCCCCATGTCTGCACCGAGTGGGGCTGACGGGGTCATCGTGCTGCCCAGTGAGGTCTGTGTCCGGTCCCCCTGGTACAAGAGCTGCTGAGAGCTGAGGGTTAAAAAGAGGAAGAGAGTCCTGAGAGTCAACAGTTTTAGGTTTCAGCCCTGCCAAATTGTCTGAGACAAAGAATGGCAGTGAGGCCCGAAATCAAGAGTTTCAAGTTGCCAGCACTTTCCATTTCTCATGATATTTCAGTATTTCCACTGCTTGTTCCTGGCTAAAGCCATGCAGTGCATACAGTGTGAATAAATTAAAATAGACATTTTCAGCTTTCTACAGATTTGGGGAATTGCTCTGAGCAGTAAGCAGGGGGCTGGCTCACTTTTAACCTGTCCAGTGACTCTGAAACTGGTAACTAGCCCTCATCAAAGACTAACATTTGGAGTCTCCCTTCTCAGACTGAAGGGGCCAAGCTTCTTTTTATTTTCTTTTTTTTTTTTCTCCTGGTTTTGTTTTAAACAGATCTGGTTTCACTTAGATGAATTAAATGTCAATATATCTGTTAACTGTGAGTTGTTCCAGTGTAGATTACAGCACTATTTCATGTCTAAAATCTGTGCAAAGGTCTGTTGCTGTATGCTATTTATGTCTATCTTTGAAAATGTTTAAAAAACACCTTTATATTGATACTTTAGGTCTTTTCTCTGTACAAGGTAGCGAATAAGAAGTCTAAGAACCCTTTTCTCCAGCTCTGAATTTAGCCTTTTCAAAGTTTTATTTTATTTCTGTATTTGCAATCTTCTCTTCTGCTGTTGGAAGCCCTCTATCACAAAAATGATGGAGAGGAAAGGTGCTACCTGTAAGGTGATGCTTGCAGAACTGGGTGCTACAGATTTGATAGAGTCCCATTGACAGATGGTGAACTGCAGCCCTACACCTCCGCTGCAGTCAGTCGGCCAAGCTGAAATCATCTGAACAACAAACTTCTATTTTAAAGGGAAAGTTGAGCCATTTAAGAGCTTCACTCCAATGGCTTCAAAGACATTAATCTGGATATAAAAATGTTCTGTGGCTGAAGGTCCTGGCTGGGGTGTGCTCCACTCCTGTCAAGTCTGCACAAAAGCATGGACTGATATGAAAGTGCTCTGGGTCATGGTTGGTGATGGGAACCCCTCTCCTACATCGTTACTCCCTGGAGGTGAGGCTCTGAGTTCCATTTAGGGGATATTGCATTCCCCTTCCCCTTTTAGTAAGAAGGAAGGAAGGAAGGAAGGAAGGAAGGAAGGAAGGAAGGAAGGAAGGAACGAAGGAAGGAAGGAAGGAAGGAAGGAAGGAAGGAGGGAAGGAAGGAAGTCAGTCTCAATGCTATTCTATAATAGATTTATTTTGTTTTTTTGAGTAGTGGGGTTTTTTAAAAGAACAAGTACTTGAGTCATTTCCAAAGGAGTTGAAGGTTTCTACTCGTCACATTTCTGGGTTCTGAAGTAAAAGTCCTCCAAGCTTACACCACCACTACTAGAACTGGAATCCTTTCAATCTAAATCCAAAACAGAGCAGGAAGCTGAGGTGAATGCTCAACCAGCGCTAGAGAGATCTGCTTCCATGTGTGGGGGGTAGGAAGGAGACTACCCAATTTCATGTGGAGGTTTTGAGTTGTTTTCTTTTTGATTTAATCTCAGAACAGAATTATTCTGGAGCCAAGATCTAGTCATTGTTTTGCTTGATGTTTTACAAACAGGCTGTTGACTGAAGTTGTCACTGAACAAGAAATCACCCCTGGTTTTTTACATAATGGGAAAATATAGTCATCAAGTGGGTGTAGCCAGAGCTTGTTAGGTATTAGGTTAAGGTGCAATATAGGGATTATCCTCATAAAACACTGAGCCCTAAACTCAAAATATCAAGATTAAATTGACAATTACATTTAGTGGAAGTCTTTAAAAGGCTAAACTTGATACTTAAGGCATCAATTGTTCTGAGCTTAATTTACTGGTGTTCTGAGTGAGCTGATGAGAATCAAAAGTGCAATTCCTTCTGGTACAGCTGCTTATTCAAGAGGAACCAAATGAAGATGACAAATATGATAACAAGATTTCCTTCTTTTCCTTCTGTTAGTGTTTCCTTTGTTGTAATTCTTCACTAGGTATAAGTAGCTGTTGGGTTTGTTCCTCTTGCTGGCACTGCTCTGCTTTATGACCTTTGAAACACAGGAATTTACTTACTTTTCTCCCATATGTAGCGGGGTGAAATTTTCCAAGCTACCAATTTGGGGGGGTCAATGAACACAGGTCTCTGGGACAGTTCTTTATCTCCCTGAGCATGTTTCAGTAGCCAACACAGTAAGATCCTAGCCTTGGCTTAGATAATTAAGGGTATATGCTGATCTTCTGAACTCAGTCTGATGCATACAGGCTTTAGAACAATTTCTGTGCCCTCTCTGCCATTTACTCTAAGGAAATCTTTGGGATTTCTTGATTTCTGCCTTCCTGCTGTTCTGCCTAGCTTCACTGCTCCATTTTTCTCTCTGATAAGTTTTTATTGTGGGGAGGGGACAGTAGGTTTATAAGAATGGTTAGCAAAACCTCTGCAAATTTCTGCACACTTCCTCCTCTGAACAGCAGAACAGTATACAAGAAGAGGCTCCTGATGTGTACTAACATGCCCAGAAATAAAGATGAGGGGAAAAAAAGAAAAAGAAAGTAAAAGCAAGGCAAAAAAAGGGCAAAGTTTGTGTGTTAGTGTTAGAGGAAGGTGAAAATGCTTCCCGGCAACATCTGAGAATCATTTGCAGCAACCGATCCATGAGCTTTAGTGAGTAGAGAATGTTTTTAAATCCTCCCCCACCCCCTTTTGTTAATCTTTACCAGGTAGTAGGACCTTTAATGTAATTCATATGGCTTTCTCAGGGATGGGTAAAATATTTCCATTTTGAAAAATAAGATTTTTTAAATGGCTCTAAGGTTAAAGTTCATGAGCCCCGTGGTAAGTCTGGGGTCTTCTCTCCTTTAAAATTTGGTGGTACTGCTACTACTACTAATAGTAGCCTTCAGACTGTTCTGTAAAGGGTAGTGTGTCTCAGCAGAGCGAACGACGAACATCTGGCTTCAGAGCTTCACTGCCTCTCATTTGGAAGAGGAAAATCATGTGCCTGGTTAAAAGTGTCCCCATGAATGAAGTACAGATCGTAACACAGACTGACATAATTCAGAAATATTGAAGGATTTTTTTTTTAAGACTTAAATGTTCTGAGCAACATCAGACAATATAAAAGAGCTATTAATTGCAATGGATGATTATTATTGCACTCAAGAGACTTTAAAAGGTAGCCTGGAAAAGTTCAGATTTGGCTTACCTTTAAGCACACCCAAAATACTGGGCAACATTTTTAGATGTTTTTGAGTGGCTGAGGAGGCTATTTCCTAAGGCTTTCAAGCACATTCAGGATTTTAGGTCATCTGGGGCACGTCTCTGCTGTGCAATGCCAAATGGCTCTCAGCAATCCAATTTCCAACACGACGCAGAAAGATTAACTCAGATCCTGAGAGCAATATATGTCTGTTAGCGTTGCTCTGCATGGATTCTTTTTTACTCCATCCAGCTTCAGGGCTAGATTATTTGGTTCTGGTTTAGGAAGCTCTGCATCACATTCCCTTTCTTATTACAGACGTACTTTAGCCAGCAGTGTGCCCTGGGGGCTAAGAGAGCCAATGGGATCCTGGGGGGCATCAAGAGGAGGCAGTGTGGCCAGCAGGTCGAAGGAGGTGATCCTCCCCCTCTACTCTGCCCTGGTCAGGCCCCACCTGGAGTATTGTGTCCAGTTCTGGGCTCCCTGGTATAAAAAAGACAGGGATCTTCTGGAGAGTCCAGAGGAGGCTACGAAGATGATGAAGGGCCTGGAGCATCTCTGCTAGGAGGAAAGGCTGGGTGAGCTGAGACTGTTCAGCCTTGAGAAAAGAAGACTAAGGGGGGGACCTTATTAATGTTTACAAATATCCTAAGTATGAGATGCAGGGGGAAAAGGCCAGCCCCTTTTCAGTGGTCTGTGGGGATAGGACATGGGGCAATGGCTGCAAGTTAGAGCATAGGAAGTTCTGCACCAAGATGTGGAAGAACTTTTACACAGTGAGGGTGACAGAGCCCTGGGACAGGCTGCTCAGGGAGGTTGTGGATTCTCCATCTCTGGAGATATTCCAGACCCGTCTGGACACTGACCTGTGCAATATGAGCTGGGGAGCTGCTTTGGCAGGGGGGGTGGACCTGATGATCTCTCGAGGAACCTTCCAACCCCTCTGGTTCTGTGATTCTGTGATTCTACTTTTGATTGTTTTGTAGAACCCAATCTAGCATCTTACTACATGACTTCATTTATACCAGTCAAAACCCCATCACAGACCTCCATGAGCATATATATATATATGTATATATATATATAACCATGACCTGTACTTAGGAAAGACCCTAAGGAGAGTCGTAGTTCCTAATGCAGCATGCCACACAACTGAAGTTGTCTCCTGTCTGTCCAGGCTACTGTAAAGTCAGAGAGGACTTTGCCACATCGCTCTGTTTGTGATGGTTCACAGTTCTTGCCAGCACCAACAAAATCTAAAGATGGTGCCAGCAAAACACCTTTTTTGAAATACAGCGATGCGCTGATGGCAACAGCAGAGTGGAATCGGCTCAGTAGCCTTTGATTCATGAACTGTTTAGTTCCTTTTAGAGTCCCAGGACGGTTTTGAGTATTTTCAAGGAACTTGAGTTTGAATCAGTCAAGGAGAAAAACAGTAGAAGCCTAAGTATGTTTTTTGTTTAGGATTATATCAGCTCCTGATTACGATTTGCTTCACTTTCACACCTCACGTTACAAGGTTCTTAAAAAAAAAAACCCAACTCAATGGTTTCCAGGTTTTGTTTGTTGTTACATATGACTTATAAAATGTTAGGTCAAGCGTCTTCAATAGACTGGGCTACACTGTTTGTTTAAAGCTATGAGTAAAGCGAGTCATATGAATGTTTCCAAAGACTGTATTCCAAGAAGTATTTTTGGAAACATTAATGTTGTGTTTTTTAATGAAGGCCACATTCTGAGGCTACGACACCATATGTCACATTCATTTCTGTGCTGAAAAAAAAAAAAAGGAAAGAGAGAGAGAAAAGAAAAAAGAAATGGAAACTATGTTTGGCTTTTAAGTGTTTTTGGAATAGTGTCTATGCATGCTTGTCATTGTTCCTTGGATGGGAGAAGATTTCTCAGTCTGTTAATCTAGTCCATCCAATATATATGACACTCTATGGGCCTGACTCTCTCCTGCCTCGAAGTGTGTGCAGTCATTTATACTCAGGCAAAGTGAATGAAGACCTGAGGAAAAAGACTATGACTAGGAAAGTTTTGGGTTGTTTTTTTCTTAAATTCATTTTCCATGAATAAGTTGGCTTCACTGTAAACCTACAGCTGAACTTTTGTCAGCTGAAACCGGCTTAAAAAGGGGAAAAAGTCATTTTTCCATTGAAAACTTGAGATTTTTGGAAGAATAATGACAGTTTCTCCTGAAAAATATTAGCTTTTTTTTCTTTGGGGAGGGGGGAAATATCAGGTAGAAGCATGACCTTTGGCAAAAATTTGGAGTCATTTTATCTGTACAGCCTGTCACCTCTGACTTATCAGTGCCCTGCGTGCTGGTGCTTGGGATATGGTAGAATGAGCTGGAGAGCTGCAGGAAAAGGCATTTGCTTTTGTCAGTGTTGAATCCTCCAAGTACTTCACAAGCATCATCCCATAACTGATTACTTCAGCTTTCCTTTTTTATGGATTCTACTTGATGAGGTCTCATTTTGTAGCATCAGTTCTTCTTGTGAGTCACTAAACGTATAGCCTAGCATTTTGTACCGCTGAAGGTCATATGGTTGCAATCTCTGAAGACATCCATTTCTTCCTCTGATCTGACAGAGGAATCTCCTAATTCACATCACTTCCTAAATTTGTGTCATCTACAAATTCTATTAACATACTGCATGCTTGTTTCAAACTCATTAATAAAAATTGAAGTACTTTTTGGCAGCTGGTTTTGGGGTTTTTTTTGTTTGTTTTGTTTTAAGGAATGATTTGTGAGGGTTTCCAGGACCTCAGAGAGGTTCCTTTTTCATTTGAAATGTAAATACTTTTCTCTAAATTGAACAAATACGTCTCTATAGCACTAGCCTAGTAAAGTTCAATTCCATGACCAGGTTTTTCTGGGCAATACCAAAACACAAATAATGATGAATGATTGTGTGGTGGATACATTTTCTGGTTAAAACAAATTAGCACTGAACTTGCCTGCCCATGCTACTGAAGTCTTATGTCTAAATGAGGTTATTTTCCAAGGCGTTTCTTCTGATGGAGGGAAAAACCCAAACCTGCAACAAACAAATAATTAACTACCTCAATTATTTGGCTAACTTTCAGAAGGTTCATGCTGTTCTTGTGACTGTTCATGAGAGCACATCCTGATTTGAACGTTACTTCACAAGAACATTAGAAATGATACTCACATTCGAGTTACCACAAAGGGTTTTGATTTCTGTTTTCATCTGCATACCAAATTTTAGGATTGATATGGACATTTCTAACTGGTTGAAGTTCTAGCTGCCTCATATTTCCAGGCCTATGTTGTGTAATGAATGTCAGAGTCTGCACTCTTCAGAAAATTGCTCATGATGGCCACAGAGTGAATGTTTTTAGATTTGGTGTTACAGAGTTCTGGCATAGGAAATTAAAACAAAAATAAACTTTTTTCCTTTATTTCATAGATTTCCAATGAACAAAGAAAACAAATAGCTCTTGGGACCACAAGTGTGTTCTGTAAACTGATACCACAAGGCAGATACGAGAAAGATGACTGAACAGAGTGGTTGCTATAGGCCTGTAAACATACAGGGAAATAAGATCAGTTACCAAGGCACTTGTCAAGAAAGCTCTGGAATGGGGATGAAAAGATTGCAGAAGCGATTTCTCCACAAGGATGGCAGCTGCAATGTGTACTTCAAACATATCTTTGGGGAATGGGAGAGCTACGTAGTGGACATATTTACCACACTGGTGGACATCAAGTGGCGCCATATGTTTGTGATATTCTCATTGTCCTATGTTCTTTCATGGCTGTTCTTTGGACTTGTCTTCTGGCTGATAGCAATCCAACACGGAGATTTATTCAATGATGAAGAGATAATCCCCTGCGTTGCAAATGTACATAGCTTCACAGGAGCATTCCTATTCTCCCTGGAAACCCAAACCACCATCGGTTACGGTTACCGCTGCGTCACCGAAGAGTGCTCTGTTGCAATCCTCATGGTTATCCTACAGTCAGTGTTAAGCTGCATCATCGACACCTTCATAATCGGAGCAGCCTTGGCTAAGATGGCCACAGCTCGAAAAAGAGCTCAAACCATTCGTTTCAGCTACTACGCTGTGGTCGGCTTGCGGGATGATAAATTTTGCCTCATGTGGCGCATCGGTGACTTCCGGCCAAACCACATGGTTGAGGGCTCTGTACGAGCTCAGCTTCTGCGCTACAAGGAGGACAAGGAGGGGAGAATGACCATGGAATACAAGGACTTGAAGCTGCTGAATGACCAGATCATACTTGTTACACCAGTGACGGTCGTCCATGAAATTAACAGCGAGAGCCCCTTGTATGGTCTAGACAGGAAAGCTCTGGCCAAGGACAACTTTGAAATCTTGGTCACATTTGTCTACACGGGTGATTCAACAGGCACTTCCCATCAGTCAAGAAGCTCATATGTCCCCAGAGAGATTCTCTGGGGCCACAGGTTTAATGATGTCTTACATGTAAAGAAAAAATACTATAAGGTGGATTGCTTACAGTTTGAGGAAACCACAGAAGTTTATGCTCCTCACTGCAGTGCCATGCAACTGGATCGGAAGGAGCAAGAGTGGAACCGAACCGAGAAGGCACGGGAAAAAGAAGCTGGGACATCAGCACTGGAGATCAAGTCATTTAGTACTAACCAGAAGTCATTTAGTGCAGTTGCCCTCATCACCAGCTGTGAAGATCCAGAAGACCCAGCGACAGCTGCCAATCAGCCTTCTGAAGAAGTTTCTTATCAGAAAGCAGCTGTAACCTTAAGCAGGCTATCAATAGAGTCCCAAATCTAGCTTTTCACTGCAATTACAATCACTTCCAACAAATTCTCCCAGCATAGCTTTTAGAATGTAAACAATGAAGTCATATGCACAAGTATTTGTAGTATAAACCTCGCTGACAGCATGCCTACATTGCAATGCAGTGCTGAGCTGCTAGAAGGAACTTCTCCCTGGTTAGCTTGGGTATCAGTAACAGATTAGCATTGGCACAAGAAAACAGCTTCCATTTGGGTTGACTAGACAGCTACTATACTTGAGCAAACTTATTGTAAACTTTATTACCCTGAAGGGACCAATGTTGGACGTACCCAGAGACAGATAATTATCTAGGCAGGGAACAGAAACACTGCAGTGTGCCCTCTAGGTCAGATTATTTTTCAAAGCTGCCTAATTTATTTGAAAAGCCAGTTGCAAATCCCTCTAGGAGGGAAACTCTGGAATGCTCCCACCATGATGACAAACAGTTACGCTTTCATTGCACCTCTCTAGCAGTCCATAGAGAGCCCTCATCCCAGGGTTACGCTGGTGAACGTATGGGGCTGCTCTTTGTAGGTGGGAGTGAACCGGCAAGAATAACTAAACCCAGTATTAGTGGGTAGCTTTGGAAACCTGCTTACACCCTGACTAGTCTTGTGGGATCCACAGTGGGATCCTGGAGAGCTTTTCTCATTTCCTAGTCGTGAGCCATTCCCAGAACTGCCACTCCCTCGGCAGCCCGAGGTATGCGGTATGTCAGCTGGCTTGGGGCAGCCTCAAGATTTCCTGACGTGGCTCCGACGGCCAGGAGGGCTGTCCAGGAGGGCTGGCCAGACTGGCTTGTGTGCACTGTGCAGAAATCAGAACGAGACCTCGAGTTTGAAGTCAAAATCAGCAAAAGGAGGTTGAGCCTTGGAGAGAAGATCAGGTTGTTAGAGCGAGCTGTGCAATAGTTCCTGTCAAAACGTCTTTCATTTCACATTGTCAGCCTTGCTTTTCTTTTTAATGGACTGTGCTTCTTAAAAAAGTCAAAGATCAATCTGGAGACCAACCAGTGTGATTAATGAAATCACTTTGATTCATCTGAAACGACTGTGTAACCATGATCCTTCCCAGAGAAATTCAATGTACTCAGCTGTCAGCTCTACTGGGAAAAAAGGAAGATGTTAATGCCTTGAAGTTGTCTGTAACATGGAAGCCCCAGGCTCTGTGCATCTCTGAAATTATTCAATAAGCAATATCTCATCATGTTGGGTGTCCCCCCACCCCACCCCACCCCACCCCCAGGATGATTATGGTTAATTTGCATTGTGCTTAATTATCATGCTAACACAGAAACAATTCTGTATGAATTTGTGGCTGCCTAAAATGGGATTTATCTCACCTGACCTCAGCCATCAGGAAATGAAGTGTTTGCCTACTGCTTGAGGCTCGCTGTGGTTACTGGAACTGCTCTCTGCCTTCCCAGGGGACTTCACCCCATCTCAGTCCGGCCTTTCAGGGAGATGAAGGCAATAGGATGTATCTATCCTGTAAATGTTCATCCCTCTCCATTTTATTATTGAAGGAGATGAGATGACTCTTGTTGAAATGCTGGCTAACTTTAGGCTGGTAAAATTAGGTCTGACGAGTCATGCACATCATCCTGACTAATTAAAATTTTTCATGAGTTCATCACATTTAATGAAGAAAAATAGTAAGCTGACTATTTTTTTCCCTTGAAATTTATTGTAACTTATCTTGCTTTTCTCTTCTGCTTGCATTTGTCTTTGGATGTCTATGATCCCTTTAGGTAAAACCAAGCATATTAACAAGCCTGAGGGGAGGTGGTTATTCTGAAACTCATTAATTAGCCTATTTTATCTGCTGAATCATCAGTAGCATCCATCTATAACTTCAGTAGAATACATCTTACTGTATCCTGGATTTAAGCACTGGCAGGCATTGGGGAAATAGTTTAAAAAAATGGAAAGGAATGTAGGAAAATGTATAAGAGTCTCAGTACTTCTGTGGCGTTGGAAAAAACCCACCATCCGGATCATATAAAATATAATATAACTTTTGAGACATGTGAAGTAATCCTTCCACACTCCTCTGTCTTTGAAAGATCTTGGCTGGGTTGCTGTGTTTGATGTTGGGCACCATGCTTTTGGAAAGACATGGAGCAAGTTGAAGATCTAGAAAACATGTCAGTGAGGAAGTAGGGAAATAGCTGAAGGTGTTTCAGTCCAAAAGGGGGTTAGGAAACAAAGAAACAGTTCTCAAACACAGAAATTGCTGTTCAGGAGAGAGGGATAAGCTGTTGCCTGTATCTGGTGGGTAGGACAGGAAAACATGGGCTTAAATTGAATCCAGAGAGATTTAAGTTAATTAGGAAACACTTATAAAGGCAGCCCCAACAGATGTGTTGTAACCTCTGTGGTGGTGGCTCTGGGGAGAAAACAGCTGTCAGGAGTGACAGAGAGTAGTCAACCTTGCCTGGAACTTTCACCCCCGTCTCTCTGTGATCCTACAGCTTTCAGACAGAGGGAACATCTGACAAGAACCTGCTTCGCCGGCCACTCTCCAGATACCCACACACATGGGAGTGTTTGGTTACACAGGTAGAGCTCCTCAGAGAGATGCGATATGACTGAGAGATGCAATCAGGATCCCAAGACGTCTTCAGAAGCTGCGTATCCCAGAGCTCTTTGTAAAAGCAGATTCCCCTCCGACACTGGGAATCCCACCTGCCTTTCCCTCTCCCAGTCCTGCTCCTTGTAAGCCTCTTGCGGTGGAGAAAAATCCTTTCCCCGGACTGATTTTCCTGTAAGTGAAAGTACCAGGAGCCTGATTCAGTTTTGTCCCATGCTTCTTGGTATAGATAGACATAAACACGTGAGCATGTATAGTAAAGTATGCTTTGGCATGTAAGTCAACCGCTAACTGATGAGGGTCAGGAAGCAACTCCTCTCCTGAGCATGTTAATTCGTAACAGGCTACTATACAGTTACTTCTACTTTTATCTACAGCATCTGATACCAGCCAGTGCTGGAGACAGGATACTGGTTCAACCACTGGTCTCAACCAGTCTGGCTTTTTCTGGGTTTCTCTGTTTGACATTTTAATTTCATTTATCACAGCAATGTATAACAGTGTATGGCAAAGCATGCATCGCGTTTTTATGAATAAAGACACAGAAATAAAGGACATGCCTCCACCACGCGCCTTGTGAGAGCACATTTTACTTTTCCTCCCTTCATACACAGCTTCAAGCTTCCACATCTCATGCACTGAAAGGTCACAGAGAGACTTTAAAAGGTGCCAAATCCCAAGCAAACCCACAAAGTTATAAATACCTCCTGTGGAAGCTCCTTAGCATGGACTCTGTTTGGAGGAGTGAGGTGAACAAAGCCCTGCTCACAGGCTACACACACATGCTTTGGCATGGCAGTTGCACCCAGTGCTTGGATACTGAGCCTTCAGCCTCCTCGCCCGATGAAGGATCTTTGATGGCACCAGATGGATCAGGCAGGAGGGGACAGAAATGTAGAAGGGATACACAACCACACAAAATGTGTGGTCTCCTTCTGTAACTGTGTCCTGCTGTGCTCTTGGTGGAGCCAGTTCTTACATGCTCCTTGCCTAGGAGAGGATGTAAAAAAGACTCTTGCAGTACACCGGTGTACAGCAGCTTTGGGTAAGTAGGAGGGAGAATTTTCCTCAGCCATCTGCTCTTTCTAGATGAGGATGTTTCCCAAGGATTTCCATTTGGCTTTTTTTTTTTATTATTCATCCCCATTGCAGAGCTGAGCAATGCAAAAGCCAGCAAGCCTCTCAGAAACCCCACACGAGCAGTAAGACGGCCATCCTCAGAGCAGGAACTCAGACCCAACCCTTGCGTCATCCCTAATGAACAGATCAAAGTGCCCACCAGTCCAACAGTAAGCGTCCGGGCATTCTGGGCTGCTCAGTGAGCTGGGAGCTGAAGTGGAACACCAGTACCCTCCTGCTGTCCCCGAGCACTGCCTGTGCTCCTCGGGTCTTCGGCAGCAAGCCAGTACATTGGGTTGAGGTTCAGCAGCTTCTTCCCAGCCACCCAGCGACAGCAACCAGCATTTCTTTCTGCCTCAGCTGGAAGCTGCTCACCCCGTTCCCATCTTTTCCACAAAATTCACCAGATGAAGCAAACTTTAAACAACAAAGAGAAAATACAAACCACTTTGCATTGGACTCCTGTATCATGATTATAGCTGGATCTTGGTTATTTTCTCTTGGAAAGTAGCACTATTGTTCTGGGTCAAGATCAGTTTATGTCAGAGGGAATAGAAGAGATTATTATATAATTTATTTTTCCAGATTTGCCTACCACTGTTCATTAAGGCAGCTGGCATTTCCTTCCCCATTATCATGTATCATTTAGTGCATATTTTCTGTGAAGCTGATTTTCAGATGTGGGATGTAATATAAATCCCTTTGTTTATCCCGTGTGTCTCACACGCCACGCAGGAGGTCTGACTCCAGCTGCCTGCCCAACTCGAAGCACTACAGCTCCAGAGTTGCCCTCACCTCAGGAAACAACAGGTACCGATCTGGGTATCAAAGTGTTGGTGTGGGAAGAAAAAAAACCTGCTTGCAAGCTACTTTAGCTCTTAAATCTTTGTTGGTTTTGAACTGGGGACCTGCGAACAGAAGGAGCTTGGTGTCTCTGTGGCAGGCCTCAGAGGCCCGTTTTGGGAAGCGTCTGACAACAAATTCACTTCCAAGCAGACAAGAGGAAGTGTGAGAGAACTGAAACGAGAGTGAAACGAGGAGCAGTTGCAGTAACACGGGGGCTACTTCCAGAATTTAAAGCTTTTCTTGGGGTCGGTCCCTGTGCCTGGGGAGATGATAGGGCAGCCGGAGAGACGTCAGACGGCACTGGATGATGCTGTGTCGGGCTCCCCTTGCTCCCCAGAAGCCCGGGGTTCTGTCCAGCTCCGATGTCACCCCCTCTCGCTCGACGTTCGCCCTCCACTACGCGAAG
>VZTU01026309.1:233518-244160 GCA_013400835.1 Zapornia atra
CTGCCGCTGTCCGTAACGCCCGGGAGCCGCCCGCAGCCAAACTCCGTGTCCCCAAATTCCCTCTCCGCCCGGGTACCCACCCGACCTGGGCCGCTCTCGGCTGCGTACGGGCAGCAGCAGCGGGGCTTTGTTTCCCAGGCGCTGGCCGCCCCCCTGCCCTGACCTGCCCGGCCCGCGGNGGGTGGCTCCCCGAAGCGCAGGGAATTCCAAGGAGCGCCATGGGCTGACCGCCGCTCCGGGGCTCTGTTTCCCGCGCTCCTTCGGGGTCGGGCTCTCAGCGAGCGTCGCACAGCGCCCGAGGATCAGAGGGGTTCGGGGGGCTTGCAGTGCTGTCCCGGGACGTGGAGTCCCCGGCCGCTCGGGGGGGCGGGCAGAGGACGGCGGTGTTATAAGCGCAGCCAAAGGGGAGAACCTGGGATGTGCCCGACCACCCCGGGCAGCCGTAGGACCGGGGTGAGGGTGGTGTTCTCTGGGTGCCTTCACAAGCTCCCTGCAATAAACAGGGCTCAGAAAGAAACTGATTTCGGGTACAGAAACTGATTTGACACGTGCTCCGTCTGGCTGATTTATTCTATATCATTCCTCTTTATATATAGAAGCAAGAGCTGAGAGGTTGCTCAGTTTGCCAGCTTAGGTATATATAGCCGGCCGAACCTGGCTACACTCCACCAGGAACTTTTCAAATAGGGCAATGATCTATTTGTGGCCAAAGGTTCTTACTTCAGGAGGTATCGGTGACAAGAAGCAAAAATCTCCCTTGTTTGTTTGGACCAGGGGGACATGTGTGCGTGTAGAAAGGCAACGCTAACATTTATTATGTAAAACTACACACAGAAGGGCTCCAAAATAGAAATGCCTTAATAATTATCTCATATTCAGTGCCATGTCCACTTCTGAACGCACATTTTCCATTGAACAGCTTCGTGCGTTCTCTCACGCATGGGAGTAGCTCCAATTAAACATCTGCTGAGCCATCTATATCATCATCCTTCTTCACATCCTTTCTTCAGGCTCTCCTTCACAGCGGCATGTGTAGGAAGCTCCACAACTGTCAGGCAGCTGCTCCGCTGCGACTACTGGGCATTGTATTTGTTCCTTGCCTTTCCCCATCTTTGATCCCAGGGTGTCTCTCAGGCTTGCCTGACAGGGGGAGGGACTATTTTTGGTCTGATGTTCATTCGGCACGATTCCTGCTTAGTCCAGGTGCCAAAATGAACCGACGGCCTATATGTGACCATTGTACAAAACAGCAGGAGAGGGAGACGGTCCCAAAGCGTCCCTGATGCCACTGCGCTGTGCTGTGACCTGGTGAAACACCCGTATTGGGTGGCTTTAGCAGCAGAGTCGTCTTTTGGGTGTGGGCTCAATTCACAGTTTTTGACTGATAAATGTTTAATTGTGACAGGCGTGCCCTAAATAGGGCATGAAAAGAGGAATTATGCACAAATGGGTAAGTCTCGTTTCGGATCCCCAAGCGGAAGTAAAAAAGGACCCTGGTGAGTGTACCCAAGGGGAAACTTTCCTCACCCACCCAGGTCAAGGGTCTTACTCACGTTAAGTAAATGGGACCCCACCAATTTCAATGGGACAGTCTGCAGAGTGACCTGTGGTAGGATATGAGTCGGGAAACAAAATTTGCTAAGTCCTTTGCAACAACTGTTGGAATTACTCACTGTTTGTACTGATTAAAGCCTCTCCGGGGGTCACTTTTCCATAGGCAAAACCCCACCTTTCTTTTCCCCCTTGTTTCACTGCCACTCCTAGGCTGGTGCTACACTGTTAGGGGGTCCATAACGTTTTGCCCGGGTCCTCCTCTTCCTTCCTCCCATTTTACCCTTCTTTATTGAGAAGTTCTTGTTAAAGCCATCAGATATAGTCCTTCCCAATCACAGCTGAGCTGACAGAGTACCCCACAAAACACTGACCCTGTGCAACTCTATGGACCACCCCAGCCATGAGCCGTTTCCCACACCCTCCAGCAAACCCATGGCTGATGGCACAGAAGACCCAAGCCACAGCCTTGCCTTCATTTGGTCTGTCCCAAGGATGCAGAGGGAGGATTTGGCAAACCTTACACTGGTATTAGCAGTTCTCAGGAAGCTGGGTGCCAGGGAAAATCCCAGCAGAGTAGAAGCACCACATGTGAGTGTGTGTCCCCACACATGGATGTGGAGCTGAAATAGCTCCCATCACTTTCCTTACGTTAGCCCTAACGAAGGGGGTGGTGCTGCCCGTTGCATCTCAAGTGTCATCCCTCTGAAATATGTGCACTTTCACCAGGCATACATTTGGCCCAGGGTAATTTTTACAGTGCTAATTTTACCTGAGATGATGAAAGCGCTGGAACAGCCGCACCATATAAAGGGAGGAGATACATACAGCTGATCCAGTCTTCTGGGTCCTTTTTTGAGCAAAGGAAGTCATGGCTTTGACTTGGAGATCTGCTCCTTAGGGAGGCTTCATCTTACAAGAGCTAGTGAAACGCAACTGAGGCTGGAGAAGAGTGAGGTCAAGGATACTTGTGTGCTGGAAAATAAAAGCACCGAGTTCTGAAGTGTTGCCTTGTAGTAAATTACCTTATACAGATTAAATTACTCAAATAGATCTGCTTCTTCTCTTTTCTCTCCTGTGAGAGAAGCCACTTCCAGGCACCAAAAGCACAAAGATGCTTGAAAGCTGCCTATTTCTTTCTGGACTTTCCAAAAAGATTCAAAGTCAATTGACGTTCCTAATGAAGATTCAGAACAGACAGTTATTCTATCCAAACCGGTTCAGCTTGAAAAAATTATAGTGAAGTATGGTCAGAGGAAAAGCAATTTGCCAGAGCTGAAGAGTGTGAATAATGCAAAGTAAACAGCTCTCTGCAGCATTCACTTGTGCTTTCAAAATGCGCTCACCTTAATTGTGTCCCCACCCTGGTTCGCTGGGGGTTCTGGTGCCCAGCGCCACGGATGGTGATTAAGGGAAGACAAGAAGATGAGCTGGTTGGTGATTTCTAACTTCTGTTAACTTTCTTTGTAACAAATCACCTTGAAATGGTTGTGGCATTGCTGGCGCTCGATCCTAAGCACCAGAGTCACCCCATCAGGAACGATGAACAAAGACAGCCCGTTGTGCTTCAGTCTGGGCTGTTCTGCAAAGGGTTTTTTATGTCACCTTTGCTGTCAGAGAGCACAAGCACCTTCCAGTGCTGGAACAAGCGGCATGATGAGGCTCTGTTCATTCTCTTTATCTCTTTGTCTCTCTCACTCTTTACTCTTTGCCACCGATTGCCTCTACATGTGATCTCTGGCCTTTGTCACATCAAGATAGCCAGAACCTGGGTGCTGAATGTTCCCTCTGCCCGCTGCTGACTGCCTCAGCAGGCATTTGGCTCTCAAGTTAAGCTTGTGCTGAGATTAAAGTGACATACATGTCCAAGCTGAATACAGGTTTTCTGGTGTGAGGCTGCTGAGGAGGAACGTGGGCTCTGTGCAATCCGCCCGTCTGCTTCATGAGCTGCAGACCGGCAGCATGTTTCTTCACATTGCTTCCCGCCACCAGCAAGCTGCACAAAAGTGCTAACTGGTGCCAGCCCAGTCTGCAGGCAGGGAAGGGATGGGCAGCTAGCCCTGCCCCCTCCCAGGCAACCAGCTCTCTGCAGTGCCAGAGCCCTGGGAAACCTCCCATATCCTCAGACCTGTGATATCACCACCGGGCTGTGATGTCACCAGGACTCACCCTGGGTGGGCTGCAGCAACTCTGACATTTCACGACTCTCCACAGCATTTTTTAATATGGGATGGGAAATGGCACAGCGGTTTTCCCTCCAGCCTCTGTCACAAGGTTGCTTAATAGGGTTTGGGCATCAGCTCAAATAATATCAGAGGATCAGAGCCAACTCGCCAAGTATTAGGGAGATTACAAAGAAATGCATGGCTCAGGCCTTCTGGAGTGCAACATTTCCCAGTGCAAAACAGAGGAGAGCCTCCTCCTGAAGAGCATCCTTTCCTTCTGTCTGTGCATCCTAAGCGGGCCAAGGCAGAGCACCGGACACACCGGTTGGCCCAAGGATGCCCAAGGGTGGGTGAGGAATCCTTCTTCCCCTGTGTGTCTGCATACAACTGCAAGGCAGAACTTACCCTGGGGACACAAAATGGCATCAGAAAAGCAAATAAGCAGCACAAGATCGCGATAGCAGAAGAAAGGAAGCTGTGGCATTTACTTGCTGAAGATTATTTCCTCCCTGACGAAAGATTTTTCAAATCACATGAGGTGTTTCAGTGGGTGGGCCTTGAAGGGCTGGTCCAAATAATCAGTCAAAAACAATATCAGGAAGTTTAACCAACAACTTGAGCTTGATTTGGTTTTACTCATCTGTTCAATTTTAGTTTTGAGGGGAATTTAGAAAGATGCCAGCTAATTTAATCGTCCTACCTTCTTCCCAGCCATGCAGGAGTTATGAGTGGGGCTGGACTGCTGTTTTGTGCCAGTGATCTACTCCTCTGATTGCCCGGGCGGCATGTCTCCTGGCCAAGTTCTCCTTGCTCAGCTTGGCTTCCTGACCAGGGAAGTGCAGGTGCGGGGGAGAAGAGATGCTGTGATGGCTACAAAAGGTCTCCAGGCTCTTGCAGCCAAGCTGGGACTGCTCCATACCAGCCCCAGCACCTCATGAACACTCTTTGGTCCACCTGCAGACGCAGAACAGGAATTGTTGCCTTCAGATTTGGCAGTGCTTTGAAAGAGCCAACACACACACATACAGTCACTCAGTCTCCTACCAGGGAGTGGTTGGCACTGCAGCCATCAAGATGGAAGTTCACATTTGATGTAAATAGGCACAGCGCTGGCTCCTCAGGAAACTGAACTTGTTTTCTACTGTGGTTTTCCTTCCACAGTGGCCAATGACCTAAGTCTCTGTTTTTAGCAAAGTTTATTTGCTTTCCAGGAGAGAAAATAAACTCTGCTATTGTCGTTTATCGACAATAAATGTGGCTGTGGACTCCAGACAAATTCTTAGGTTCTGGTCCAAACTGATCGAAAGCACCAAGGACATTTGCATCTAAGTTAATATCCTAAACTAAGAGGTGTGAGAAAGTAAGGAGAGGGATAGTTTATGCAGGTTAGCATGAATCACATGCTTCTGAGTTTATAAATGTCATTTTTCACCAGTGTGATGGGTAATACAGTACAGTGATAATAAATGATCATCATCAGAAACACAATATGCTCATCACCAGCACAGGGAAACCGTGTAGGGTTTTAAGACAAGTTCTCCGAGTCACTTCTGGGTGTAGTGTTCTGCTGCTGGCAGCAGATCTTACTGTATACCCACATATTTCACATCACCTTTCCCTCAGGAGCTGCCAGACGTCACCTAAGAAAGTGAAGCTGCCCGGCTTGAATCGTGTTGGTGAACCAAGTTGTGTAACACAAGTGGGTCAGTACGAAACTTGCAGCAAAGTATTTTGCATTAGTTTTGCATAGGAAAGACGGAAGGTTTCTCACTCTTTCCACTGCAATCGGCTTTTGATTCTTGCCACTCCCCTTCCCACTGGAAATTTTCCACATTTCCGCCCATGGCTGGACATACATGGTGACAAAGGCCAGAGAAGATCTCTGCTCCACCCCTCCTCTTACACCCGTGGCCAAATTAGAGGAAACTCGAGCATGTTGTCATCACCCCCTCCTCACCCCACACAGAGCACCAGAAGGTAGGCTGATGCTCCTTGTTTTTCGCTAACCAGAATGCTGCTATGCCAGAACGGCTTGTGAGAAGGTGCAGGGGACCAGAAACACATCGTTACTCCTTGGAGCAATCCCCATCCTCATGCCGTGGCTCCCAACCATTTCCAAGGATCAGCTCCTCAAACTCAGATGCTCCCCAAGGAAGGAGAGGACAGTGGAGGGACCCAGCTGCTCTCCATGAGCACGGGGTACTCTGCAGAGAGAAGTCGGAAAGTTGGCCGGGCACCACGTGGGCTTTTGAGTGAGTAGGGGACTTGAGTGGTGACAACCCAGAGTAGGTCACTCATCAGAAAACCTACAAGTATCTACTCCCTTGACCCCCCTCCTGCTTACACACACTATTTGCACACCCAAAATTTTCCAAGCCAGAGAAATACAAAGATATTCTTACCCTGTTCCGTTCAGCTGAGCATGAGCCTATCCTGATTTTAGGAAATCTGGCAGGCCAGTAACGCTAGCAACTGAAGCCGTAAGGAAGAGAATGCAAGTGCAGTCACACAGTTTTGTATGTGTAAGCTGCTGGCTCTTAACCCTTTTCCTTCCAGGAATTGTCAAGTTCCCTATGTCAGCTCCATGGGCATGTTCTCACCACTCTGGCAAGTTTTATTAACCATTAACTCCCTTTTCCCTTGAGATACCCGAAGAATGGGCACTATGGAAGATCATTAGATAACTTTGAGATTAATAGGAAAATATCAGGCTTATTAATGCGTAATTGCCTGGTCGGTTTTATCACATAAACTCAGGTTCTTCTCATTAATCTAAATGTACATTCCCCACTGTCGCTTTTGAGAGCAAATCGCTGCAGCTGACTGATGGCTGGACAAGGGAAAATAGAGGATATTAATGTGTCACAAACAGTGCTAGACATCCCTTAAGCTTGTTGGGTTTCCAAAAGACCAGCCACAGGCCTAAGCTGTGAAAACAGATCACTAAATGGTAATGCACAGGTCTTGCTACAGTAAGGCTTCTAGAAAGAGTATGCAAGGTGTACATTTAACAACAGATTAAGATTTCCTGGACATTTTAAGGCCTTCAATCCTGCAAAAGTAAGCATCTCTTGTGAGCTGAGAGAGCTCACTTCGTACCAACAGGTATTTGTCAAACTCTGCTGGGTCTGCAAGTTTAGCTGGAAAGCAGAGAACCTTTAAAATTAGGCATCTTCCTTTATTGGGAATCAAACCCCATGAAATACAGTGATGGAAACAAGTTTTCTTTGGCAGAACTTCCTGAGTTGCTGGTGGATTATGAGCTGGGTGCAATTACTCTTCGCTATGGATTACGGTTTGTCATTCGCTGCTTCAAGATTTCTTCACCTTGCTTCCCACTCAGCAAAGGCTGAAAGTATACATGTAATCTTTGTCAAGGTGATTTGACTTTTGATTAGGACTGGATAAGAGAGCCTGAAATCTTAAGCAAAGGGTTTGGACAGAAAGTATCCAGGAAAGAAAGAGAGAAAAAAAAGTGTGAATGGTGCTTGAGCTCCACTGTTCTCAGATATATAAAACACTTTCATTTCCTATGTCATATTTCACCCCTTCTATAAACAAACACCGTATTATCCAATATAACTGTGTCACCAGCTGCACATCTGTATATCCTATTCACTGGCAAAGCACAAAATAGAGTTATTTGCTCTCTCAAGTCTTGTCAAATGTGTATCCTTCTCCCCATGTAATTTTCATTGGATTGACCCTTTCCTCCTATTACAAATGTGGCTTCATTTTTCCTTGGAGATCCCAGCTTTAGGCCTATAAAGGTCCAATTAATGCCTAAACCCCAGGGGTTTATTGTGAATGGGAAAACCACCTTTTCCTGATGAATTTTTTCCAGTTGACTTAATGGTTAGAGAAGAAAGCCTGACTTATGCCAGTTTACATGCATGGAAATGGTGAAACAAATCAAACAAACAACAACAAAAAAAGCACCCAACGTGTTATTTATGGCATTTCTTCTCATCTTGTGGAAACCGGCTGCTTTGATTCTACCAGACCGTGTTTTCTTTGCAAGTACAATACAATTAAGCTATTTTCAGCTGGCAATAAAATCCTTGAGAACCAAAGCAGATTTGGCCACTTTAAGAGATGAAGACTAATGCAATCTGATAATTAGGTCATTTCACCGCCAAGGCAGAAAAAGCAATTTAATAACATCTCCCCATGAAGTAAGAGGGGGCTAAAGCCTCTGGTCCCAGCTGGCAAGGGCTGTGCCTGCAATACAACTCTCAACTTCCACGGGGCATCTGCAGATCTCTGCAAGACTTAAGGGACGGGGTGGCTGTGATGAGCTGAGGTGGAAATGATGCTGGAGAACAACAGAAAAGGTGGGGAGAAAAAGACCCCGATGTGGCCTGGCTGAAACCTGTGTAAGAAAAAGCATCCTGCTTCGTCGCTGGCTCCTGTCCTTACATCTCCTACACTGATATGAAATATGAATGTCCTGCCTTCCCAAAGCCACCCTTATCCCATGATGCCATTTCTTCTGCAGATAGTGGACCTGAATTCCTCAGACTATGGCCGTTTCACACAGCTCTCCTAATATTTCAATATGGAGGCTCTGTAACGAGGCAGCAAGAGGCTTCTGTAGCTGGACCACCCCAAATTAGAAAAACATTCATTGTGAGGAGAAAAACAAACCCTCCCTCAGTCTTGAGGGTTAAATTTTCGGCTGTCTCTCACTCTCTTTGTCCTGACTTGTTGCAACAGGAAAGGGTTTTTTAGAAACTTTTCTTGTAACTTCAACTTCCCTGTTTGGGGGGTTTGGAAGTACTTCTCTTGCTGAAGTCCACGCAGACAAGAGATGGCTTTGTTTTGTTATGGTTCTCATTATCTGTGTAACAGATTAGAGTCGATATTTCATACTAAGGAGAAGCTTTCTGGGCAGAGCTGCTCCGATTTTAAGCAAGCTGTAAAATAGATGTGATGTGTATGCTCTACCCTTCCTCAGCATGAAATGCTGCATGGCTTGGTCTGTAAATCTGTACTGCTATGAGTAAGTCTTACTCACATTGGCGGATCTGGGTCTAGTAGGTCTGTGGTCTTTATCGGTCAGTTTGCATGAGTAAAGGCTGAGTAAGAGTCTACAGGGTCAGGCAGTAAGCCGCAATATCTTGTGGGGGGTTGTGCAGAGATTTGTCCAACCCACCCCTGGCAAACTGTGTGTTTTCTCAGCAGAGCATCTACTAGCTGTAGCAGATCACAGCTCTGCTTTATTTCACTTGCATATAGATGAGTGCATAGTTCAGGATGGGTCGAATTTTGGCTATTTTAGCTACCCATAGGAAGCCCACATACACTGGGAGGAGCAGGGGATTTTTTTCTCTGATAAGGGTACATGAATGGTGTGATATTTGTGCCTACAGCTTTCAAATCCTATGGATTTCATTATTTTTATCTTACTGACAGAATAAAGTAATTGCAGTCATTCCCTCTTGGAGATTTTTTTTTTCTCCAGATTTTTCATTCATAAGAAACTTACCTGTGTTACTGGACTTTCCTTCCACTTAAAAATGAACAGGATGACTCAAGAATAATTCATAAACACTATGATTTCCCAACATGCCAGATTGCTCAATATACACAAGCACTTGTCTTTTCTTCCCCTCTCCCCTTCATGTAAACGTTGTGTATCCTGCACACAGAGATTTTAAACCCAGCTGCATTTGGCCATTGTATTTGTTGCTGCAACAATGCGGTGCTTCCTCATTCGGAGTATCAGGAACTCGGCAGATGCCTGCAAGTGACAGTAATGGCAGTCGATAGAAACTGTTCAACAACTGGTTGAGAGCATCTGGGCAAAGCGTTTCCACGGAGTAGTTAAAGGCTGCTAATGTCAGAGTCCTAAACTTAAGAAACTAATGAGGAGGAGGAAGAGGAGGAGGAGGACAGTCTAAGCAACTTTGAGTGATGGCAGGCACTGGCACTGCTGTGGGAAGTAAGGAATTGTATTTAGAGCCTGTTCTGGATGTTGTAAGGAAGCTCCTGGGAGGAGAGTGACCGACCCACCTGGACCTGCCTATCCCTCAGGCCTCCAGGCAGAAGACCCAACTGCCGATTAATGCTGTCTTGTCCCAGGAGCATCCCCAGCACCCCTTCTCCGGGTGTTGCAGGGGTTACCATTACAGTCCCATGTCTCAGTTCCGTGTTCACACCAATTTCTGAAGCCTTGTGCAGTCTGCAAGTCCCACACAGTCACCTCCGCTCTTCTTGTTCCAGCCACCACCCAGGGCTCCCTGCCTTCAGCTGTTAGCACTGGGAACGCAGCTTTCCGGGGGCAGCAGGAGAGTGTTGCCGCAGCGGACACCTGCCTCGGAAACTAACACCCCTGCACTGTCCATCAGAGCTGGAGTTTGGCAAACTTCAGAGCGTGCTTACAAGGCTGTTTTTGTTCCTGCAAGGCTCCCAGCCAGGCATTTCATCCTTGTATGCTTTGTCTTAGGCCACGTCCACTGTGGGGAGGACAAGCTATTAAAAATCATTTTGATTTGTGCCTGTTTCAACAATGGCCAGCCTGCAGACTGAGCTGCTGCAGGTGATCTATGGAACAAAGAAACAGATCTTATGTTCTGCAGCCAGGCAAATACTTCCCTTACTTCCAGCCTTGCTCCAAAAGATCTCAGTTCAGGGATCAGAGCTCTTGTTTGGAAGTGCCGTTCGATTAAGTTCAAGAGCTGTGCTGCGGTACGCTGGGACTGTTGCTTCTGGTGTGTGTTAGGGTCAGGCGTTTGTGATGAGATACCCTGTGCCTTAGCATTTCTCTTCATGGGGAAATAAAGGAAGGGAAGGAACAAAACTGTTCTCTCTCCGGATTTTCCACACTACACGGGGTCTCGGACACCAGCCCGAGCCAGTACGAATACAGACCCCACACGGCCCCTTCCCAACTTCCCAGAAAAGTCCTGCAAAAGCCTTTCTCG
>VZTU01026309.1:252174-368184 GCA_013400835.1 Zapornia atra
TTTTTGTAAAAAAAAAAAAAGGAAAAAAAAAAGGAAAAAAGAGGAAAAAAAGGAAGGGGACAGGCTGCTTTAAATGAAAAAAATCAAACCTCAGACACTTTTTTTTTCTTCTTTTTAAGACCTTTATTTTGCACCTTATTCTAAAAGACTCCGATCTAACATGAGGTAGGCCTCCTCCCCTTTCCCCTCTGCTCTTCTAAGGGGAAATAAATCCCCTTCCTTTCTCGTAAGGAGAAATGCAGTCTGGGGAAGGCAAACAGCAAACCTCTGTCTGTCCCTGCTTGCTCGCTGAGCGAGGCTGCAGCAGAAGGTCAAGTATTAGTGCTCACATTCCCAAACCCGTGCTAGGCCTCAGCGCTGACCCAGCCTCTGGAAAACTGAGCCGCCATCCTGGATGTGCCGCAGACAACTGACCCGAAGCCTCTTGGCCACTGTTGTCTTACCCGTTAAACTGTGCCAGAGACACGTGAAGCTGCTGGTTGGTGCTAGAGGCTGGAGCAGGTGTTGGGGTACAGATGAGTGGAGGGAGAGGTAAATCCCCTGTTTTTTGAAGAGGAAGAGAGAGGGTGATGGAGAGGAGGAAAAAAAAAACCAAACTCAAAAAAACAAACCAACTTTTGCAACCCAGCACTTGGGAGTGGCACAGGGATTGTAGGATTTTTGTGGAAACGCTTCTCTTCAGCAGGGCAAGGGGGTCAGCAGAAGCGTGTTTTGTATGATTTGGAGGGGGCTGATTGGGGAGGATGAGGCTGCAAAGCGAGGGTCACCCGCCTGCCTCCTCTCCCTGGCAAACACCAACCAGAGTGGTCAGCAGATGAGAGGCATGTCACTGAGCTTTGAGCAGATTTTGTCACCTTCGGTGATGCTCTGGTTCTAGCGGCCCCTTCACCCAGGCGGCTTTACATTCTCCATGCCTCTAAGATCAAGGAGAGGGCAAACCTGCACTGCACGAGGAGCAGGTGGAGAGGGGTGGTGGGGATGGTAAGCCTAGTCAACTCTTGCAGTATTGCATCACTGTATGCCATTAAAAAACAGCTTGTTCTAGGTCTAATGTCTTCTGCAAACGGATATCTGTGAAGGCCTCTGGCCCCTCCCAGCCCTGCCTGAAAGAAATGCCTGCAATGAAATGGTCTCTGCTAAGATGGTATCTCCAGCGGGTGGGTTCGAAACTGTGGAAACTCAACATTGTAAACCTAGGTTTGACTACTAGAGAGGGCAGATGAATTGAGTGCACATACTAAGGCTGTTCCTGGGGTGGGGGTATGTTTAAAAAAAAAAAGGCAAGACTGAGCATAGAGAAGTTATTTGATTGTGGTTTCTGGGTCAACAGTAGTGAAGACGACCGAGTGCTGCTAGTGCTGCTATCGTGATATTCTTGTACAAGGAAAATACCTAAACCAAAGAGTATTCAGTGCAACGGAGGGTGGGTGCAAACGCAATGGGGAAGGGATGGAAAAGGGATGTGGGCCCGGAGAAAGGGAACCCACTCTCCAGGTCAGCATCCCCCAGGTGCATAGTACTCCCACTAAATGATACTTGAGATGTTTGAGGGAGGGGTAAGAGATGGGGGACAGGGAAATGCAGGATTCAGCTTGTTCCTTTAAAGTGAAAGAAATTCGGGGGGGCGGGGGGTGGGCGAGAAGGAAAATCCCCTCCCCCTTAACATTTCTGGTGCAGAGGTTTTGGGGTTGGTTGTTTGTTTTTGTTTTGTTTCGTTTTGTTTTTCAAGTCAGTTTTTCAGAAATATTTTTAAAATGTACATTTTATAAAGTTTATCAAGTATTTTCATATTTAAAGCCAAATGTAAATAGAAGTCTGTAAAGGAGGACAAGGAGAAGAAGAAAAAGGCCACAAAAAAAATCTAAACCCTGCTCGGCTGTCTTGGCTAGCTAGTACCTAGATGCTACCGGTTAGCATGACTTTTAGCAACTACTTGCAAGCCTTAGAGGATACCTGATGCTATGAACGTCTCTTTTTATTTATTTTTTTTTAAGCATGGACTTTTAATTTGAAAACATGTTCTAGTTACTGGCATTTTTAAAAGTTACCAGCTTTCTGAGCGCTAAGTCTGGTCGAGGGTGTGCATCGAGGTAATCCCTTACGCTCTCTGACACATACTTTTCTCTTTTTTTTTTTTGAATAACCCTTTGTCTTTCCCGACTGAGTCTTACATTGCAGAATTGCACTCAGCCTCTGGCTCTGGGATGCTGCTAGAAAGAGACCTGCAATGTACACCCCGTGGTACCCTTCCCCCTTGCCCATCATTTCTGTATTCCTTGATGTGCTGTGCGTGGTAAGCCCAGGGCAGGAGAGAGGATTGTAGCCACACTTTTACAGCAGCAAATTGGGTTAGTTGTTTGAAAAAAAAAAAGAAAAAAGAAAAGAAAGTTGCTGTTTTTAAGGACTGCACAGTGACTGACAGCGTTTCTTCAGTTCCCAGTGATCCTGGGCCAAGCTGATGCCTAATTAGGGGCCCTTTAAACTGACTGAGCTCTACCCGCTGACTCCCACAGGCACTTTATCAAGGACAAATTTGGCTCAACTTGGCTCGCACAGAAGGTTTATACTGTATTTCGCTTAGGGTCTGGGGGGGAATATGTTATTTCTGCCCTTCCCTGAAAAATACTTGAATGAGACACATTGTCGAAACCAAACTCTTGCGTACAGTGCCGGAAAAGCATTTCCGAGGCAGGTGGGGATGGATCTCTTCTTTCCTCTGTCTCTTCCGTGCGATTTGTCCTTGGTTAAGCAGCGAGGGTAGAAATCATTACTGGGTAGCTCTCTCCCAGCCACCATCAACCTGTGTGTGTTGTCTGCTCAGCACTCGCTCTTCTCGGAAAAGACAAAGGGTCCAGATGTTTTATTTGTTCTCTTAGGTCTTCTTTTCCATAGTGGATTACAAGGTAAAACTGAGAAGTACTGTAACGTCTTTAAATTATGGCTGCTCACGACCATTGCAAAGTAGAAGGGTGCTGCCTAGTTGCCACCCCCCCGCCCCCAGCCAATGACAAACTGATTTTTGTAATGACTTTTGGCCTGCAGCTCTTGTGAGGTGAACAACTGAGGCATTTGACAGTTGTCCATTACTATTTTCCTGTTTGCAGCCTTTTTTGTATCAAAGTCTTCCTAATGTACTGCACAAATTGTGGATTGTACAGATTTTTTATATATTATGTCTTATTTTATTATTTCTAAATAAATAATTAAAAAAATAATTCAGAATGAACCAGTGTGTGCGCCCTGTATGCAAATGACATGGGGAGATGGGGGTTATTACACAGCCCTGTTTATGGCTGTCTGAGCACAGTCGTTTGTCTGAAGCACTTTAGGAAGAGACAGGTCGTTCCCTCCCTGTGACAAAAGGCGGGAGGAAAGGTGATACCATCATTATTCCCCTGATGAGAACATAAAGGTGATACCATCATTATTTCCTCCCTGATGAGAACATAAAGGTGATACCATCATTTATTCCCCCGATGAGAACATAAACACTGGGGGGTATAATGCGACTTACACCAAAGGAAGATCTGCCCCTGAGATTCAGGGACTTTTTTAAGGTCATACCTGGAACTGCAGAGCTCCTGATCATTAACCATAAGTGTTGTGAAATGGGGAAAAAAAAGCTCAAAGTCTGCCTAAACCACGAGGCAGGGGAAGGGGGCTGGGGAGGGAGTGGGGGAATGAAAACAGGAGGCATACGCAAGTGCATTGAAAGATTTGGAAAGGGATTAAAAAATTAAGCAGGAAACTCATCTTCAAATCCCTGTGTCTCATGTCTGCCTGGAACATCCCCTCATTGAAGTGGTGCTCCTCAGCTCAGCTCCAAACGCTCCTGCTGTAATCCACACATCCCGTGTTTGGGGGGGGCAGGGGGGTGCTGAGCCTGAGGTCATGAGTGTGGTGCTGTGTTTTCGTGTGCCGGGACGGGGAAGCGTACTGGGAACAGGCCTCGAGGAACCGAAAAGAGACTCCATGCCCTTATTAGTCTGGGTTGGAAAGCTCCTTTCCCCCTGTTTGTGTGTGGCCTCCGGGGCAGATATTGAGGCTGCACAACTGTGACTCAGCTCAAAACTGCTGATGTAACCGGAATCGAACATGCTGCGAGGGCTGAGGTTGGCCCTGAAGCATTTCAATGCAGTTTTGACCCCTCCACTGGCTTTTCCAAGTTTTTATCAGTCTGTAATGCTATTAAACGATGCCTTGGATAGAGCCCTAACCCGAGCTAGAAGGGTCATTTATAAATTCAAATTTACTTTTCAAATCTAATGGTCTCTTGGAAAGCTTATAATAATAATTACAGGGCTGGATTTAGAGATACAGATTAGCTGTCACAGCCTGGATCTGCTTATTCTCCCCACAGAAAAGCATCCTCTGTGAGAGCTGCTCACTGATCTGCCCCTGGCTTTGATGTTTGCTGCAGGGGCAGCAGGTCAGGGGCCACTTTCTGCACATTCAGTGCCTTGCTCCCTGCTTTGCCTAAATCATTAGCACCCTCTCCTGTCAGTGCCTTTCCCTCCTCTTGCTGGCCAGTTGTCCGGTCAGGTGGAATCACCATAAATACAGTGACAAAACACAGACGGTGTTATTTTGGCAGCGAGCAAGAAGATAGCTAAATTCTTCTCCCTCCCAAACTATCTGGATGCACCTAGTGAGCATCAGGGATGTACTGTGATGCAGCTGCGACCTACCTGTGTGTGGACACAGAGGAGCTAACAGCTGCGTGTTGGCATGCTGGTGGCATCAGGATACAGGCAGTGCTGCCTGCCGGCTGCTTGCTGGGCACATGTGCCCTCAGCAGACAGCACAGCACAGAGCGTTTCATGGGGGTGTAGAAGATGTATAATGATGTGTAAAGAAGTGGCCATTCTTTCATAAAGTTTGACTCAGACTTGTGACTTCAGGGGAGCCTGTTTTTCCATGGATGGACATTACCCCGTGTGAAGCTTTTGGGTGAGACCTGAGCTCTGGGAGTCAGTGCCCGCCTTGTCCGGATTAGCTTGGCTGGCTTGGTGTGATGGGCTTGTCAGGTCTTTGAAGAGAGGGCTGTTTGCAGTACGCATACGGGGTCCCACGGCTCCTCGCACTCAGCAGGGCAGCAGTGGAAGGAGTGGTGCTTTGATAAACCGTGGGAGATAGACTGGGGTTGGGGGGGGAGTCTGCATATTTTTCAGATCTATTTGTGCCTCTGCTTTTGCTCTTTGGTGTGTGGGATTGGGCTCTTCCACCTGTACTCAGATAACTCGTCCCCTGTTGACTTTCGGATGGGGAGGGTCTGAAAGCACTTGCAAAACTTTTGTCTAAATTCAAACTGGCAATCTTTAGACCTGCTCACAGCTCAGAAGCCACGATGAAACTCAGAGCTGTACTGCTGATGCTGCAAACACAAAAGCCAGGTGTCCTCATGGGGAAGCCAAGGAGCAGGAGGGGTCCTGCAGCACCCGCACCCACCACGCCAAGCCAAACGCCCATCACCGCCCGCTCCAACTACAGTGGCAGAAATCAGGGGATGAGTAAAATGAGCTAAGCGATCATGGGGTCACTTAGTGGAGCCCAAGATGGATATCAAAGTTCCAGGTGAGGAAACAGAAATGGGTTTTTGGGAATCAAGCAGCTCCACAGGAACAATGGCTGCTGAGTGATGGGAACCAGCCACGGTATGCTGCCGCTCAGGGCAGTCCTGCATTTCTTCGAGCAAGGGAAAGGGAAGGAACTCTGTCCTGGGAGCACGTGTTGCCAGGGACACACCATCAGCATCACCTGAACCATTCCTATCACATCCAGCACGAGTAGCAGAGACGGACACGGTACTGCTGGCTGTCGTGCTGTAGCAGGACCTGCAGCAGGCTGCTTCGTGCTTTTGGCAGATCTCCATATGGAAACGAAATCCATAGCTAAATCCTTCTCTTTATCTTGTGCCTAGGGTAGGGTTTATTTTGTAAGGAGTTAAGGTCATTCATAGCATCCATGGCCACCCCGTTCCTCAGTGTGATGCATTGTCTTTGCTCTGTCCTCTCCTGCAGATCGCCAAGACTTTTCTACTCGTTTGCCAATGTCTGGGGACAGGATGGAGAAGTGAAAAATTATAGAAAGTTCAAGAATATAAAAATGAAATATGAGTCTTGAAAAATCTCATTCTTGTTCTCCTTCCAAAGCTTTCTCTAAAGCACAGTCTTTAACCTAGCACCAGCATTTACTGCTTTACTGGTGTGCAAATCCAGGTTGTTATACACAAGCCAATGGGGTTTATGGTTTTGGGTGGGCAGGACAGGAAGGGGCTACAAACATATCTGTTTCAAGCAATATATACATTTTATATTATTCTTTACAAAAAAAAAGTGGCCTTTTCCTTCCTTGCTGGCTTGGATTTCAACTCGTAGGTACTGGAAACAGATTTTTAAAAAAAAAAGAACCTATGCTGAAGCTCACTCAAGTGACACCCATTAAACTGCGAAATAGCTACTGAGTCACATGGGCCGGGAAGCTGCATGGAAGGGAGTCATGAGCTGCAGCACCCATCCCCTGTCCTTGTCAGTACTGTCCTCTTCACACCACCCAGCTATAGCAGATTTCAGGATAAATCACAGCATCACAGAATTGTAGGGGTTGGGAGGGACCTCCAGAGATCCACCCCCCCGCCAAAGCAGGGTCCCTAGGACAGGTCGCACAGGTCGGTGTCCAGATGGGGCTGGAATATCTCCAGAGAAGGAGACTCCACACCCCCCTGGGCAGCCTGTCCCAGGGTTCCCTCACCCTCACCGGGAAGAGGTTCTTCTGCAAATTGATGCAGAACTCCCTGTGCTTCAACTTGAGGCCATCGCCCCTTGTTCTGTCCCCACAGACACTGAGAAGATGCTGGCTCTTAGGAGCTAAGGTCAAAACCAAGTGTTAAGTCTTGTATGCCCAAACTTGCCCTTGCTCTGGTTGTTCCTCACGACCAGGCAGCTGGAGGAAGGACATCCCCCATATACCCTGCAGGAGACCCCTTGGAGAGACCTTCCCCACTCTCGCTTTCCAGGATTGATGCTCTACTGAATAATTTTTTTAAAGACAGAACGCCTTTGCTGTGCATAAACTAGACTTGATATGCAAATGATCTCATTAATTATTTTGCATTACATGGTGTGCAGGGTCCCTCATGGCTGTGCCTGTGTTTCATCCAGGCTTGGAGTCTGGAAGCAGCAGGGAGGCAGCCACTGCCCGGGGAACCCACGGTGGATGGAAATAGTGCCCGAACCAAACCAGGGCACTGTGAGGTCACTACCTAAGGAATGTCTTGGTTATTATACACTGAGGAAAAACCCTCGCTGCCAGTGCTGCCTGGGAGTAATGAATGGCAAGATACTGCTCCCACCGAAATCATTATCGGAGTTTCATTTAATTGATAGATAACAGGCAGTTAACAGGAAAGGATAGATTTCTAGAGTTTAACAGCACGGGATCTTTGTGAACAGGAGCGAATCTCACCCTGGGGCAGGGAGATTACCAATGGAAATAATACAGCTTTAGCTCTGGTTGCGAAGCCTTTGATATTCTTAAGCGGTGCAGTGGCTGTTAGCTCCCAGTAAGGATGAGCATCTGCTTTAACCAAAACCCTTCCATCCTACCCCGGGTTTACCCACCAGCCCTTCGCATGCACACACAGGATCCAAGACACACCAGCAAATTGGGTTTTGTTTTTTTTTCTTTTCCCCATGTTGATACTTGCAGTGCCTTTTGCTGGAGAGACGGCAGCAGATCAAAAGTTGGTATTTTCTCTGTTGACACCTTAGGCAAGAGAACTCTGGCTGCCTGCAGTTGACTCAGGACACCTCTGTGATGGAAATAAAGGGAATTCCATTCTTCCTTCTGCAAGAGAGTTTGGCAAGAGATGTCAACCCTCTAATAAGAAGCCCAGCAGCTAATTGAAGAAACAAACAAACAAAAAAGACTTTAAAAGAAAATAAAGTGACTAAAGGTATTTAAGCTCAGCCCAAATGCACACACTGCATTTTGAAGCAAATAACATGGAAAAACGCTCCCTCTGCTCTTGATACGAGCTCATCTAAAGGACATGTTTCTGCAGGGAGTTTGGGAGCTAGCAACAGCAATGTATGGAAAAGGGAAGGAATTGGTTCAATTGAGGAAGGCATCATGTCATCGTGCTTGCAAGGGCTCTGCGGATGGACACAGGTGCTTTTGCAGCGACCAGGGTCCTTGGCCTCTCTCCATCCCTCTGTATCCCTCCAGCCTGCAAATCTGATCTCATATGGGAAATCGCCTCCGTGAGAGCGGTGGGGTGAGGAGCCCATGGACCTTGGACACGGTGCCATGTGCTCCAGCATGGGGCTGCACATCCTGTGCATGGTCACTCCTGTGACCATGGGGATTAAAAACTGAAGGGATTAAAAGCAATCAGGGAAACCCTGATTTCTCCTAATTAGAATCAGTACTGGGGCTGTATGAGAGTCGTCATATCAAGTTTCCCAAAACTGTCTCCCAGCAGGATTGGGAGCTTTTTCCTGCCCTTCTCATTCTTTCCCCTTTCTTTTCTCTCTCATCCCAGTGACACTCTTCACTGGGCTTTCATCTCAAGGACCCTTGTGGATTTGATATTTACCTTTATAGCCGCAACATTTTAATGTAGATGGATCATCTTGGAATTTTCAATATTTATAGCTCATTAACTCCTGCAATGAAATCCTTCTGTGGCTCTTTACACTCCGTGTTTAATGAGGAGGGCTTGCCAGAATCTCTGTGCCTGTCCCTTGGAGTATTATCTGACAGTTTTTCTACTGAATTAACTCAAGGTATGCATTGACTAAACATCTTCAGAACCATTGGACAAACAGACGATGTAATATTAATAAATTAATGCAAATCAGCTTCAAATATGTCAGACTAGCTCCCCTAGGAATCCCTGGACCTCAGCATGTTGTGACAGTTCTTGTTTAAGCAAATCTGGATCTTTCAGTGCGAATAATGAGAGCGCTTTCATCCTGAGCGGCATTACCAGTGAGACTAATGTGCCATTTTCCTTCTTAAAACTGTAGTCTCATCAGATATAAATTAAACCACTGGGAGAGCAGGAAAAGAGAATGTGAGTAGCATTTGCATGTATTGTCCCTCCTTTTCATCTGCTGCAGGAATCGCATCACGGAGCCTTCTTAACAACAATACTGCAATTACAGTAAATGACTAAACAGTTGCAGTCTTTCATATTCTGGGTTTTCAGACTTGGAGATTTTGTTACATGTGTAAGTTATTAGCATTTATTTAAGATATAATTAATTATACACGGCTTGAAAGCCTCACTCCACACACTTCAAATCTTGCAGGTTTCCTTCCACGGGTATTTCCACATCCCTGGAAAGATGCTTTCGGGTGCTGGTTGTTGTCTGATGGGTGTCAAAGATGAAGCTTCCCAACACATCGACAGGCATGTGTGGGACACAGGGGAAAATGGCCATATTCTTTTCTATGGTCTGGAGATAGGACAAGAGGCGATGGCCTCAAGTTGGAGCATAGGAAGTTCCACACCAATATGCGGAAGAACTTCTTCCTGGTGAGGGTGAGGGAGCCCTGGGACAGGCTGCCCAGGGGGGTGTGGAGTCTCCTTCTCTGGAGATATTCCAGACTTGTCTGGACACTGACCTGTGCAACCTGACCTAGGGAGCTGCTTTGGCAGGGCGTTGGACACGATGATCTCTTGAGGTCCCTTCCAGCTCCTACGATTCTGTGATTCTGTGTGATTTGATAACTTTGTCTACTCTAAAGGCTCATGGAGTCCTGACGACGCTCAGCTTGCCATCCACAGACGCACATAAACCCTGGGAGCTTCTGCAACCATAGTGGTTGGGGTCTGCTTTGTTGCTGACCCCCCTCCTGCTCTGCTTGGGCATCCATCTAATTCTCCATCTAGGTTTTATTTCCATCAGCATCGTATGAGTCTGTCGAGTGACTGTCAATCACAAGGGCAGCTCCACACTGCATTATTTGCGCTGAGAAATGTCAGCATTGCCACTCAAATATATTACTGCCCCTAACACATCGTTCTAACGCAACACGCTCAGCCCGTTCCAGCATGGTAGATTTTGTTTCAGATAGGAGATGTCAACATTCCTCCCTTGAAGTTCGTCTCCTCCGCATATCAAAAAATGTTAACAAATAGGCATAATATATGCCCTGGGGGGAGCAGAGAAAGTTGCTTTTCTTTTTCTTGGCTGGCTCAATTCATGCTGGAGTTGTGTGACTCTTCATCTCTGCAGTCAGAGGGAAAGGCTAACTCACCATGTAAGAGTAGTATGATAAATTGTGGAAAAATAACTTGCTGGCTTTCCTAAGAAACTCTCCTCTCCAGCTCCTCCTCTCACTGTACGCCTTCCAGCGCCCCAGAATTCATTGCATTAGTGCATGTTATGGCACCTTTGGGATGCGTTAGTCATAAGAATGGAGCTACTGGTGCTTTGCAGGCGTATTTTAACTTTGGCTCTCACACGAGCGCTCTGACACATCCATGCTGTCTGCACGTCTGGGTAGCATTTGCTTGCGGGTCCCTCCTGAGATTCCAGACAGCTCAAAAAAGGAAACATCTAATTTATATTTGCTAAGGTATGCGGGAGGTCCTTTTGTTATTCTTTCCTGGTGGTGAGGGCTTTTGGGTACAGGGCTAATATGGGACAAAGGCAAGAGCGAGGGCTCAAATGGGAACTTGGGGTTTGTGCTCTAACATCCAGCTCCAGTCCTCTCCTTTCTCTTCTGAACATTGCAGGATGTCCAGAGAGAGAGTGGAGGGACCGTGTTTGCTCGGGCAGCCTTGCTCGTGTGCCCTTATGTGCTATTTTCTGCCTCAGAAAAATTCATGTGTTCTGTCCGAGGCTGGGGCAGCCTCCTGGCTGCACTGCCCTGGCCTCTGGGCATGCTGCTCACTGCACGGTGCTCCTCATGATACTCCGGCATCAGAGACTGAACAAATACAGCCTCTGGGAGTTTGTACCCTCATGGGAGAGGGCTTGGGCTTGCTGCCTCAGCCTGACTGCTGCCTCCATGTACCCAAGTGCCTGTGTGACTCTGTGCTTGATCCGATCCTGAGTTTTCTTCCTTTGAATTCACCTGGATCTCAGAATTCATCAGTAATTGACTATAATTAACTTCTCCTTACAGGGTGCTCTGGAGGTGAGAGCTGATAAATGAGCACTGTACGTTATGGAATTTTTCCTCTGGAGGCAGCTCTGTCAGGTTTTTTTGCTCTCAAATGGTGTAATCTGGGCTATTTTCTGTGATTTCAGGTTTATATGGAAAAAACTAAGATCCAACTCTGACTAACTGCTTTTGCATCCAAGTGTAGAAGAATTCCTAGTTTACCACCTGAAGGTTTAGTACCAGCCCCAGTTTGGAAAACTTTTCTTGGGCTTTTTAGGCCAAATCCAATGTAACCAGCAGAGACTGGTCAAATAGCAAGGCTTATTATCATTATCCATCAGCAAATATACCAAGGTCAGCAAGGCTCTAAAACACCGAGGCGTTTTAGATTAACCTACTCAGGCATTATATATGTATGTTCGGTCCTTCCCTGCTCTGAGTCATTTGCTGATGTTTTGCACGTAACCATGATCACTTTATGCAAAAGAAAAGCCAGGCAGAGTCTGAAGGAAAACTGTTCTGGCCTGTCCTCATTAAATGTTCTTAGATTTAAGAAGCTGCCACACAGAGTGCAACATTTTTTAATCTTTCCCTCAAAATGAATGACCAGATAGAGATCTGGTGCACAAGCAAGGGAACAAAAATACATTAAACCAGCAAAGAATTGTGGTTAGCAAAGGTTTTTGTTAAATGAAACGTCAGTTTTGTTTTTCCCCTTGGGGAACAATAAGAAAATTCTCTTTGTACATATCTCTTTCTGAAACAAGCTCCTTGACTGGTCGCAACCTGTAATAAAAATGCCATATGCAAGAGAATATATTTAATATTGGGAAGGCAAAATAGAACGATATGATCTGTTTGGGGTTTGAAGGTAAATGTTTAGACATTTTTTTCCTTTAAAATAATCTGTGATAGATGCTGGTTAGCTGACTGGGAAATGAAATCACAGAGGATTTATGCCATTAATGACAGGCTATGATGTCAAAGACATTTGGCCCGTAGCCATAACCTTTTGTGCAGCTCTGGTTGATTCTTATAAATAAACAGGACTGCTCAGCTGCTGCCGGGATAGGAGTCCCCATCACTTGGGAGCACTGAGAACTAAGCTGAGGAAAGCACTTCAAAATATTGAGCAAAAAAACCTGAGGGGAAGGGATGTCCTGCAAGAATTGCTTTCTCCTCTTAGTGTCTCTGGTTTTCATGGAGTAGGACTTGGTTAATGTTTAAAGAAGCCCCACGCTACTGAAACAACACCGAAACCAATCTCACTTTCTGAAACTCCACCGTGTCACCTTGATTTACAATTAATCAGAAGCCCGGACGGGTTGTCAATAGCGAACATCACCGCCAGTCTTGTTCCTCTGGTCCCATGTACGGTATAAAAGAGCAGAGTGGATTGGCTTGGGCAGCCCTGGCACCCACCCTCAGCATGGGGGCGGCAGCACCCATCCTGCCTGCCCACAGAGATGGGGCAGGCACAGGGCTGCAGCTCCCAGCCAGGAGGGATGCAAAGCGCAAGATGCCTCATTCCAGTAACTTCTGAAAGAAAACTGCGAATCTGGCCACAGAGAGACAGGGAAACCCTGAAGTATATACAAGTCTTGTACGTAGCGCATCTGTCCCCTTAAGGAGCTTACAGTCATCATTTTAATCATATTTTCCCAGATAACGCACAGGATTTGCTTGCAGCCATTTGATATGTGGGAGTGCTTCATGATGGGGTTATTGGTGTGATGTTTCATTCCACACAGAGCTATTTTTCTCCTGTGTTTTACCCTTTTGGGAGCTACAGTGCCAACGGCTCGCAGGGTGCCAGACCCTCAGCCCAGTGAACAGGGTTATGGCTTCGGGTTGAACGGCTCCTGTTTAAGCTCCACCAGGACCCAGGTCCTGTCATTAACCTACCCACCAGCACCATGCTGGGAAGTGCTACAGAGGGTCTTAAGATGTCTGAGTGGAGGGATCTCCGTGTCCCATGGGTGTTTGTCTCCTAAAACCCTGTGTGTGCAGCGGACCCTGGGGCCCACATGGGATGCAGCACCATCCCAGTGCTGGGAATCACACATGGAGTTGGCAGGACAGGCAGCACACAGAGCCAGGCAGGGCTCCTGCAACTATCCAAACAGCCCTGCAGGAACCCAGGTAGCCAGGAGCACCTTAACGATGCCAGGGCTGAGCAGCCTGCCAACAGCCACGGGGCTTTAAACCCTGTTTGTTTTCCCTTCTCCCCTTTTCTTGCACTGAACAAAGCAAAGGAAAATCATTGAGAATGCCAGAAATGTTTTACTGCAACAGTGATTAGATCCAGCCTGTGGTTCAGCAGAGCCATGCATGCACAGGGGCACCCCGAAAGTCAATCCTTTCTTTTCACTGTGGGCTGAAAACCTCCACAGGGAACCCTGTGCTACTGCAGAGGACATCACTGTTGGATATGGGTCTCACTAAAGGGCTAATTCGGTTTCAGAAAGGGACCAGAACCATCTCTGCCAAGTTGGAGGAGCATTAAAGCATCATGAGTTTGTATCCACCTGCCGCAGCTCCGGGGCACGGCAGCATCAGTGCAGTGTGGCACGAGCTCGCCTTCAAGTGCTGGTAATTCAGTCCAGATGTCAGAGCAGCTCTGCAGTTTGATGATTGTATTTCACTACTAACATATTTGTTTTATGACAGAGTAGGATCATTACAATTGTCACATTATTCTNTCTCCTATTAGTAGAGACACTTATTATCATTTTAATAAGGAGAAACAAATTCCCTATGCCCTTTTCCAGACCTAAATATACAAGACCATGTTTTCCAGAGGAGGCTGTGATTACATATTTAAACTAGACTACATTAAAATGCCATAGACATCAATGAGAAAAAGAGAGTCCTGATACCCAGAGGAAAGTAGGGTTCTTAAGCTGAATTATAGCAGGGTAATTATTGATATCGTCAGATCTTACAATCTACGACATTATTTTTAGGCACCCATCCAGTTCACAAGAATATCTCCACAATAATTTCAAAAGAACTTCACTTGAAGACTGTTTGTTTTGGAAAAATATAAATCACTGCTCCATTTAAACACATTTCAGCTCAGAGAGCAATAATATTTTATTTGTGTTGAAAGAAGGCAAGGGCTTATTAAATATTAATATGTGGTTTGCAGCATGGGTTAAAGTTCCTCTGTTAATATATATTGTAACATCGCCCAAGAGACTTCATTCCTGAGGGAGCACGAGGTTCTGCTTAAAGGACTGGAAAAAAAAGAAAAACTATATTCACAAAGTATAAATATGCCAACATACAGGATGCTTCTGTTCAAAATTCCATTACATTTTGAACATTAGTGATAATTAATGGCCCAAGCTAATTAATGACAGTGTATAAACATGACACCTGGCATGGTGCTTTGCTTGTGGCCAGGGCAAAAGGACCCAACTCATTTTTCTACGAGGCCCTGAAGCCCCCCAGGACTGCAGCAGGCACCAGCAGTTGTGCCAAGGTCACACTGTGACATTAAAGACTGAAACTCCCAAGGATCTGTGGTCAGAGAAAGGAAAGAGATGGAAAATGCCATGGGAGAGGTACCAGGAAAGCAAGATTTGGTGAGAAGGGGGAAAAGCAGATCCCAAATCAGGATAGGAGATGCACAGAAGGGAGTTCTGCAGGAAGGCAAGTGGGAATAGTGTCTTTCAACATATCTGGGGACAGACTGTGAATTATGAAAATGCAAGGGGATTTCTGCTTTGAAGTCACACTGGGACTCTGGCAAGTGTAACCCAGAAGCCTTTGAATCCTCAGTCATGTGGGAAAAGCTCGAGGAGATTTTTTGCAAAGCCTCAGCACAGAGATTGGTGTTGAATATTTACCAAGACTTTTGTTAGCACAATGACAACATCTGTGCTGGTCCTGTGGCCATCAGCCACCTCTGGGCACAGGGGGCTGTGTGACCCCATGGTCGGTGGCAGTGGTGAGCTTACACTTGGTTTGGGCTGTAGGGGCTCTGAGCATCCCTCTCTGGCAGCAGTTAGACTGTCCCATGGGCTGTGGCACCAGAGAAGAGCTGGGTCTGTTGGGTGCACCTTAGCTTGGGGTGCAGTGGCTCCAGAATAAATGAACTTGTAATAGCTGGGTGTTTCATTCATTTGGGGGGAAGAGGGAGGGGATATGTTTTGATTCTCTCTAATTAAAGGCTGTGAGACATCCTGAGGCAGAAGAGAACATTCATTTGTGAATGGAAAGGAACACGTATTACTTACACTGCTTTATACCACAATTTTGAAGAGGGGGGAGAAAATCTCCTTGCAGATGAGATAATCCTGGTGGAACAATCCTGTCATACCTGCTGAAAACTATGTGCACGACTGAATTGGGAACTTTCAAACAGGAACGTTTCAGACATCTGCAGTGGGTTGCTCTAATTTAAACTCCCCTAATTCTACTCTTGCAGGTTTTGGTCCTTTAGAGGTAGAAGGCAGAACTGCTTCTTCTTTGTGCTTGGGAGAGGAGACAAGACCTTTATAGTCTCAAAATGGGAACTTTTTTCTTTCTTAAGGAAAAATGTAACTGCATGCAAACTGCAAACTCCTCTAAATAGTTCTCATCGGTTGCCTGAAGAGCCCCTCGGCCGAATTCTATATCACTGTAAAGCACACGCATACACACAGAGAGAAAAAGAAGGGGGGGGCATAAATGAGAGTCTTGGAGCTGTCTAGTCTGGGGTTCTGTAAGATAATTAAATCAAGGACCCTTTCTGATCTATAGAAGGGTCAATGTAACAGGGCAGCGCTTTGAACCATGGTCTCATTAAGACACAATTGCCTTCTCCGCTTCCCAGACTGTTTATAACAGAGGGCTTATTCCTAAGCAGTCAATAACTGGAGAGCATAAATCACAGCACAGAAAGAGTTATTCCCAGTTTATGGGCCAGATCCTCAGCTGGTATAAATCACAGTTGCCCCAATGATGTCACCTCAGCCATGCTTTATTTATACAGTCCAAAGATCTGTCTCATACTGTTCTCATTTCATTGGCTTTTATTGACTCATTCTGTAGGCACAGATTTTCCTGTATAAAATGAAGGTGGAGATAATTGAGGTATGTGAAAAGTAATTTTGTAAAATTTTTAAGGGAAACTCTGAATCGTTCTCTTCCTTCCCCTTCATTTTATAGGAAGACAGTTACCAGGTGAGTTTTTGTCAGATCGTAACCATTTCCCTTAGTGCCACTGTGGTCACTTTGCACACTCTCTTTTGCAACATGTTCCAGTGGTCTTTGCATGATTTAACAGTGCTGCTTCTAGATTGTAATTAAATTCAGAAAGGACATCCCTGAGCTCAGCATTGACAGAGGCAGCGATGGCATCAGATCCTGGGTCCCTTACTCTGCAGGGGGATGTGCCCCTGTGTGTGCAACCAGTGAACCAGCACTGCTGTTTGTGAGCTTCCCATTGCCCTGAGCTATAATGAGCCACAGAAAGATGGATCTCCAAAAACCTCTTCCCAAGCTGAAGATGGATTTCCAAAAATCTCCTTGAAAGCTCAAGACCAGCTTTGGCCCGTTGGCTGAGCCATGGGGCGACACAGGGCATGTCCAGCAAACCTCCTCCCACAGCCCATGAGCCAAGGTAAAGCCCAATATCTTCATTAAGCACTGCAACAGCCATTTCAAATACCCCCAAATATCAACCACTGAGGCAGTCCAGCTTTGGTCCTCTCAATCTCAGCTCATCATCATACCTGAACAGCGTAGCATGGCCAGGTGAATAGCAAGCAAATGATGTTTCTCCAGCCTACAGAGCAACTCTAACAAACCATTATTACTAATAGCTAATTAAACTTACAAAACATCCTTTCAGGTTTTGTTCTGGTGGTTGGTGTGAGCAAATCTGGCAGTATGAAGTCATTCTTATATGTCCTGGTCGTATTTCATCATGCTGATGTCAGGACTGATGTCACCAGTGTCAATATGGTGTTTATGAAGCTGGAGATCAATATTAAATACTGGATTTAGGATCCATTGACAGAGTTGTAGCTCTGACTGTTTTCAACCTTTGGCTGACAGGGAGCCAGAGGGGTTTTTCCATGCCATTCAGTTAAAGGAGTTTCCACTCCCTGGCTTTCTCCTCTTGCTACTCCATACTGTGGTGACAACATTCATTTGGAATAATAACACAAAAATCTCTGAGGAAATAGTAAAAATTTATGAAAGAAATCTCCAGAGAACAAAGCATCAAACCAGCAAAGAGACTGAACACAAGAAAACAGCCAAGGAGTAATGTGAAAAATTGATGAGTGGAGTTGCAGATACTTGAAAACAATAAACAGGCAGAATCTATTTAATTTGGGATGATTGCAGTGTTACTTCTCTGAGTTAAAACTGCTGACTTTTGTATCCAACCAGGAGTTTGGCACCGAGGTGACGGCATGTCCAGGCATTTCAGTTCTCTGCTGTTCTCAATGTGACACACAGAAATTATGTCCACTATTTTTCCATGAAAAATTACCAGGATTCTATTCCAAGCTGTTACACAAATTAAAGCTGTCACTACATCAGATATCCACATTGTCCTCCTCTCCCTGCTCTCAGAGGGGAACTAACATATGTGTTTGAGAAAAAAAAAAATAAATTGTTGTATTTAGATCCCTTTATCTGGCTGAACAGGCATGGGCCTGTGAAGAACACCTCAGAGGAGGTATGATCTACCTGAATCAGGTACTAAATAATGAGGCAAACCTTTGCATCCCAGCTCTTCTGGGCAGCCCTGCAATCATCGCTTCCTTTCCCTGTGCCCAATGTCTTCTCCAGCCCTCTGTCTGTCTTCCTTACTCAGCTCTTGAACTGAGCACAACAGACTGTATTGCTCTTTGTGTTTAAGATGACACATAGAACTTCAGCTCATGTGATGCTCCTGGTTGCTGACATTGAATAAAACCTCCAGAACTGCAACTGCTGATTTGTTTCTCTAAGTAGACGGAAGCCTATACATTGTCCTGGTGATGAATCAAGCTATCTATCTACCTACCTATCTATATGATGTCTTCATGCTCACCGTCTGTAAGTTCATCAACTTCACTAACCCATCCATTTCCCATCAACTTTCTCCAACTCTCCCGAGTGATTTGAAGGACTCACACCCTTATAGGTGGCAGCTTTTCCTCCTGAACTTGTGATCGCACTTTTTCTTCCTCTTAGCCTGGAGATCTTTCTTATGCCCCTAATCTCCCAGAAACCATCATTTCTTATCCAAAGCTGCTTAAGCATTTGGAGAGGAACGTTCATTTCCAGGCAACATGTGCTCAAATTTGGACGAGGGCTGGTTTGCAAATGGAGCTGCCTATAATCTGGAATAAGATTAAACCTTAATCACTATGTTCCAAAAGGAAGATTTGTCACTGCCCAGCAAACACACATCTTAATAAAGACAGTCATTCTTGTGGAGCACAAATCCATTTGTATCCACTGGCTTAAAAGAATGCGCATCTGCACAGAGGAACGTTGGATCCCCCCCCTCTGAAGCACTATGTTGATGTTTAGAGAGGCTTATGTGTAAACTCTGGGGACCCTTAACGAAAGTTTGTCATTATCGCCTCCTGAATCACATCAGCACCAGCGGGCCACGAAGAGCTGGCTGGGAAAGGCGCCTTTGCATGAGGAGTTTCTGCCGGTGCCGCTGGCACAGCAGGCAAAGGGCTGCTTCAGCCCTACTGCAGGAAAGAGTCCGGCTGCAGATGAATTAAAGGCTCTTTTTCTCTGTGACACTGGTCTGTGACAGGGGTTAGAAATCAACCTAGGTCTCCTGAGCCACCGCCCTGTGCACTAACCACAAGAATTTTTTCATCCCCTCCGTTTCTCAACTGCTAGTAATTACACTTAGAAATGCTCTGGAAGCCAAAACAAACAAGTGAGATATTTCCAGTGAGCTTTCAGTTTGTTATTAATCCTTCAAAGACAGTTTTGTCCACAAGGCAATACAGAAAGTTATCATGTTGCTAAGCCCGCTGCTCCGCTTTGCGTGTTTGCGGCATCGTTTCTCTCTGATGAGCGAATTTGCGTACAAGCTGACATCTCCCTTTTTGGACTGGACGTTTTCTCTCTCACATGATGGGAAAAACAAATTCCACGCTGAATCAGAACACAGCCTGCACAACTAATATAATCTGGATTTCTTTCAAAGGACAGGGATTTTGGTCACTCAGGACCTACCTCAGAACCAACTGGAAGTAATTTTGCTCATGTTTTTTTTCCCACCATACTATGAAGCATTACCTCATGAGCCCAGCATGGCAGTAAATATCCACAGATTCTGTGTATTTGTTTTCTGCCTCAGATTTCCTTTTGCTGATGTCAAATTTTACATAGAATCGATGGAAAGCAATAGGCGCATGCTGGATTTTTCTATATTGTACTTACATGGATGTGAAAATTCCAGCACCTACCTATTCATCCTGCACTGACTCACTGGAAAGTGCTTATCGCAGGTGAATTGGCTGAAGAAAGTCATCCTTGCTGACACTTTGCCTTTCTCCTGGGAGCCTGTTCATGCATGACCTCATGGAGCTTCACAAGAGTTGGCTGAAGACTGGCTGCAGTGTCCCTCTAAGTAGCAATATTATCTCACCTAGCATCATATTTTACGAGCAGCAGACGTTATCTGGGAGATCTAATTCAAGAGAAACCGATGGGAATATTTCAGTTCTGCTATTGACTTTTCTTCTCAAGCTTTGTAATTAATTCCCGCTGCCTCAAGCGGTCTGTAGTAGTGGTGACAGATGAGCTGTGCTCCATCACAAACACAAGCTAAAGCCCAAGCTGCCGCGTTCCACCAGGCATCCTATCCCACTAAAGTTGGTGACTGTGCCTCTGCTTCTGCTGCCTGTGATAGATAGAACTGTGGCAATGTAAAGGCAATACACTGTGATATATTTCCCAGGGAGGGTTAATGACTAAGGAAACTCCAGCCCATAGTAGCATGGCACATCTGGAGATGTGTTTTTGCCATTTCTAGCTCTGCCTTCAAGCCTTGTGGATTTTTAGGAGTAAAGCATCTCATGTCATTCTCCAAAGCTGAACACTATAGCATGAAAGACCATTTCCAGACTCTCAGGGAAATCACCAAAGTGTTTACTAATTGAAAGTTTAACTTCTAAGGAAGGCAATCTCTTTTAAGGAAGAGATTGCTTACAAGCAGGTAAAAGTGGTGGAATTTCTGCTTGGCTTTGAAGACAGTGAGTTCATTCATGTGATTGTGATTTAGACCTGAAAGTCCTTTTGAAAAAGACCAGTGGCATTGTTAGGCTTTTAAACTAAAGATCTGGGCCCTGTGGTCCAGATTGAACCCTGTGGTCTGATGCTTGTCTGTTCCATGGGCATCAGGGTATACCCTTAACTCCACCAAGTACTGTAAGTGCTGATCACATCATATGAGAGAAAGTTCACATAAGGCTGGATAACAGCCAAATAAACCTTCTAAGGCAACATCTAAAGACAGGCTGATGCCCAGATATCTGAGTGGCCTTCTAAACCCAACCTACTGAACTTGTTTTACATCAGAAATGGTGACCTAGCGAAGCGTGGAGGTGACTCAGATGCCAATGTATGTAAACACTGCTGGCCTGCCTCGTGGATGCACATCTGATGGACTACATGCTGTCTGACCAAGCCTTCTTGGGTGGTAGGTAAGGCTGGACCTCAGCTTGAAGACACATAGATTAAGATTTCAGACTCCCTCTATAAAGTTCCAGTGAGCTGGAAACTGGTGTTTTAGTTCTGTCTGATTCCTAGTTTTAACTCCTTCACTGGGTTGATTTGGTATAGCTGCTATAAAGTGTAGATTGACTGGCTCAAAATTATTTTTAAACACTAAATTAAGCAGATGATTTTTTATCTGACTATAGGCCTGTCCAACCCACATGAAGAAAAGGCTAGAGCACAGATCAAATATTTCTTGGCCAGCATGGCAATGCTATTAGTGGAGATTTCCAGCAACCTCTGTCACAAGTTGCAAGATATTTATCAGAAACAAATGGAGTTTGAAATTTCATGACATTTAATTTTTTAAGACAGTAATTGCCTATTTCCTTACCAAAATTAGAAACAGAAAATGTTTTCAAAAAAGTCCTCTCTCCAACAACCTCTGTTGTAATTCATGTTCTTTTCTTTACAGCTAAGGCATTGATCCTTTTCATGACAGAGGCCCAGCCTGGTCTCATACCTGATGAGCTCAGTTCAAGGGCAGGCACGGCAGTGCCAGGAGAGCAGCACTGGATGAGTAAGGTGAGCGTGCTTTTGAGAGAATGACTAAGGCAGCTGCAAGATATAAGTTTCACTTTATCAGTCTCTCAAGGAGAAAACAACTTGGCTTGCCATGAAAACCCTTCTGGAAGCTACAATACTTGTCCTAAAAATCAAAGGATGGAAGTACGTTTTCTGTAAAGTTTGCTCCAGTTCACCACTCAGAAGCTGAAGAGCAGAAGGTGAAGAACAGCTGTTTGGAGTGTGTGTGTGTGTGTGTTTGTGTGTAAACACACTGAAGTCATAACCTGGACACAACCTTCTATAAAGTAACATGGAAAACCACATGGACCACTTGCAGATTTGGACTGTCTCTCAGTCCCCCACATCAGAGAGAGCAAGACAGTGAGAAAACGTGGACAGTTTGCAAGAGGAGAAGGTAGAAAAAAAATGGGTATATTATATAATTTAATCATCTTTATCATCTTTCTGGTGTTGCTCCCCATCTCCTTATTTTGTCTAGGTGATACACCCTACAAAGCCACCACCCAGTGTAAGTGAATGTGCAGGTAGGTTGCCATATGGCGATGTCCAGATGCCCATGACTCCATCTTCCTGCTTGAGGTCGCTTCAAAAGACCTTGACTGTCACTGCAAATTGTTTTAACAGCTGTCAGGTCACCAGTCCCTGCTCATTGCCTCCATTTGTGGTACAACCATGTCCTATGGGTAAAGTTTTAACTAGCACAATTATCCTTTGATGAATTAGTGGTATTAAACCAACTTCATTTCAATTATACCTACCTTCCACCCCTTTTTGCCATGCATCCCAGCTGTAAACACTTGTAAATTGCCTCAGTGACTCTAAGAAATTATTGTACCACAGTTATGAGAAATTCCAGAGTCCCACATAAAATCGTGCTTGGAACAGAAACTAAAACCCTGGGCAGAGCAAATGAGTGATCATTATTCTCACCAGTACTTCACAGATCTGTCTGTGCTCCAGGGATCTTGCTGTACCTTCAGAGGCTTCAGAAGGATACAAAATTATATTGCCCCAAGCATGTGTCGTATAATGTTCAAGTCCCTGCAGTGTAAATGTGGGTAAACACTGGAAGACTTAATTAATTGGCATAACAGCAGGACCTGCAGATCTGTCTGATAGGCGTGGACAAAGAGTATGTCATGTGTCTCCCTCTGAATGTGATCAGATTTCCTCTCCAAAACAGTTCTTGGAGGACTTAATTCAGAGGAAACTGTTTCTACCACTTAAAATACCTTGCTCTCAACAAAATAGAGCTAATTCAGAAATATTTCTGATGGTGGTGGCTGAAACCAGAGGCAATTTTAAGGAGGCAAAGTGAAAATTAAAGTAATAGATTGGGTGTGGTGTTGTGGTTACATCCTTTTATCCTGCTGCAGGGCCATCAGCATCCCACCCGGGATTTTCCACTTAATGTCTTAAACCTCTGCACCCTACTGATCTATTTTCTCTGAGACATTTTAAAGTCTAGATCTTCCCCTTCATGTCTTTTGTTGCTCCTCCAACTTTGTAAAATTGTGACCATGGCTGAATTTACAATGAGGATCCCATAGGGATCTCACATCTCAGCCAAGGACACTGTGCACACATAGGATGTAAATAGTTCTGGGATCTCACATCACTTCTCCAGGTGGATCCCCTTTGTCAGATGCTGGTGGCTGTTAAATATTGCTGCATTTTAGGATTAAAAAGCTCTTTTGAGCTGAGTGTGGAGAAAGAACTGAGCAAAGACCCTGTTGTAGATCACCTTTTCCAGCAGCTTGGCTGCTGACCCTCCCTGCTCCCCTCTCCCTCCCATGAAGCATCACACAGATGATTTCTGGGTCCCTAATCCACGGACCAGCCCGTGCCTCACAGACGGGGTCATGTAGCAGGAGAAAGAGGCCCAGGTCACTGAGCACAGCATCTCCCATTACGAGTCAGACACAGGCACACATGCTGATTGACCCCACGTGCAGGCATGCCCTGGTGACAGGTCCTTAACATGTCACCAAAGGTACATGGTGCGAAAGCTGCCTATCAAGAGGCCCGCTACCAATCAGTGTGGCCTAAACCCTGAACCTGGGTTTACAGCAGCAGAATCACATTCAACCATTCAAATCCTTGCAGAGGCTTTTAGATGTAGGAAAACATCCAGTGGCTGCAAGGGTTACGTTACACCTTGTGACTGGGAAAGCGTCCGGCAGCAGTCAGTTAGTCATCCCGTCTGTAGCGTAATTACAGCTCCACAGACCCGGAGTATGTTTTGGATTTGTTCCAGAGACACTGGGTAATTACTACCCTGTAGAGCCAAAGCTTTTCGAGGATTTATAGGGCTGGCATGTGGTACACCCCATGGAAAAACAGCAGGTCAGGCATGATATAACAGGTATGATGCTGTATATTAATTTCCATGGAAACCTTTGTGGGTAAACTGATTCAAGACCACGTGGAGCATCAACTAGCAATCGTGCCGTGATAAGTGAGCACTTGCTGCTCAGTGCTCAGGCTTGGGCTAAAGGTTTCTTCGTAGGGTCAGCTGGGATGAGATCATTAGTGCTCTTTGGGGAACGCCTCACCATACCCACAGGAGTTCTGTGGGAAGCAAAAAACGATCCCTCGTTAGGCAAAAGTGCTAAAAGATTTTTACCAATTGCCTGCTGACAAATCGGTGGAACATCTGAGTAGTTGTCTCTTGGTGCAACTCTATCAAGATCAGAGAAACCACAATGGAGTTGATGTGCCCCGTTGCGTTTTAAGCAGCTCAGTGTTTTCCGAATTCTTCCCTCTCTCATTTTTCATTTGTGCTGTGACTTTCCAGTGGGCAGCAGAGACAAGGTACATGCTGAGTGATCATCCTGTTCAGTTTTCCACATCTGACAAAAAAAAACCAACCCAAAAAACAATAAACAAAAAATAATTGTGGAAAGCAGGGTTTGCAGTCTGTGATAACCCTGTCGCTACCACAGGTGACCGCGGACGTGAAGGTGATAACACACAGCGTGCTGGGAAAGCAGGCAAGTATGGTGGCAGTGGACCATTGAAGACAAAAGGGATGGGACATGCAGAAGGTCCATGGCAGAGCAGGAACCGAGCAGAAGTGAGGTCTGCACAAGCCTCTGTGCAGCTGTCTGGATCAGTCCCGGGGCTGCTGGGGTGTCACAGCATACCTGGGCTGGGTTTCAAGTTGACCTCAAGTGATTTATGGGTTGGATGGAGACCTATAAAACCTGCGGCGATTCTGCATTGGGGTTCTCTGTGAAACTCAGCAAAACTGTGAAACTCCAGCTGAGCTTTGTCCTGATTTTTCTGAAACCCGGGTAAATGTAAACCAAAAGCCTCAACCCAAATACTGCCAAATTACAGGGAATGTGCCAAAATGAGTATTTTAAAATCTCTTCCCCTGTTTTGTGGCTGGTGGGATGGGCATAGGGATACTAAGCAATAAACAAAGGAATACAGAGACAGTGTGTTGTGAACTTTGTACGTGACCTTTTCCACGAGGTGAAGTTATTGTATAAGACTTTCCTGTCTGAATGAGAAGGGAATGAGCAGAACGACACAACAAATGATTTCTCAGCAAATGCTGAGGACTCAATTACAAGGCTATGGCCTAATTTCAAGGTCCCAGCTGCTGAGCCACAGTTGGGTGTAGGGCATCACAGGACCTGTCCCCCTTGGATTGGAGGGGCAGCCAGCAGCCCAGGGCTGTCCACGAAAAGACTAGAAAAGTCTAAAAAATCTTTGAATGCGTCTCTCTAACATCAGGAGATAAATAAGCTCTAGGTAGACAGATACAGAGTGATTTACTGCCCTTAAAGTCTGTTTTCTCTTAAAAGCCTTTCTTCTAAATAAAAATATTTCCTCTAAACAAATAGCACTTGGCTCTGATGGGGCCCTTTCTTCACTATACACCAGTGTCATTGCTCCCAGAAAGCACAGAACCACAGGCAGAGAAAATACGTCAGGCCTGCTGAGGTAATGGGGATAATTCTCCTCACTCTGAGCCTGCAAATGGGAAAACAGTGTGATTTCTCCCCAAAACTCAGGATGTGAAGCTGAGATGCTGTGAGGTCGAGAATCTGGGGCAGGTGCCCATGACGGCTCCTGCAAAGCATCAGCAGCTGGACCACCTGCACTGTCCAGTGCTTGGGTGGAGAGGAAGGGAAGGAGAGAAGGCAATTAACTCTTCCCCATGAGAGGAAGAGCAAGAAAAGCAATGTTTGTCAATAGGAAACATGAAAAAAAACCCAAAACCCAACTGTCCTAATTCCACCCATCAGATAAGCTAATGGACCATTAACACTTCTCCATTTCACCCTTCCTGCCCTGCCCTGCAATTTGCAAATGGAACAGACGCCTCTGCATCCCTTTGCTCTTGTTAAGCTGCCCATCCTATCCCACATTTATCTGCTGGAATCACAGCACAGAGCACGTATCAGTTCCTGTTATTAAATCAACAAAAATGGTGATGTTGACTAAGGACAGCAGGCTTCTCCATCCAGGGCTGGGATGGTGTGACAGTGACCCATCCTCCCTGGGGATTGGTAACTGTGTCCAGCGCTCTGGAAGTTTTGAAGGGTATGGTGATGGGGGAAAAAGCCAAACTCAAAACCCAGTGGCCTTGGTGACCATGAAGCAGGTATCCTTTTTTGCAGCGCTGGGCACGCAGGGGATGGCTCCTCCTGATGCGTGCGCAGTAAAGGGCCAGTTGCACAGCTTTTAAAGAAGATATATATGCATTTTCATAACATATGCATATTCATAGGGTTTCCAAAGAATGCTTATGGCTTTTCCATTATGAAAGCTCATTATCACCCACTCACCTACCCCATCCCGATAATCTCTTGGCGGGCTTCAAAGACATTTGATGGGCCTGACCTCATTTACTCCTCTCCATTACAGGTGTTTCTGGCGAGCTTTAGCTTTTGTCTTGATAATAAAGTCACGGAGCTGGGTCTGCAGACTTGAGGCCCCTCCTGTTCTTTCTCCCTCTTCCTGTCTATCACTCCCTCCTCAGAGACAAGTTGTTTCTCTTGAGCTATCAAAACGCACACCGTGTGCTACCACTGCGGTCCCTTAGGTAGAACTTCGCCCATCCTTTACGTAGTTTATTGCTAACCAACTAATATTTATCGTGTTCCCTGCTTCAGGCAGCTTGCCAGGGCTTCCCTCAGTTATCCAAGGGGCCTGTAGCCCACATCCTTTCCCATTTGGTTACACATGGCCGGGGAAGAAGGCATGGCTTTCTAAGAGCTGCCTAGTGAAACACAAAGCAGCACCTTCTCCTTCACAGTGGTACAGAGCTGTTTCCCTGAGCACACCCGCAGCTTGGGAGTTCTCATCCCCCTCCACAGGCAGCAAATGCTGTGATCACATTATACCTACTCTGCTGTCTCCACACGTCTATAAGACTCTGTTGTGGGTTGAAGCTTGTGCATTCAAAAAGGGTAAGTCTGTTTTTCACTGATTCATGGAAGTTTAGGGTGAGAGGCGAGGTGACACTTTGCCTCTGGCCAGCCTCCTTCCCCTAGTTCACAGCTCACTGAAATCCAGGCTTTTAGTCTGAATGATCTTCTGCAAAGGCATCCAGCCTTGCTGTGAAGTGATAAAGGTCCACTGGCTCCTGCAGTGAGTTCTTTCCAAAGATTATGTCACTCTGCTGTTAAATGTGTTCATCTAATTTCTTGTTATAATTTTATAATCCATAGCTTCTGGCTACTGATTCTCACTGCAGTCATCAAAACAGAGTGCAGTATTCCAGGATCAGCCACTCCTGCCACTTCTGTGCCTGCAAGCTCTGAAAGCTGCACATTATCCTTCCCTTTCCTTGTTTTGTGATTGTTTGTAATGCAGAATCGTAAGTGGAAACAAAGTGGCCGTGCATTGGTGCTCCCAGGTTATGAATCCCCCTTTATGTTTGAAAGGTATCACAGAATCATAGGGGTTGGAAGGGACCTTGAGAGATCATCGGGGCCAACCCCCCTGCCAAAGCAGCTCCCCAGCTCATATTGCACAGATAGGTGTCCAGACAGGTCTTGAATATCTCCAGAGATGGAGACTCCACAACCTCCCTGAAATATCAAAATGGGAAGGGGACAAGTCCAGTAAACAGTCTAGTTGGATGCTGCATGAGTCGCTATCGCTGAGCACAGCGTTCCCTTACTGCAAAACACTGCATCTCCCCCCTTAGGAATACAATGGATGTAAAGAAAAGGACCCTGCTGCGGTTTGAGAGGGAAGTGTTTAAAGACAGGGCACTTTGTTCCTACCCTTACAGCTCCAGACATACACCAGAGTGAAACAGAGCAGCGTATGGGGCCAAAATTAATATTATTTTTGGAAAGGGATTGACCCTGGAAAGTAAGTACATGAAAGAGGAAGAGAAACAGATTAATTGTTAGCTAAGGTCACTTTGAGGTCTGGCACGCCTGACCCGAAAAAGCCCAAAATCTTTGGATTCAGTCACCCCAAACAACGAAGGAATTGACTGTGATTATATAGTTACAGGAGTGCACGGGGTAACCAACAGTCGGAAGCTGAATAAAAAGAAGGCTGGGAGAGCCACAAACAAGATGTACTCTGCCATGTTTTGCAGGGCTTGACAGCAGCCATGAGCACTTTAAGGTGAGCCCACCACTAACGTTAGCCTGCCAAGAGTATGACTGTCTTTGGGAGTATTGGAATAGTGTAAACTGCTGGGACTCTGTGGCTGGGCACGTAACTCGGCTTTCTCACCACTTCCTTCCTTCACAGTGAATGGAACAGTAAAGAAAAGAAAAAAACCCCAAGAAAGTAGATGCCTGGGTAGGCCAAATCCACATTCAGCTTCCCAAAGTCCTTTATTAGAAAGTGCCTGAGTGTTGGAACAGACAGAGCTGAGGCTATCAGGGAACTGAGGGTGCTTCCCGCTCCTCCCCCTGTGAGCACATTGGGAATTCAATCACAGCTGGGACATGAGGACATTTGGCTTGGTTCAGCTCTATCCACCCTCACCTGAGACTGGGCTCTTCACTTGGCTTTACCCCCAGTTTATCGTGACCAGTTATCAGAAAGACCCCAACCCACAGCAGAGATGTTATAGACAGCCCCAGCTATAGAGTGAGAAAAAGCAGCTTGCTAAAACAGCCACTGAAGCAGCAGCATGAATCAGTGCAGAGTCCACCCCTGGATCTAAATGTCTCAGCAACCTCTCATGCCAGACGGCTTATTTCTAAAGATGGGCAAGAAACTAATCTCCATAGAAATTCTTTGCTGCATTTTCTCCCCGTTCTATAAGGTCCTGAGGCTAATTAGCACCTAAGCAACACCTAGAGAAAGATGAAGCCTCATTTAGGGCTCATTGCCTTGACACAGAGTTAAAGGATCAGGGAAACAGAAGTCTTTTTTGGTATCTTATATCCCACAGACACAGAGTACCTGTAAGATGAGAAGAATACACTTAGCTTTAATTAGCTTTCTCGAACTTGCAGCCACATTTAACAAGCACCAACCCTGTCTGTCTGGGGTCTGATAGCAGACTGCACTAGTCATCAGATCTCAGTTCTTCTCTGTTTTCCTTTGCTGAACCCTACACGGATTTGGAGGGGTGCGGGAAAGAAACCACTTTGCTGTATACAAAATAGGTAAGAATTAAACCTCAGGAGAAGAAGTGAAGGGGGAAGAGAATTGAAATACTAATAAAATTAAACCTGATTTTTAAAAATATAAAATATTATTATTCTAAGTACACGTTTGTTATAGAGGTACTCGTCAGTGCTCCTTCTGAGAGGATGAATGCTGGTCTCTGTTTTACCTCCATGTGTACAACTTAATTTCATATCGACATACCTGGCTCTTCCTTGTGGGACCCCAGTGACTGCTGCCACTCACAGGGATGGCAGACGGTGATCAGGCATCGAGCTACACAAAGGTACCACATGGAGCATTGGCTGTAGCCCAGCAGTCTTGCATCAAAATCCTGGTAACGCTGTGGCTTGAGCATCACCTCCACCCTGCACAGCCTCCCAGACATACACAGTGCATACTTGGTCAAGGAATTCTGGTGGACAACCTTCAAGATGCACATTCCAGCCTTGGGAACAACCAGACTTGTGAGCTGGAGTGATGAATATCATAGTGTGGTAATTCGGCCAGCCTTTAGACACAGGCTGAAACCCTCTGCAACAGAAATTAGGCAAGTCTATTTTAATTAATTCATTATAAAAATTTGAAAGGGAATTAATTGTCAGGCTGTTGCAAAGCAGGACTTCGTGTCAGCAGCAATGGGCTCGTAAAAAACCTCATGTTTCAGATTGAGGGCTGTTACCTCTAACCTGAAAATAAAACACTTACCCCAGCAAAGAATGCTTCAAATTCCCTGGAAGAAAGCTTCTTCTTATCTTCTCTGGCACTAACTCTTTCAGCATTTTATAATTCTGGACAATCTCGAGCACTGAGAAGTGCAATATTTCTAGATATGGAGTTGGCAAAAGAGAGAGCAAGAACACACTTTCCTCCCCATAAACTTATTTTCATCATTAAACTCAGCTGATAACGAGCTGAATTCTTTTACTTACTACTCTGAAGTAGAAAGACATACAACAAAAACCACCTGATACAATTGACATTTAATACTGCTCATCTGTAATGACGATCTCCTGTGAGTACTTTTCTAATTCCTGTTAACACAACTTCCTAACGCTAATTATGTTCACACTTGGCTTAGGAGCTTTTTGTAGTATGTATGCAGACAACAAACCCTGAGTAGTAACAACAGTCATAAACCCAGTCACCCACATATCAAAATACTTAGCATCGTACTCTCTAACCTAGGATTGTTTTCCAAACCTTAAATAATCAGCTGATCTGATTTGCACATTTTGCAGACTTAATTAGACCTCAATATGGATGAAGATGGTGAAGATCTTTGTTCTGGCTAATAATAGTTGTACTTTATCTTGCTTTGCCTTTTAACTAAATATGCCCTAATTGCGTATTTACATTTGCTGGCATGTGCAAAACATTTGAAGTAGATGGGCAAAGCAGCTAATTAGTATTGTACATTCTGTACTTGCATGGTACACCAGAAAATTGTTCAGAGGAGGCAGGTTATCAAGCATGCAGCCAACATTATTCATTAATTCAAAAATAGAAGTCATATATGAGGACCTTGCATTAGTGCTCCGGAACTTGTACCCAATAGTGTGAGATTTCTTACCAAATCTCTCCATGAATTCATGCACTGAGTTTTGCTGATCAACAATTTGGAAAAATAGGGGTCGGTGCTGTAGGTTGTACTTCTGCATGAGGTTTTGTTTACAGCTTGCTCAGTTCCCATTCCCAATCCAAATTAGCAAATCCAAGCCCAGACTGCCTGTGGTCTTGGTGTTCCTTTTCCCTGTGGAAGATACGATTTGGAACATCAACAAATGTGTAGGGGAAAAAAAAAAACCCAATAAACTTTCTCTGTCGAGAATGAGTGGATTTCCCATTTAAGCACCTTAGTGTGGTTTCTGCATGAAACACAAGGACCGTGTGTGTGCTTTAGCATGATGCTTTTAAAATACGAGTTAGAAGCAGTTGAAGATTCAAGGGTTCTGCTCTAGACACTCCATTGGATTGTTCCCTTTTACACAGGAGTATGTTGGGGATTGCAAAGAGTGATGTTTCTTTGTAACGGACATGAAGATAACATAGTTTAAAACCTCACACTGTACTTCACTGTGCTTTGATAAGCAGTTGTCTGCCAGTCAGTTGGTTTATCACAATGGAAGTTCGAGGTGGCAAACAGGAGAACTGTTTGCTTCTGAGTCTAGAGATCTTGTGTGTTGTTAATGGAATTGGTGGTGCTGGGATTTGATTTCAGGCTCCAGTTTGTGCATTACATAACATTGTCCAGGATTTAGGGACCTTATTGCAGCCTTCCAGTACCTGAAGGGTGCAGAGAAGCAGGAGGGGAATCCATTTTTTAAAAGGGTAGACAATGGCAGGACAAGGGGGAATGGATTAAAGCTAAAGGAAGGAAGGTTTAGATTAGATATTGGGGGAGGATTTTTACGGAGAGAGTGGTGAGAGACTGGAACAGGCTGCCCAGAGAGGTGGTGGATGCCCCATCCCTGGAGGTGTTCAAGACCAGGTTGGACGGGGCCCTGGGCAACCACCAGGCCTGGAGGTTGGTGGCCCTGCCTGTGGCAGGGGGGTTGGAACTCTGTGATCCTTGGGCTCCCTTCTAACCCATGATATTCTATGATTCTATGATTTACCTCCACGCCAGCCCAGAGAGTGCAGCGAAGTGTAGAGAAACTGGAGAAATATCACAGAACAGCTAGAAATATTATATTATCTTTTTATCTCCTTTTCTTCTTCATTTTCTATTTTTTTCTTCCCATATTCTGTGTTAGAAGATCTGTCATGAACTGGCTTTATGTAATTGAATTGACCTGGGGTTGTGCCTCTGATGAACACTAAGGCTAAAAGCATAACAAGAAACAAAATAGGCTGTGGGTTGCTGCAGGTCTAGTAACTCCACTAATAGGAAAATCGAGCAGGTCCATTAATAAGAACGTTAATAGCTCCTCTAATAAAACTGCCAGTGAGCCACTGTGTGGGTTTTGCTTGGACTTCTGGCTTTTCCTGCACATGGAAACAGTTATTCACTAGATGAGAAGTGATGAACTTTACTGTCAGTGCCATGTTTGCTTGGTTTTCTTGGGGGTAAATCCAGCATTCTACCAGAAATCAAGAAGTGCTACTTCTGAAGAGGTTGTGAAAGAACTACCGTGATATTAGGTGCAGCTTAAGTTACAAGGAAACATAGAGGTTGTATTAGAGAAAAGAGAACTGGCAGGTGATGGGATGTTCATCTGAAACAGGTCAGGAGTCAGACCTCAGTTCAGACTGAGATAAGATTTGAGATAAGGCTTCAGAGTTCAGAGGTTTGGTTAACAGGTTTGGTTGGGTTTCTTTTTTTTTCTTGATGAGATTTTTACACAAGCTGTAGTTAAGAGCCAAGTTAGGCATGTTTTCTGAAAAATAAAATAGCCATTAGCTGCAAGAAACCAAAGCCAATAAATAAATGTGTTGTCTCTCCAAGCTAATGCTCCTTCAATCCTTCCAAACCCAAAAAGAAATAAAGCTTGAAAAGATAAGTTATCCCCTCAGCAAAATTATCTCCCGAGAACCTGGCAACTTTCATGAGCTATAAAATTCAATTAACATTTTTTGCTTTGTGTGTCACACTTCAATTAAGCAGAGAGGATATTAATCATATAGAACAGGAGGGTATTTAACATGAGATAATGTGTTGGACTTCGGGACTTTGCTACTCTGGTTGTGATTCAAACCCAGGATGGTCTGTAGCTTGTTTATATCTTTGGAAATGGAAGGGATAGGAATCATCGTGGTGTATTTATCAATTGGAAAAATGACTAGAACTGCACTTGAAGAGCTTGGAACAGCTTTTCCCTGAGAACTGCTGAATCCATGCCTGGCACTGAAAGCATGTTAGCAACAGGGTAAAAAATGACAACTGGGTCTCTGAGAGGGCTCTAAAATCTTCACAGTACGGACTGTGAGATGCTCTGTGCTGCTGGAAAGGTCAAGGTTTCAGGAATCAGAGGGCTTGTTTGGAAAAGCATGTGGCTGCTTCACGCCTAGGTACCACACTCCCCGCAACTGCGTAGGTTTTAAGATCCCACTAGTCCTTGCCTTTCGAAATGTGCCCCAGGAGACGTGAACCAGCAGCTTTTTCCTCGCAAAGGGAAGAGAATGATGCTCCAGTGGTTTTGGCACTAGAGGGGAAGTCAAAAGCTCTGTGTTTTCATTCTCACTTTGCCATTATTTTTAACAAATCATTTACACTTGTGAGCTTTGGTTGCCCATCTTTAGGACACTTCCCTCACTTACAGAAGGGTCTGTGATAATAAGAGGACCTCTAATGAAGAACACCATTCAAACCAAGGTTCTTCCAGGCTAAGGAGCATCTCTTCGGTCGAGGTCTCCTCCCTGGCTGATGGGACCAGCACCCCACCAGTAATGAAGGAATGCCACAATACAAAAAAAATACTCTAGGTGAAGTCTTCTAAATTGATAAAGCTTAATTGCTAGTCCATCCACACTGATGAATGACATAGGTATAAAGAGATTAACTTAGATACTTTTCCCAACTATCCAGAGCTTAACCTTCCAGGCTGCCAGAATTTTACTGGAAATCTCATGAGAGTTACAAAACCAATGACTTCTGCAATTTCAGCACTTCCAGCTTGAGCTAATAATTGGAACCTTAGCATGTCATCAGAGCAAATAAATAAATAATGGGATTTGTCAGAAACTTTTCTTTTTGTTTGGCTCTGTAAGTAAGAATAGATCCAAGATTGGCAAGATATATATTTTTTTCTCTCATTCAAGTACTTTCTTAATTACAAAACAAACAGAAGCAGAAAACAGGAAAAAAAAAACCCCAACTTTAACATGCCATATGGTTAGGAGTAGTTGGAAGGAGAAAAAGTTTCCTTCTTGTGTTTCAACTGAAAGTTTTATTTATTAGAGATGATTTAAACCCTAAAAACTTGAAGAGATTAGAATAGAAAACAATAGTGGTTACATGTGTCAACTTTTCAGAAGAAACCAAAAAAAAATGAAAAAAAGAAAAAGAAAGAAAAAAAACATTCTTCAAGCATAAACCAAATGCTGTAGTAAATCATTGTACACGCTAAATAAATCAGCGTGATACTGATAAAGCTTCTTTGGCTGCTTCACGTCACATTTCCAAAAGGTTTTTAAACTGGTGGTTACATCCTGTCTGTGATATGTAGTTGTGTAACTAATCAGGTGGGCCAAAAAAGTATCAATAAATAAATCTTTAAGAAACATAAAATGGGATTTGGCTCCAAAGACAAAAGGACCTGTGCGAGAAATTTCCACATTAAAAAAGCATTGCTCTTTCTGAAGCCTGAGGTGAAGAAACAGTTTGAAATGAAACAGACAATTCCATAATTTTAGGGGGAAAATATTTATTATAAAAGAGACAAGTTCACCAAAACATCCAGTCCAAGTTTAATTTAGAAAAAAATTTCTCAGTCCCCTGCTCAGCTTTGCTAGCAGTTGTAAGCTGGAGCGCAATGGACTCAAGGGCTTGGGAAGGATTTAAGCTGTCTGCTTAAGCACTACGATTACCAATTTTGTGATCCAAAGTTATTCTTGGTCTTAATTCTTCCCCAGAAGAGCCAAAGGACTAACTTTGAGCATGGGACTTCTTTTTTATTATTATTTATTTTATTTTTCAAAGAACTGTGCAATGGATGGCAAGACATCATTCTCTCCAAACTATCTGTAATTGCAATTGGAAAGACAGTGAGCAGTGAAGATATTTTCCTAAAATCAGAAATGGCCAACAGAAACATCCCAAAGTGGGCAGCTGGGTTCTCTGTGCTGGGAGGATCAGAGCATCTTGGTCTGAGATAAAGCAGTAAGTCTCCAGTATAGCTCTGACACCAGTTCGGGTCCTCTCAGGGCCAGGGTCACCCTTTAGTCATTAGCTTGGCAACCCAATGATGGCAGTAGGTCCACCAGGTATCTCATCTACCTCACTTTAAAAGGATGACTGCAGGAGGGACCAACTAGACCTCATGGATGGACTCCCTCCAGCTATCCTTCAAAGCATAAATGGGAGAGGAGGTGGTTTGGGTTTTTTTTAAGGGAAGGTGGGGATAAGAATAGGTTCTGCAAGTGATTGCAGATTCCCAGCATGAGGGCACAGAGAGGGGGTGCTCCAGGCACAGTCATGGCACTGACAAGGCTCTGTCGTCCCCACTGCTCCACAGTCCTGTGGAGACAGCATGGAAATCCCAATATATATATATATATATTGAGCTTTATCCCTGACAGTACATTTTCTTTGATCTCTTCAGGTATCTTTTTTTTTTTTTGCGGGTTGTTTTTTTTTTTCTGTGGGTTTGTTGGGTTTTTTAACCGTAAAAAATATTAGGTTTTATCCAGCCTATTTTCTGGCTTTCCAAATCATAAAGTTCTGCTCAAAATGGAGAGACCAGAGCGTCCTATACATAGGGAGAAGAATTACCCTCTGATAGGTTTCTGTATTTCTTTTTCTAGTTTCTAAGTTTCCATTACTACCTTGGAATTGAAAGAAAACCCAAATAAACCAGCAAACAAACAGAAGAGAATAAAGAAGCTGGAACAAAACTGTCATAAACACCAACACTGAATTTGTGGTCAGGTGGAGCCTTCTATAAAAATATGGATGGGTTTATTGGCTAATCAAGGTCAGCCCCCGGCAACAAAGAGAGTTTTTTCTTGTTTCCCTACTGCCATCACCCTGTGGCACGGTGCATGGCTGTTTTTCTGTTGATTAAACTTAGGGAGGGGGAAAATAAAAAGAAAAATCATCTGAAAACCAGTGCTGGATAGCTGCATATTACATGTGCATGAAAAATCCGTGCTGGCGTGACTCTGCCTAGTGCTTTGCAGGTGAAGTCATTACAACAGCAGAGCACATCTTTTGTTTTTGGTTCTTGGAAATACATCAAGATTGGAATAGGGAAAAGGGGAGGCAGAGAAACCTTTACTTCTTTTGAATGTAGCTCTTTCTCACTTCGTATTTTTGATGCCACTGATGACCAGCGTTAAGTCAAATCCTGTAAGCTCAGTGCTACAGGCCAAGCACTTCACGAGGCGGCGTGGGGAATTTTCGGTGATGGGAAGCCTGGTGCTGCTGGGAGGTCCTGCTGTTACAGTTTTCCATTTTCAAGGTTTTGATGAAAATTCAACCTTCAAGACAGTGAATAATAAACGGCCCTGGAAAAAATATTTGACACAAATTGTGCAAATTGCATGTTTTTGCCCTCATTTTATCCTATGAGACATCGTTAAGAGTGGCAGTGGTCATTTTATATAATTGGCTGTGTGATTTTATGACCTCAATTACACCAAATTGTAGCTATAAGCACATGTTCAGGGATGCAACAACACCAGAGCAGGAGACAGTGAGGGAAAAAAAATAATCCCACTATTTCTGCTCTTGTAGATTAGGACAATGTCACAGTAAAAGACTGTCACTACCTGAGTCTGCAGGGATGGGTCACCTGCAGAGAGAGAAAATGATGTCTGAAGGCACTACCTCCAATTCCTTATGCCTGTTTAGATGCCTAATTTATTCCACAGTGGTGATAAAACCAGTCTTTGCTACACAACTCTGGAAAAATTACTTTTAAAGAACAGCCAGATCTCTATGTCTGTATTTTATCTCCTTGTGAGCTAGAGATCACGACTCTTCTTCAGGTCCTCTTAGTAATTAGAAATAGAACAAAACGCGGTGAAAACTCCCTTAAAATTTGGATTTGGGTCACTCAAAAGGGGAAACCAGGTAAGAAGTCTGGATCCAACTGTGCACTTCCTTTGGTTCACGTGTTGTTTGGGTTCTGGGGCTTGTTTTGGTCCATCTTAATAAACAGAGCTGACAAGCAGAACCTGGTTAATTCATCATGCATCTGAAAACAGAATAAGGCAAAGAGCAGATCTATTGCTATGTCTTCAGAGGATGCAAGGCCAAGATTCAGAAGAATAAAATATCTAGAAGCTTACTGTAAAAATAAAAGGTTCATCATCTTTCTTTAATCCATACCCAAATGTGACCTAGACTCGGGGAAAACACAAAGCTTTACAGACAGTTTCAGAGTTTCTATGAGCTCATGACCCTTTGTGTAATCTGTATTATATGTGAAATTGTTTTGCAGTGAACTAGGAAATGATCAGTATCCAGCACATCACCAGGGACTCTTTGAAACTGTATAATTAGAATAATTTCACTTGTATTGGGCAGGGCAGGGATTCAAAAAGCAATTCAGAGGCAAAAGGGCAAGCAGCCAGACCATGCTATGTGGAGCTGAGTTATGTACTTTGCATTTTATTACTCTTCCACGTAGAATCTGGCAGCTGTGTATTTAGCAAATGCTGTGATTTGTTGTCTGCAGACTCCTCTGAAGTAGTACCAGTCTGCTCAAGTTCAACAGAGCTGAGCTGGGAAGAGTTTGCAGGAAATCTAATGCAGAAAGCTATGGTTTGGAAACCGTGTGACAGAGGCTCTCAAAAACTGAGACAGCTGGTGCAAAGGGGCCCTGTCTGAGCAATCCCAACAGCAGAGGAAAGCACGTAGGCACCATTTCCACTGGAGCAGGAGTGGGAACACAAGGATGCTCTGATCCATCCTTGGGTCGGCCACAGATTTTCTTGAAATAGTTGGGCCGTGACTTTGCAAAGAGGTTACCTGTCCCAGTGCAATTGTTATTACCTTCACTCCTTCATTTTTATAGAGACACAGATACTTGCAGTGCAAGGAAGCATCGATTCTGAGCAGAATTCCCAGAGACCAAGATCCATGTCTGTGTGAGGTTTCCCTAAGCCTTGTGAATGGTTTTCCCCAGATGTCTCCTCTGCCTCCCCTCACATGCTCCTTTCCTCAGTGCGTTCTGTTTGTTCAGCCACACATCTCTCCCGCTCTGGGAATATTTGTCTTTTACTTGTTACAAAGAAGATCTGCAGCCTTAGAGGAGAGATAAAAACACACACTGGCCCCTCTGGGATTACACCGAGTGCCTTGGTGACACAGTTTGCTTTAGAATTACATTTCCTCATACATCGGAGTCCTGCTGCCACAAAAAGAGGCCAGTATAAACAAACCCCAGGGTTATGCCTTATTTTATATTGATACAAATATCTAAGATAGCCTTCCTACCACAATACAGTATGGATGGGAGATGGCAACTGGTTCTCTTGAAAACTGGGAATAGCTTAAGATGTAGATGAAACCTGATAGACACATCAGTATAAACCTGGGTCCTACTGCTCCCAGTTTTACCAGCGTGAAGGCACCTATTCCTCCTTCTTTGAAGTATGCAAATGAACTGGGCCAGAAAAACAAGTTCTGAGATGTATCAGTAAAAGTAGCCTGCTTTGCCACACTGATGTTCAGATGATGGATGGGTTTTGTTCAGTTTTGTGGTTAGCTTTTTCCGAGTCTGGTAGTCCTTGAGGTTACGTCTCCATAGCTGAGTTAATCAAGTTGAACGGGGCATGAACAAGGAAGGCAGAGAGTGTTAGAGCTCATCTGAAAATGCAAGAGATGCTTGCATTTACCAAATCTACCAAAGACCCAAGTTCTGATGTGACTTTGGTTCTCAGAACCCTAAATCCTTGTAAAGAAATCATTGTCAGTCCAACTAGTCTTAGTTTAACCCTCACACTGCTGTCTGCTTGTTCTTCTCTAGTGAAAACCCAATTTTATGTTCCTGTCTGTCTTGGTATTTAGTCTGGTACTCGATGAACTTTTTGGTAAATGCAGGAAAACACCATCTTTAATCCCAAATACCTGAATCCAAGAATCCCTTTTAAACCATTCACTCAGTGAAGTCTTTTCCTCCTTTTAAAGACACCCAACTCCCTGGGGCTCAACTGCATGCTGCCAGGGAAATGCCTTTCATGCCAGAGCAGAGGTGAGGACCTTGTCCCTTCTACTTTTTCTAGCCAATTCTGTGGTATTTTCTCCCTGTATTAACCTGGGATGAGTTACATCTGGCTGAGTTTTTAGGTGTGACTCTGAGACCTGGAAAAAATCAATCCACCAACCTCATTGTACATGACAAAGGGCAGAACCATAATGCAGAGCTTGCAAGGATGCTTTCCAAGTTAATTGATCTTGGCCAAGTCCTTTCAAGAGGATCGGCATTACATAAATGCCATCTGACAGTTGAGTCAAAAGATTCCTACAAAGGACAAATTAAAACCAATTAACCTAGCAAGAAGTTAGTCCTTCCATTATGATAGCAGCTCTGCTCTGATAAAAGCAAGAATTCAAACAAGTTGATGATTTCATCTCCTTGGCACGGAGATTACTGCACAGCTGCACAGCTGAGATGTCACAATAAAAGCAAATGCTTACAAAAGGTTGTTCTTTATGTTTTTGGCTTGTAAATGTAAACTGCCTGTGCTATCCATACATGCCAGGAATGTCAACAGTGGCTGGAGCATACATCTATTCCCTTTAATCCGGGACAGTACGAAATTGCAAGTGATAAATCCTCACACTTTCAGAGCCCAAAGCAGCAAAGGAATTGGTATTTGGATGAAGAAAGTTTTTATATTGGCTTGGGATGTATCTATATATATGCAAAAGAGAAAAAAACTTACTCTGGCAGAAGAGCAGAATAGGGGAACTGCGTTTGCCTTCCCCTCTCTCCTGTTGTGATGACTTTGAAGACGGTGAGTTTTCTCCCTCTGATCCTCCCAGAGGGGCTGCAGAAGGAACAATAAATGGAAGCAGTGGTTTGTAGGGCAGTAGTTTATAGTGCTGTTTGATTTGAAGTGCTTTGGGTGTAGGAACTTGAACAAATGGTCACATTTTCTAGAAGAGAAAACCTTCTTGAAATGCTTAGAGGGTGCGAGAGCAGCTGCACTCTGTACATTTGTGCTTCACACATTTGTCAGGGAAGCTCAAGTGCAAGCTTGCCTGGTACAGGGAGTTGTTACTCCTGAGGGTGGGCTGGGCCAACCTAGCACTGGAATTCCCCCTGACATGTGAGAGAACGTATTTTCATTGAAAGCAAAAGGATTCACACAAGAAAGAGAAAACACAGAGGTTGGGGCAACTTGCAGTTCTTGGGCATGAGGTGGAAATTGGCCTTGTAATAGATCATCTCAGAATGGCCACATACAGGTTTTTACTCCCATCTTTTCTGAGCTAACTACCTACCTACTCTTTACTCCAGAATTCAGATCACAAGTCACCCCTATATGTTTTCATCATCTTTGTGGTTTGTGGGTGCCACGGTGTTACATAGCGAGAGCCCAGCCCACCCTAGGATGTGTGGGAGAGCTGCCCTTGCAGTATCCACATGGTATATTTGCCTGGAACTACAGTTTGCCTCTTGATTTTCTTTGGGAGGTAAGAGTTTGGTGAGGGAGAGAGAAGAAGAAAATACTTAGACGACCTGAGAAGTATAACTGACAGTTTGTAATATGAACCTGAAGTCTGTAAAATGATGACAAGTATGTTAAATTGTAAGATACTGGCTGACATTTCAGAGTACAAATATCCATGGCTTCATCCAGATTGCAAAATATTAATGATTTCAAATGGAAAAATCTAGCGGGCCAAACACTGGCTTCTCTTTTCTATTTTAGGGATACCTAAAATATGCCTTTTTTTTTGTTTTCTAAGAGAAACTAAGCATATTCTGGAAGTGAAATGACTCAAGTTTAAACCTGTAAAGTACTGAAAAAAACCCACCCAACAAAAACCCCACCCCAATCCTCAACAATAATCACACACACTGTCAGTTTTAAGATGAAAATATAGATTGAGATTCTCATCTGGTTGAAATTGTCTTTAAGAATCTGTTTCTAAATGCTTAAAATCATAATACCTCAATATTTTAGCTTAAAATTTATGCAACTTCCCCCCTCCCCCCCCCTCCCCCAGCATTTGTGTCACTTTCTGGTTCTTAAGACAATTCCAGAACAGAAAGGTTGGGTTTAACACCACTAAATGCAATAATGGCATATAAAATAGCTCTCAACAGCAACTTATCTGGACTTCAAGACAATTACTAATATCCCTTTCCATTTTTTTTCCTCCAAACAAATAAAGATGGATCTCCAATCTCCTGTCCTTCCACACACCCACCCTGATACCAGAACTTCTCCAGACCTTTTTTATGAGTCTCATTTTTATTAAGCCACAGCAGGCAGTGTGCCAGCCTCGTGGTCAGGCACAGTCATCTAACGAGTGTATAATTTTCAATTGCACACTCACAAATTAAACTGCAGCTGCTGTCCACAGTAAACCTGATCTGCTCGCTGAGACATCATTAGGGAAAATCAATTAATTTTTCCATTCTCCCAAATGGTGCTGAAGTTGAATAGGAAGAAAAGAAAGAGAAAAGGGGGGAAAAAAAAGACTTCTGGGTCTATTGTGTTGGAAAGATAAAACCAACGGTATTGAGTGGCCAGGTTAATGCAGGTCAGTTACAGCTAAAAAGAAAGGAGATACAAGTAGCTTGTATTACATTTTATATATGAAAATGAGAGCTGGTCAACCATGAAACAAACCTGCTCGGTACTCAAGCACGACTTCCTTACTTTTTCACCAGATCCTTTTTCCATGTCCTTCAGCTTTATAATCCTGGGTTGAAATTAGTTAAAGGTGAATGGAAAATGTTATACTGAAAACCAGAGGAAAGCCTGCCCTGAAATGCTTCACACTGGTTTCAAACTCCTGAAGGTTCAGGGATTTGTTATAATTCATTAAAAATTAGTTGTAAAATAAGTTTTTGGAAAATGGCATGTGTTACAGCAGGAATTTATTTTTTTTCTTAAAATCATGAGCCAGACATGGAAAACCCAAAGATGATGCTTAATTGAAACTCATTGCACAGGGCAAAGGATAGACCTCTGAAGAAATAGCCATTAGAATGGCTTTTATGAGATGAAATGGAGCTGAGTGCCTTCCAAGTTTTAATGGAAATTAAAAAATATGATTTTTTAAGAATGGACATTTCACTTTGGATTTATTAATCAATTTTTTGAAGTGCTGTTGTTGATCTTCACTACAGAAAACTTTTATTTGGTTAAGAAGATTAAATGATAAACTCAAAACACACTATTTTTGCAAATTCTTGTGTGAAGATGAGCACGTTCTGATGATAACCTGAAACAGATCATTAAGAACCGAGCTGGTTGGAGAGAACTAATCCTATTCAAACATCCATACTGAAACTTGAATGAACTAAGTGTTTGCTATATTCTCTTCTGGAAATGCTAGCTAAAAGCAAAATAAACCCAAATCACTTTAGGAGGAAATAACCTTAATACCTATAATTTTTCTAAAAACATTGCACAAGAACTTGAATTAATTAGATGCTATTTTTTTATATAGATGGTATAAACAAATGTCTCCTGGATGTAACACAATTACTCATTAAACACTTCAAGCATCAATCTCTGCATTTACAGAATTTTCATGCAAGTAATAAAACGTCATTCATAGACAAATCAACTGTTTATTTTTAGACTGATTTTTTTTAAACAACATCAAATGGGAGGATAAGAAAAAAAGAAAGCTTCCTGAGTGTTGAGCAAATGATGCAAGAGGACTGGTGCATCTCAGAGGACCACAAGCAGCTTGCTACACAATGGAGAGACATTTCCAAGGTTGTTCAGCAGCAAGTGAATCATAGTAACTGAGGCTTTGTGTAACCTGGGCTAGTGGAGGGTGTCCCTGTACATGGCAAGGGGTGGGACTTGGTCTCTTCCAACCCAAACCCGTCTGTGATTCTATGATAATTTAGTGGCATCTTTGGTAACAATGTCAGACACTGTAAGTAGACACCCTACTCATGGGAATTTTAGCCACAGAAATGTAAAAGAGCTGAAAGTAGAGGTTCGGGGGGTTGGGTGTTTTTGAAAATTAAAATTGTGAAAAATCAGGGGTATGAGGAGAAGGCCAAGACACACAGGCTATGTGGTGCAATCATAATTATTTTTTGAGGAAGTTTCCTGATAGCTCATAGACACTGTGGAGACCATGTCCATCCTGGAAACAGGATGAACTACAATCCTCCTGGAGCCTGAGGGAAATGCAAAACCCGCACACAAAAGCCACATCACACAGACATATTACCTCCTCCCTACGTCACACAGTGGTTTCTTTTTTGAATCCTAAGTAAAACTTACCAAAAGTTTTCAAAATGCAAAATTTGCAATGAGAAGAAGGATCAGACCAAGCTGTGTGAAACTCCTCCCTCTGCCCCCAGTCTCCTTCACATCCAAACACCCGCCCTGGGCTTTGAGCAGAGATAGCAGCAGCTACAAACCCTACAGTTAGTCAGAGATCATTATCAACCCCACCAGATGCCATAATACACCTGAGCGATCACATCACTAAGTAATTAACTAAGTAATCAATTAATTAATTATAAAGGAAAGTTACTCTTGTAACACAAATCACTTTAGGAGCTCTGGTTTCAGAAATAAAGTATTTACTAGAAGAACTACAGAAACTGAGCCACCGCTGTTTGCAGGAGAGACTCTGTTATTCTTAATTAACTTTTCTGAGTGTAGGTAGCACTCAAATGACCAAGGACTAAATTATCAGCTGGTGTGAATGAGCACAGCACTTGTAACGGTGAGGATCAGCTAACAGCCTGGGTCTAGTTTTCAGCTATTAGCAGAATAATCCCAGAATAGGCAAAGTTTTCATTAAGTTTTTTGGATAAAAGATATAAAACCATACTTTCATTTCCCTTGATTTTTCTGTAGAATCATAGAATGGTCTGGGTTGGGAGGGATTCCAAGGATCATAGAGTACCCCTAGTTCTTCTGGGACCTGGGCATCACTGAGCTGAACTGCACTGCATGAGATGTGTGTTACAGAGCAGAAACTGTGATAGTTTGGAGAAAGGACCTGTTGGCTAATTAACTCAAATAGAAGTTGTTTCAGAAAATGGTTTTGATTTGTGGAAGACTCAGTTGTGGTTCCCATTTTTGGAGCTTAACAGGTGGCAGGATTCAGATACCCAGAGAGCTGCTCCCTGGGACAATTAACAAAGATATTGTTTTTCTTCTGCACAGTGAATCTTATGGTACCCTCAGCATGGGCTGAAAAGTGTCACCCACAAAGGGGAACGTGAAAGAGCATGGAAAAGAGGATAATTTGTGTCAGGTCATTTAGGGCAAATCCACAGGTTTGTTTTCTGGATCTGAACCTGACTTCTACCACTGCTGGAATCAGCTGTGACTTTATTTTGGGGGTTTTTTCATATATTCATGATCTGTAAACTGGGTAACATATCTTCTGCCTAACATTTTATGGCTGAAGTATAGGCTTTGCGGGGATATAGAGTGCTCTGCTGAATACTCAGAGATTCCCTGCATCATTACTATTGACAAGTCCAAGAGCTGACTTCCCACTCAGGTCCCCAAGCTGGGTTTGACGTGTCAGTGAGTGCTGTCTGCAGCACAGGGTACTTGGGGAGTCAGAGACTTCCCTCAGCTTTCAATAACCTAACAGCAAGCTGAAATGTCTGATAAGCATTCAGCAGTGTCGTGAACTTTGCAAAATACAACCCTGAGGTCTCCTGTGTTAGGCAGATGCAGAAGGGGTGAGAGAGAACATTGTTTGAAATTTCCATTTCAGGACCATTTCATAATGGTCATTCCATTTCATAATGATGACATTTCCATTTCATCATTAAGGTTGGAAAAGACCTCCAAGATTATCCAGCCCAACCATCGCCTTACCACCCACGTCACTTACTACACCATGTCCCTGCACAGCACAACCATTTTTTGAAATGTTGCCCCTGCCCCAAAACCTCAAGTAATAAAACTGATAAAATTTCTTTTTCTTTTTTTTTTTTTTTTAATGGGAAAATAAGTGAATTATTTTAGCTCAAGGGTGGGGGGAATATAATGAAAAATTTTCTGAAACCTGCATTTTGGCTCAAAATTTGCAGTTCAAACAATTAACATTTTTCAGTGTTCTATGTAACCCAAACCAGGAATTTATAAAGGGGAAATGAGGACAACCCTAACAATAGCACTACTGGGGCATTTATAAAGTGAATTTATTATCCTTACTATCAACCAAATGGAATGCTCAGAGACAGACTGGGAAATTTTTGATTAATTTATAGGCACACGACTTAATTTATAGGAGCTTACAAATGTGTAGAAATACTTCTTGAAATGGCATCAGTCAGAATAAATCCTATTTATTAGTGTTTTCAGGTTGCCATATCATAACAGAGCTGAACATCATACATTTCCTGGCAACTGATGGACTTGGGCAATCACCTCCTTTTGGCAAATTAAGAGTAGAATCTGAAGAAACGCATGATTTCTTAAACACTGTTGCATAACTGGAGGATCTTGCATTGGGTGTGTCTTTCCAACTCTTGTGAATCACATATAACACAGTCAACAGTAACTTTGGAGAGTTACAAGCCAGATCTCATGTTTTCATGCCACGTTGAAATGGATGAATGCTGGGAACTCTACACTTGCTCTGCTTTGCAATGCAAATACTTCCATTTAATGACCAGGGACAACTCCTATGTGAAGAGAACAGAGACAGGAGAAAGGAAAGCAAAGGAGAAAAAGGGAAATGAACATAATTTCTGGGCTATAAAAATATGTCTGTGAGAGTTGAGGCCCTAAACACAACTTCCTTTCAACACCATCTATATAGGCATCTGATGACATGATGTCAAACATCTACAGGTTGGACATTGTGTCTAAGGTGGTCTCCCAGACTCCAACTGGGGTGAGCTGGGAGAGAAAGTGGTGATTCATTCATACTGGTGAGACCTCTCTGAAGATGCCTTTTAACTCTCAAGTACCCAAAGACCCCACCTGGATGGTTTGCATTAGACCCAATACCCAACTCCCAGTCCGTAAAGGAAAGGGAGAACGTTCCCTTGTATTCTCCAGCCCTCTACTGAACCTGGTCTAAGGTCTATTAGAGTCTGATGCTTTCATAAGAAAAATATTCAACACAGTACTAGGTCACATTGTCGTTTTGGTTACCTTCCCCTTAGCAAGCATTCATCACAAGGCTTTGGTGCTCCCCGGGGTCATGAGGAAGGTGCTTTTTGCAGCAGGTAACCCTGCAATAATTTCAAATCAGGGTTTAGCAGATTGAAGAGAACAATGAAGATCTAATTCCCTTTCCAGGAAGAGGATACAGGGAAAACGTTTGATAAACATCACTTTTTTTTCTTTCTTTCTTTCTTTGATGGAAGAGGAGCCTCAATTCCTCAAATATGCCAAGATTATGTTTATACTGAACAATGCTTTAAGTTTCCTAGGAAACATAAATATTTTCTTCCTTAGGGACAAGAAATTTAGGCTAGCAATTTGTTCTGAGGTGGTAGAGTTGTGTCCTTTCTACCAAGTGGGCAATCCAAATTCAGACAGAAGGAAAGCTGAAGCAGAGGAGCACTGGTGTTATATCCAGAGAGGTGAAGGAGCCGTGCTGGTAGGACAGCTAGGTGGGAGTGTGGGAAGTGGTGTTAGATGAATAAAGGCTGTTCTCCAGCAAGGGGGTGGGATAGCACCTGTCTGGCATGAAGCCACTAAGGGTGCAAAAAGCCTCAGGCAAAAATCACCCATTCTGTCCCCAAACTCCTAGGATGGACTACCCAGAAAAGAGTAGAGAGAAAGGACATGTCCCACAGAAGGAGTGGAGCAGGGGCAGAAATTCACTCTGTCCACATCTCCTGTGAGGCGGTTGGGGTTTGTGCACCTGTGCTGCACCAGAAAGGCATTTGCATTCTGCAAAGCTGGCTCGGGCTCCGTTTCCATGAGAGCTTGCTGGATGTTCTCCCGGTTTCACAGAGCCCTGGAGCATGTGTTCTTCTAATCATGTGCTTGATCATATGTTTGACTGCTAGCACCGGTGTGTTAACACTTCCAACAGGAAAATTCATCTCTACAGACCTGATCAGTGACAAACCTGTTCTCCTGACAGTGGTAAAAAAAAAAAACCTGTTAAGATTGCTTTACATGGAGATGTGCAAAAGTATATACAAGCAGATGTCAGTTATTTAATTGGCTTAGTCTTTTGTTCTCTGTCGAGTCAGACAAAAGTGCTCAGAAATCTGTCATTATGCAGCTTTTCTTATCCATGGAGCCTGAATCTGATATACTGAGGTGGTGTGTTTTTAATCCTCTCTGCTGGGGTATGACCTCACGGCTGGGAGGCTGCACTGTCATATAGAAACACTTAATTGTGTGGGCTTCGTGTGGACACCGAGGGATTAAACATGATGGATTCGAATGTGAAATAGTGAGATGCAGGCTATTGGTCTTGGATTTTCCTTTGTTTCTAGGGATGGGACACTTAATACAATATGCATGTGATGCTGAGCAGCTCCCATTTTATCCATCACTGAACCTAATCCTTCCAGAAGCAACAGGTTTCTTCCCAGTTCGTTGCTGCTATAACAGGGATATAAGGTTTGCAGCAGGGTGACACTTTGCCATTCAGACCTATTTTTCTCAACTGATCATTATGATGGACAAGCCAAGCCTTGCTTTCTTAGCCTTTCCCCTAAAAGATAAATTTTTTAAATTCCCTCCCTTTTTTAACTTTACTGAAAGGGGGTAAGGGATGATACAGCTGAAATGATACTATGGTGACATAACAAAGAACAGTAAAGGTCAGACCAGATTAATTTGCTACAGGATCAGCTGGAGAATATTAAACCTCTTAACTGTAATCCTTTGATAACCAGTCCTATAATGTAATCATCAGTGTACATCCAATAACACACACATGTTAATTACTTTAGAATTGTATTTTTAATTTTTAATCAAAAGACAAATTTTAAAGGATGCCACCACCCCCCCTACAAACCCCCACCAGCTAAAATAACTCGTTTCAAATAAAAAGAGACTATTTTTATGAGGTGGCTGGGGAAAAGTCAGCCTGGAAAATATCCTTATGAAGGAAGCATCTGTCAGAAGTCAAAATGTTATCGCTGATCTCTGGGGAGATCCAGCCTAGGTACAAACACAAGTGAAAGACTCAGTGCTGAGTTTTGACAGGCAAAATGTACATTTTGCAATCTGGAGAGCCTGTTATTAAGCTGGGTCTGTGCAAGTCATACCCCCCTCTCCCCCCTCAACCTTGGGCTAGCTTGCAAATCCAAGTTTGGAGGAGAAGGAGGAGTTTTCTTTGTGCAGAGAGATTTTAATATTCATGGAGAGGGGACAGCTGCTTTGCATGAGACCCACAGGCATGCTTTCTCATGAATCCAAGAGCCATGTCCCAGATCACCCTCCTGTACTCCTTCAGCAAAGCCCACCCTCTACAACCGCCTGGAGCCCGTCAGAGGAAGAGCCAGAGCTTTGTGCCAACTGGGGGCAACTGCGTGGAAAACAGCGGGCTACGACCCACACACCTCTGAAACCCTTCCGGAAATAATTAACCACCCTGTAAAAGCAAGAGCACCTGTGGGTGTGCTGCACAGCTTGTGTGCATACATGTCTTCCAGAGAGGTGGAAAAATACTCCAAGACTTCAACTTAGGAAAAACTCTGTCCGTGAATTGGTCGTGACTTCTCTCCGAGCCAAAGTGTGGTTACACTGAAACACTGACTTTACGGAGGGCCTTGAAGCGTTGAGCTTTTTTTGAAGTCTGCCCACCTCTTTGAGGATTAAATAGGAATTTTGAGGTGTGATTTTAAGCATTCGCAGTGTAACAGTTGGTAAAGTCCTAGTAAACAAATCGGTAAACCCCTCCCTCCTCATTCCACAAGAGCAAAGATCAAGCTGGACAGGATCTGGATGGTATGGTCCAACTTTTAACAGAAAAGGCAAACACTGTTTTCCTTGAAGGAGCTTGTAAAGTCTTAAAGTCCTTGGGAAAAAGCCAATCCCATGGGTACTCTGAGAAAGAGTATTTATACGTGACTTCAGTTCCAAATACGCTGTAGAAGTCTGGATGTACCCAATTATAACAATGTCCTTTTAGATCCTAGCAATGTCATCGTTTCATAGTACAATTTCAGATTTCCATAACTCTTTCTTTGCTTTCAATACCCTTTCCAGTGAAATTTGCTAATCAGAGCGGGCAGTGGATGAACGAGTTCAACAGCAATTGCTGGGCCGAGACACAAGGTTCCTCCAGAATAAAATAAGAACTTAGGTTTCCTAAGATGGATGTTTGAAGATGATCCAGTAGCACGTTTCTCTGGGATCCAGCTGTGCCATGCAGCTTTCTGGATGGGATGTGGTATTCTGGGGAGGAGGTCAGGTCTTGGGAAATCAGGGTTCAGCTCATTGCACCAACCTTCCTCTGAGAGTTCAGATGGGTTGCCTGAAGCCCATTTATATCTATCACATGACAGATAATGTGCTGAATCCCTGCTTCTCTGAAAGAACTGAGTTGGGGCTCAAAATGAGTTTGGGAGGTCTCTCCAACCTGACTTGGAGTATTTGATGTATTCTAATTTTGAGGCCCGTCCTCATTTGTTAACTACTATGCTCCAAATGAAATGCTTCCATCAAAACCAAAATCACCTGGCCAAACCCATGAAGAAGCAGCACGTACACTTGCCACCGATAACTGGTCCCAGTATGTTATTGTCCTTAGAAAAAAAGGGAAAGAAAAGTTGACCTCAGGGGCAATTCTTGCTCCGGGTTGTGCCGTAATGCAATCGGATTTATAAATCTTTAATTGCTATTGGTTTGCTATAAATGCTTAATGAAAACATGATGTTCAAATGCCTGTCGGAGGGTATTAGTGAGCAGGCAGAGTTACAAAGCTGCAGTGCTGTAAGTAACCTAGCAATGGACAGAAGCTACAAAGGAGGCACATTTATTTCTCCTGCATCTGTTCTAAAAATGTGCCTGGGCTAACAGGGTGTGCGCTCTGTGCGTGCGTGGATCCGTGCGTGTGCATGGAATTACAGAGCAATAGTTCCATCAGCTTGCCTGGGAAATTTTAGTTTGCGTGGGAAGGCAATTACATCACTTGAAATCGCTTTTAATTAAACCTTTAAAGGTTTATTTAGTCAAAGAGATGCTCAGAGCTCACCACTCATTCCTCCGCAGAGCGCTTGCTCCTGGTGACTTCACCAGTACCGTCCACTGAGAGCTGAGCTGAGCGGGGAGGAGGTTGAAGGGAAGAGGTGGGGGTCTCTCATCAGCACCCCCAGCCCTGTGCAGCTCACTCCAAATGCCACACGAGCTGCCACACGGCTCTCCAGCCTCCCCATCTGCAGGGCAGGCACAACCCTGGGGTCTCACCCCCAGCAGCAAAGGCTTTATGATTCACGTGTTCCTGTTCTCATTCTGCCTCCCCTTGGAAGCAAAAGGGAAGTGGAGAGAGAAGGGAGAGGAGGGGCACCCATCAGGTATGATGTGTCCTTTCGGCCAAGAGCTGACTGCTGGATGCAGATCAATTAAAAAGGGACTTCACATGATGATTTATTTATTTATTTTCCCCGGGAAGCCAGGAAGGGAAAGCAGCACCAGACAACCTCAGGGCTGTTCTCACTCATGTGGCTTCCTGAAGCTTTTACTCTGCACCATTTACCCAGCATAAATCAATTGCCAGAATATTAGTGCTTTGCTTCATTGTTTACTCTGGAAGATTATGTCCCATTAGCAGATTTGTCTTGTAATTGAACTGAAGTGTAAAATGCCAATGTCCTGACAACCTGAATAGACAGGATTAACTCCTGCAGACATTTCTGTCCTCTTTTGAAACATTTTGATTGAGCATGATTAATCCAACTGAACTGATAGGATGATGGATGCTTCCAGCCATGGAGGTTTGCAAAGCGAAGCAAGGCTGGACATATATATCACAGTGAGATAAGAGGTAACGACAGACAACGGCTTCTGGTTTTACAGGGATGCTTTTTTTTGATTCATATGGCTATATCTCAGTGGCAAAGCACCAACCCCACTTAGTGCCCAATTTCAGGACTACTTACTTGTGTCAACTCATTTTTACATCACCACTGATGTGTTTAACTTTGATCATCTGCCTGAGTGTCAGTTTGGAGCCAGGGTCTCACCCCCTTCAGCGGTGGCAGCGTGTGGCCTGCCACTGACCTGAACACAAGCATTATCAAACCAGAGATTTTTACTACTGCTGCTCTCCCAGGCACATCCTCAGGGTCACAGCAAGCTTCAGAAAAGACAGAATGCTCTTTTGTACATCACATTAATCCAGCAGCAGAAGGGTTTTCTGTCCCAGACTGGATACCTGAGGCTGCACAGTATACGAAGTTGCGATGCTCAGAGTCAAACTCTGAAGTTCTATAAAGGGGGATATGGCAAATTATGCACTGACCACTGTCATTTAACAATGAAAACAACAATAAAAAGCAAGTTCAGACGATTCCCGTGCACTGTCCCACAGTCTGAAGGACACAGCGTGAACCCAAAAGAGGAATCGCTGGTACCGGGGTTGTCTGGCGGTTGCATGACAAACTCAGGGTTTCCCTTCCCCTCCTGTCCAGCCTGGTCTTTGCCATTGCTGTTTACTTATTATTTTTATAATGTCGCCAGCCACATCTGCTCTGAAGGCTCAGGGCCAAACAACGATTGAGGGCTAAAGTGAAGTGGTTATTATTTGTGGGATAATGAAAAAGGAGATACTGGTCTAGCAAGACACAAGGTAAAAAGGTGAGACTAGTCCTGGCTTTGCAGTTGGCCTGAGTAATTTTGAGGCCTTCCTTTTTTCGTGCTGTTGATTTTAACCCTTGTCTATAAACACAAATGAAAGGTTTTTCAGAAACAAGGACAAATAGATGCTTTGCAGTTCTTCAGGGCTCAGCCTGCAAGTTCAGCTCACAGAGGCGTCATTGTTCTCGTTTACCAGAAATATTTCGGTTTCTTGTCCCTGACCAAAATTAAGTTAGAGAATTCTAAAACAACAGTATTATTGTGGTTCACTCCTCTATCCGATCCTGCAATTACAGAAGCACAAAACAATGGGTAAAAGGAAAGAAAATCAGAAGATATGTGTCACCACGTGCCTTTACTTTCAGTCACTGTGAAGAGAACATCATTTACTGTCTCTCGCACACGTGAAAACACCACCTACAGCTTGACTCAGCTTCTGGGTCTCCTGCAAACTCTTGCACATCACATACACCTTCCTCACATTGGAAATCAAGAGGCAAAATGAAATTATACCCAAGGAGAAGGAATGTGCTCAGGTCGGGTTTCTGAGTGCAGCACTGCAGCCCTCTGCTTGCCAGGCTGGAAGGTCAGCAAGTGCATTGCTTGGGGAGTCATATTCTGCTTTATTATATAACATGTATCTCTGGAATTAAAGTTTAATCCCAAAATGTGGCTTGGAGTACAAATCAGAAAGGACTTGCTTACATTATCAGTAACACAACCACCCTGTTTTCTAGTGGGACAGTAACATAAGCATAAGCAACAGGGATGTTTTTTAATCTGAGCCACCATGTAAGGGAAATTAAGCCGCTGGTTCTTCTTTGCTGCAAGCCTAGAGCAGCTGTCCAGAAAATAAAGGTTCTTGCCAGCACTTTGATGAAACATGCAGAGTTTTGTATGGCATCGGGTGCCAAACATGCTGCTGATAGAAGCAATAAATCCACATCCAAAACCTAAAAATAATATTGGGATTGTTTTAAATTAAGGTTACGGAATATGGATTTAATTACACCCTGCATGGATCCTGAATGGCAATTATTACATATTTGTTCAGGTTTAAGTATTTTTATAGGATTTTTTTTTTTTTAAATCCTGTTAGAATATTTTCCCTATGGGATGGGGATCATCATTGTGAGAGGAAGAATGGTCTTGTGGTTAAGGCTGGCCTGAGACTCAGGAGATCTGGGTTCGATTGCTGGCTCTGCCACAGTCACCCTGGGTGAGCTTGGGCAAGTCATTTAACAGCCAGCTTTTTTTTCTTAAAATAAAAGTCCAAGACCCATTTAAGTATCTAAAAGATGCAGCTGCTGAGAACTGCTGAGTGTTCAGCATTAAAAAGAAGAAGAAGAAGAAAGCTGGCTGCCTATCTAAGAGTTGTCTCCTTTGGTCCCTTCAGTGCATGCTGAGAACCTCTGAAAATCTATCCCTTTGTGTCTCTGTTCTTCATCTGTGGAGCAGAGCTCAGAACACTCCTCTAGCACACAGCGGGGCTGGAAGTGCTAGCAAAGCACTTGGGGTGCAAGACTGAGATGAAGTTTAAATGATTTTACTTTGACTTTTATGACAGCTGTGGGTGAGTCATCACTCCTCACCAAACTGGTTGGCCCATTGCTGCAGGTAGCCCATCAAAAGGAGGTGGTGGTGGAACAGCCTTTCTGGTATGAATGCATCATCTTGGGTTTGAACCCAGAGGACTGGTGGCATGAATTTCGGGAGTCATGTGCATTTGTTTATTGCTCCCTCCAGCAGCCAAATTTTCAAACTGATCATAGAATTATAGACTGGTCTGGATTGGAAGGGAGCCCAAGGATCAGAGAGCTCCACCAACCTCCAGGCCTGGAGGTTGCCCAGAGACCCATCCAACCTGGCCTTGAGCACCTCCAGGAATGGTGCATCTACCACTTCTCTGGGCAGCCTGTTCCAGCACCTCGCCGTTCTCTCTGTAAAGAACTCCCCGCTAATATCTAATCTAAACCTTCCCTCCTTTAGCTTTAATCCCCCACCCCTTGTCCTGCCATTGTCTACCCTTTTAAAAAGTTGATTCCCCTCCTGTTTACATGCAGTCCAACCGTACTTTTCCTCTACTAACCCATATCACTGAGCACCTCATCTGCCCATCTGTTAAACACATCCAGGGCTGGTGTCCCAACCCCCTCCATGGGCAGCCTGTTACAGTGCCCAATAACCATTTAGCTGAAGAACTTTTTCCTGATGTCTGACCTGACCCTGCCCTGGCGCAGCTTGAGACCATTCCCCCTTGTCCCATCTCCTGTCCCCTGGCTGAAGAGACCATCGCCCACCTCTTTACACCCTCCTGTCAGGTCATTGTAGGCAGTGATAAGGTCTCCCCTCAGCCTCCTCTTCTCCAGGCTAAACAACCCCAGTTCACTATTGGTGACAGATGTTCTGGTGACAGGTAACTCACTGTAAAATGATTATTAAATTAAATCGGGGTAGCAGGCATTAAAATCACAGAGGAGATCAAGAACATGAGAACACGGTGGGCAGTATGTTCATTCAGGATGCACAGGCTGATGCAAAAGAAAAAGCTCTTTTGGAGGATGTGGACAGCACATAGAAATGGTACCTAGAGTCAGGGAGAAGAGTTTTGAGCACAGCAAGAGTGGAGCTTTGTAAAGTCAAAGATCGTGGGTACAGATTCAAAAGGTCAGAGCATAATTCTGGTTGGAAGGAACCCTCTGCTCAAAGCAGAGTGAACTTCAAAGCCAGACTGTATTGCTCAGGGCCTTGCATAATTGCATTTTGAATATCTTTATGGGTGGGGATCCCACATCCTCTCTGGGCACCTGCTCACTGTCATGGTGAATTTTTTTTTCCCCTTGTATCTAACTAGAATTTCCCTCAGAAACTCCCAACCCATCTCTGCTGCTGCTTGTCCTTTCCAGTGCACCTCTGAGTGGGACCTGGCTCTGCCTTCCCTGCACCCCTGATTGAGTGGATGAACACAGCAATTAGGGCTGTCTTCACCAATTAAAAACACAAAGCAGCCTTGCAGCCACGTTCTCCTCCGCTATCAAGTCACCCATTACAATGTCTCTGTGCAGTTCACGTGCTCCCATTCACTAGCTGTAGATAAGCAGCTCCCCATCCATTAATATTTTAAAACAAACCGTATTACCAGCAGCTCTTCAAGCACCAGATCCCTTAATTGCCGGGGACTGGAGAGAAAGCGTCACACTGAATGTGTTGGCCTGTCCCACCCTGTCACGCTGACTCCAGTGATGGGCTCCCTCCGGGACAAGGTGCTGGGCTGGGTGAGCTTTGCCCTGATCCCTCTGGGAACAGTTTAGGGGTACAAACGCAACGCCTCTGCTTTCTTGTATTCGCAAAGAGGCTCCAACAGCATATTCACGGCAGGCAAGAGCAAAATGACTTCTCCTTTCTGACAGCGGGCTTCCCTTGTGCTAGTCACAAGGATTGGCACCATGGTGCTCCCAATCCCATGCTGGTGGCACTGGGACAGTCAGAGAGGGAAAGTCTCTCAGTGCCTGTTTGCAGTGGAAATTTTTTTGGGTAGGTTTTTCTTTTTTCAGTAAGCAGCACGTGCCCCGGAATGTGAGGAATGTCTCCGTGTGGATTTCCACCCGATGCTGCTGGCCAGTACAACCATGTTTCACCCTGGAGCGTGGCCAGAGTGGAACAGATTTGCAATATATTTCCTGAGTCACTTACAGCGGTTGGGTGAGTTTCCCTCCAACAGCTGTGTAAGAATCAAAAGATAAAACCAGAGTTTTGGTCCCAGCCAGAGCAGAGGCTGGGAGTGGTACATACAGATGCTGACCACCGGTACATCCTCTATACAGGTCATGGATTTCCATTGCCTGGAGTCACCAGCATCTGCAAGTGGAAATTCCTCATGGTTGTGAAAGGGGTTACAACTGACACTGGGTAGGTTTCAGTCATTTGAATGGATTCCCCTGCAGAGAGCAGCATGGTATGAAAAGCTAGACAGAATTGTATAATGCTCACTACTCTGACCTGTGCACCCACTCCGAGCAAGGATTTTATTTTTCTTAATGCAAACTAAACTCACACCGGTAAGCATAATTACCTGGATGTGGAGATTTCATTCAGGATACTGAGAACAACATAAGACCTGGGGAATAGGTCTTGAACAACATCAGCTCTGACATCGATTTATCTTGGAAATGTAAGGCAAGCTTGTTACATTTTCTCATGGTTTCATAATTTGTAAACTTCATATTTAAAAAAATTAAACCGTTTAACTCCCTTTTAGATAAACTTTTTGAGGGCCTCAGCTTACATTATATTTCTCCCAACATTTTTAGCTGAAGGAATAAAAAGAAAACAGGAATCTCCCAGGGCACTCAGCATCCTGCAGGGCTGGAGCTTTAATTGGGATCTGAAAGGGCAGAGGTGGTATTTTATATACCGCTCAGTGCCAAACGCATGGTTGGCACCCAACTAATCATCTGCCTCCAAGCAATCTTACAAGGGCCATGTCAGATCAAAGAGATTTCAAAATGAAGAAAACTGTATGGAAGCTCAGTACTGCCACGGTTCTTCATTGACATGGGGGAGAGAAGAGCCTGGTCTGTCGGACATGGAAACTAATGAGGGCTCTCATGCTAGGAGATACACTGCCCAACAGTCTGTTCTCCAGAACTGCCCCTGAAGCCTGGTACTACTAGAGAAACTTGGGGGAAAAAAGTTATAGATGCCTGCCTGCTTATGTCCAAAATGCTATTTGAATTCTTTAATCTATGATGAAGGAAGACAAATGTATTTGAAATATTAACTAAAGTCAGAAAAATAATTTTGAAATAGTCATCAAGCTCCTGACTGCTGCTAATAATGACTCGTGCTTCTGAGCTAATATTCCTTTTCATCTCTGCCTCTTGGGCTTCATTAGGCTATGGTGAAAAGAAATAGAGTTGTAGGACTAAGGAATGCTTCTGAACACTGTATATCACACATCTGAAAATGCCCAGGAACATTTCCCCTTTGTGCTCTGGGAAATCACAGAATCACAGAATTGTAGGGGTTGGAAGGAAGCTCGAGAGATCATCGGGTCCAACCCCCCTGCCAAAGCAGCTCCCTAGCTCCTATTGCACAGGTCGGTGTCCAGACAGGTCTTGAATCTCTCCAGAGAAGGAGACTCCACACCCTCCTGGGCAGCCTGTCCCAGGGCTCCCTCACCCTCACTGTGTAAAAGTTCTTCTGCATGTTGGTGTGCAACTTCCTACACTCTAACTTGCAGCCATTGCCCCTTGTCCTTTCTCCACAGACCACTGAAAAGAGGCTGGCCATTTCCCCCTGCATCCCATACTTAAGATGATAAATCTCAGTTTGTTCACAGCCAAGGAAAAGTCTGAGATGGGGTGGTACCTCTCTTGACTGATAGATTACTTCTCCATATTGATCTCAAGAAAGTTGCTCAAGATTCCCTTGCCAGAGGCAGACATCTGATAAGAAGTTTGTCATCATTCAGTTCCTAACCCAGCAATATCATCACTAGGCATTGGTTCTGTGCCTGTCAACAGAGTATTGAGGAGTACTTTCCCAATAGGAATTAACCAGGTGTTAACAGTGTGAGGTCAATGTCATAAGCCTGCTTTTAAAGTGGAGAAAATAAAGGTGCAGACAATGTCAGTGGCACTTGGCAAAGCCTTTCATTATGATGGATAAAGTTTTTCCCAGGTTCCTGCTCTCACTTTTGTCATGTCTTCTCACCTCAGCTGCACCAAGCACTGGTAACTGCTCAGTGAAGTGTGCAGCAAAGTTTATTTGAACTGATTACACAGGGTAAGCACCCTAGAAAAAACAATAGCTTGCCCTATGGTCCACATCATTCAAACTGAGCTCTAAAATCTCTACTAACCCAAATTCAAAGAAATGGGAGCATGTTTTCTTATTAACTGTTTAACATTTGGATCTTCCTTGCATGGACAGTAATTTTTAGATGTTTTGATCTATGCATTGTCCACGATGAGATCTCTTTGCAGGTGGGATTATGTTCCCACTGCTACCTCACTTCCCTCTCGCTTCATGCACAGCACTGTTTGAACACCATACAGTCTCCAGTAATTAGACTGCTTTGCTGACAAAGAAAAGGGGCTTGATCACAGAGACAAAAGCATTTCAGGCTCCCCAGGAGATCATAAATTTAGACTGTAATTCCATTGATTCTTGACCTATGCATTCCCACAGTAAAAACACAAAGCAACATCGAGTTCAATCCAAAAAAAGAGCCTACCAGTAGACCAGAATATAGAGGATGAATACTCCCACCACTGCTCTGCTGGCTGGATTTTAGCAGTAGTTGAAACATCATCCTTCCTGCATCTGCAGAGGGATGACTTATTACAAATATTTTAAGAAAACAAATTAAAAAGGGTCTCCAGTGACTTCTGGAAAAACAGAAGGAAATAGAGCTGAAAGTTGGACTCCTCAGGCTGTGCAATACAGAGGACATAATTTTCATTTCTGACTTTTTGTTGCATCTTCTCTCAGACTAAGTCTAGCTATTTCTCTAAACTTGAAAACAGGCAGACTTTTTTTAACAACAGGTTCCATAAAACATTGGGTACATTGGTATTCTGATCAAGGTGAGGTAGCTGGGGTGGTCAGCCCTGTGTGATCTCTTGAAATGGAATCAAAAGTGGGGAGGACCCCCTGGAAAAGGCAAGCAGAGAGATGATGCCATGTCCATTCATTACTCAATCTCTTATGCTAGTATCCAGAAGCAAACACTGCCCAACAATACACCAGTTATCACCAGTCATTTCACCCAAGGCAGGAATATATGTCAATAAAAGGGATGGGGCTTGAGATGCTTTTGTGGGGGTGGAAAGGTGAGCAGTAAAACCCTGTGCTTTATCCAAATTATCCATCTAGAGCAAAGACTCGTGCTGTGTGTCAATTCGCACTTGTACAAGAGGTGTGCGATGGGCATAGTCTGGGATGAGCACCAACTGGAGGCCCAGTGGCATTCCTGGGCTCTGTCAGGAGGACAACCATTCACCATTTATGTCCATTCTTGTGGTTGGAAGTTAAATCTTTGTCTGGTGGATTACTGCCAATGCATTCCTGAAACAAGAGTCTTCCTTTCCTTTTGTGTAAGATGTGCATTCATTCTTTTCCACATCAACAGTGCATTACACAAACCAGCATCGAGTGTGATTCAAAAAGCAATAGGATTAGAGGTACCGCACAGTACAAAGCATACCACACGCGCCAGACGAAATCACAGGTTCAAGCAATAAGCAGATGGAGACATAGCAAGAGGGCATGAGCAGTGTGGTAATGGACTTAGGAAGCTAATCTTAGTTATTTGTTTGAGTATGACCACAAAAACGGGTTGAAAGAGGTTTTGTATTCCTCAGCTACATCATATAAAACCATTCCATAAGCTGATTAAGTTCTATCTTTAAAACTATTAAGTATCTCTGCTCCCAGTGTTTCCCAGTGCTTCCAGTGAAAGGTGGTTCCGGACTCTTCCCACTCAGGTTACTGGAAGTTATCTGATATCCAGCCTGATCACACTCATCATCCTTTTAGTACCGTTCGTTCTTCTCCTAACTCTTCCTTCAGCTTCAACAGTCAGCTCGCTTACCTCCAGTTGCATTTATGCAATTCTTGCTTTACAGCCACCATTTCAAGAACAAATAGGAGGATGCCTTTAATTTAATCTCATAAGAGGACTCCTACTGTTAAAAATATGTCTTCTCCATTCCAGTTTGATTTTATTCTTCCAGTATACGCGCAACTGGAAATATGCTATCTCTTCTCAGCTCACCACTTACAAAGACATTGCCACTTCCCTTTCCTGGGGAGATGTCTCCAGGACTGATTTGAGTCTTTCACGGATAATTCACATAATCACACTGCAACTAACTCAGATCTTTGAGCTCAGTTCCTGCTAATGAGGTCTCAGCTCGCATAACCACCCATGAATTTCCATCCAACACAAATGCTGGGTTCGTGTACCCTGTACAAAGCAGCTTGAGAAATGTAGTAAAACTGATTGACGGTTGATACGCTGCCCTCCCGAAAAGCAGCCAATTATTCTACAAAAATACACCATTTCAGCTACACCCTCCCACTGAAATGCAGACAGCTTCTCGTGTGGAAGGTTGAATCTATTAAATACAACTACCAGTCATAACTGACAAGAAGGAAATCACCTTCTCTAATGGAAACCGAAACCTTGGGAGGCAGGAGGTAACGAGGTTTGCTCAGTGCACCAATACTGCTGAGTGGTGTCTTGTGAAACATACCATGGGATCTTTAATGATGTGCTGTTTCATGAGTAAGGAGAACCTTTTCAACGTGACAGATGAAGGATGCCAGATATTAAAGCACAAAGCTCCCTTACTTCACTCATGAGTGTTGGTCCTGATGCAAAGTGAGTAGTGCCACCTACTGAATCACCACCATTCCCTGCAACCCCTGGGTTTTCGTGCCACTTATTTGGGTGAAGCCCATGGTCTCCCAGATGACGGACTTCCCGAGAGCAGGAGAGACAGGACTACGTGCCTCCTTTTGATGATGTAGACATGTTCCAATGGTATAGGAACTTAACTGGCTCTGTGGTACTTTGTTACCTTCAGAATGAGCATGCACATGGTTGCCAAATGAAAAGGGATAGAGGAAGCTGGACCACGAAGTAACATTATTCTTCCTTGAGAGAGGACAGGTTTCAAGACAACCATCTCCAAACCCATGGAAATGCCTATCAAAGTGGAAGCTGGATATAAATTTTCTTTTTTGGAAAATAATCCTGAAAATCTCTTTCATTCTATCTTTCTTTTACTCCCCAGATTAGTTAGTCACACACACATCAGTGCTTATTACAGCTGGTATTATGGAGAGGTCCAGCTCTAAGGGTGGTAAGTAATCATTAAGATTTTGTTTTCCAGAGGAAATGGAGGAAAGTATCACTTTCCTCTGACATTCTTTGGATGATGAGCAAAAGTAGTCTAAAAGTCGTTTATTAGCCTTAGTTTTGTTATCCATTTACATTAAAAATATCAGAAGTGTCTTGTCTTTCTGATTTTAATGCATGAGTTTCTTGACAAGTGCCTAAGTCTCATTTTCTGAGCTGATTAACTGACAATTAACCCAAATTAGTTTATACATTTGCAAAGACTAATTTAACCACCCACAAATATTTGTTTCAGGATACCATAATTTGTTCAAAATGCAGCAAATATCTAATTTAGCTGTTCTTGGGGTTGATTAAGAGGTAGCAGCTCATCACTCTTGAAGATGTAGTGGTTAGATCTGGTTTGAATATTTTTGGAAGTCATTCTTTTTCCACAGAACCCAAAATTGTTTCATCTGATGTATCTTGGCTATGCCAAGCTTTTGGTGAATCAAAGGCTGGTTTCCCAATGGACCCATGCCTGAATTCATGATGGGTTTCTGGGGATCTGAGGGCTTCCAACACTGGTGATTCCCAGTCAGACTCTGCTGCCAAGCTTATCCCAGTGAGGCAACTGGAAAGCCCTAGGAACATGGGTGGTGGTGGTGGAGAACCAGAGGAGAAAATAGAGAAAAGCCATAGAAAAAAAATCTAAACAGTTATTTTAGCTCATCTCAAATATCAGTTTTGTCATCCAATAATATCTCTAACACCTTCAATTTATTTGTTCTCTGGCCATTTACTGTCTCCTGGAGGCATGTTCTGCCAAAGTAATGACAAGCAGCTCCCAGCTGGTGGACATGGTTGGGCCCAAGCTGAGAAGGCACCAGAACCTCAGCACCTCAGCAGAAGACCCTGGGGAGGTGGCTTTCCCAGCCAGCTGGGGAAAGGACTGCTTGACAGCTGCCACCATGGTGCATCAGGGCTGCCTTAGAGCACAGCTCCTGGTTTGCATGGAAGAGTTCTGCAAGGCTGTGACAGACCAAACGCTTCTGCCTCTGCCAGAAATAGCGGTTTTTTGCTTTCTTCTTCCCTTATAAAGAACCAGTGAAACCTGCTAGAACAGGTTAGCTGTTTAGAACATCTAAATTAGATATTTGAGCATTTCCACCTCCGAAAAATTCCTGTTTGAGCATCAGGAATCGGTCAATATTTGCCATTGTCCAGTGTCCCACAAAACTAATAGCAACATATCAGCGTCATCAGCATGTGTAGGAGAGAAAAGAACTGCAGGAGCCTCAGACCTCTCTGTCAGCTCCTGGTAGGTAGCTCACCTGGCATCCCCAAGAACACTGAGAAGTCTACACAAGTTGCAACACATTCTTTGTAAAGATAAATCACCCATTGCTACTCAGAAGATAATGTGTACTTGACAAATGCGATTTGCCACTGAAACAGGAACAACCTCACAACCTGCTGCTGATGAAAGAAATACCCAACCACACTGACCCATTTAGAGCAATTTAAGGAATCTTGCTCAAAGAAGTGGTGTTGCCGCTGGGATGCTTTGCAGCTCTATAGAAAACTAACAAAAAAGGGATATTCAGTATCAAACTCTCCCCACTCCTCATTAATTTACTGTTTCCACAGGCACAGCATGGGCTGGGGTAAGCTAATATTCAGCAGTGTTGGATGAAGGAGTCTCTTGGAAAGCTCTCGGTAAGATTTCTGTCTTTGTTCTGGGACTGTTACTGCTGCTTTCCAGAAGAAATTAGGTGTTGGGAGCAGTGATGATGTTTCTGCCTTCCCTGAGCTTCGACTTGTAGGAACCCACGTATTTAGTCCCGACAGTATCTTCAATCCACCCTCCCTGACACTAGCTCTCGCTGTGAGGCTCTGTGTGTGTGTGTGTACCCATACATGGTGATAGCTCCTGGACAGAAGTCTACCACTGGCCTCCTGAATTGTATGACTTGCAACATAAAACTGCTCTTCAGCATTAGTTGGCTGTTTTGTTTGGATTTTTTAAAATATTTTGTTTTTCAAATCTCCTTTCACCCTCTTTTTTTCCCCTCTCGTCATTACACTTATTTTTTTTAATTCAATGGGGATAATTCTGCTGCCCTAATAGTGGCAGAAGAGATAGAATTAAATAGCAAGAAAAAAATTATAAAACTTTCCATGTTGAGTGGATTTAGGCAGAAGGTCAGTCTGGCAAAGTTGCTCATGTCAGAAGCAGGCACTGGGGTAAAATGTATTCCTTTAAGTTGCTCAGAAGATGGTTTCTGTGTGAGGAAATAATTTGAAAATAGTATCTTGATCATATCTGCCAGACCCTCATACCTCTGCAGTTTGTATATACAATGTGCATTCTTATCTCTGCTGTGATTTATGCTTTTTCACGAAAGCATTGCCTTGTAGAAGTTTTTTCAGGCTATAGGTGTAGAATACATTTATTTTAGGGTGGTTTGGCAAGAGGAAAAGAAGCTTAAAGTATTTAAAAGATATGTTTGACTATCTGGCCTTTGCATTCCTTCCTCCTGGAATGAAGAGTTTGCAGAAGAAAATGCCAGAATAAGGACACAACGGACTGTCAGCTAGTGTGAAAAGGAGGATATGGAGGCAGGAGGTACAGAAGGGGAAAAGTGCCATTTGGCAAGAGTCCTTGTGCAAGAGGAGAAAATAAGAAAACATAAGTATATAAAGCAAACCAAAACAACCGTGCCATTCACAAAGTTCATCCTGAAGGGAGGGAAAGATCTCATGGAAGTGCATAGACATAAATGAATACATGTAGGTAACCAAAAGCATTTTTGTTCTTGAAACAAAAAGAGCAAAAATGATCTAATTTTCTTTTTAAAATTTCCTTTATATTTTGTGTGTGAGACTCCTGCTGCTCTGGTTCACAACATGGCAAAAATCTGCCTGCTTCTACTGACAGAAGCTGTTGTAGGAGGGGAGGAATTCAAGAAAAAGAATGTTATTCCTCGCTAATAGTGTCCCCTGAAAGAAGTAGTCCAGATATAGCAGTGAAATGCTGGTCAGTAGTAACAAAACATGTTGAACTAAGGGTGGGGATAATGTCTGGGTCAGAATCCGCAAAGGAATACTTAATAACATGAGGGGTCAGTCCTGCTAGACAGGAGACGAGATCTGGCCCACTGAGTAAGGGAGAAGTCAAATCCTCGCTGAAGTCAATAGTTCCTTTCTTCCAGCATGAATAAGGCAGGATCTGACAGAGGGTTTGAGGACTTGTCACAAGCCAAGATCCAGAAAGGACCCTTTCTCCCCCCTCCCCCTGGATCAATAATTTTGTCCTTTGTCGCAGGGCAGTTTTCTGTCTTAGTTTTTCTCTTCATAAGACAAGTTGTTACTTTTTTTCTCTGGTACCAACACTGGATATAGAGCTGGATCTATAATTCATAAGAATGAAAACAGTGGCATTAGAAGGAAAATCTGTCATAAATTAAGCTATTAGGCTTTTAAATGAGCAGTGATGGCAGTGTGGGGATGCGGAACATTTATTGCGCTGCTAAATATAGGGATGATTCTAAAAGGTTTTCATCAATACATGTTAAGAACAAAATACTGAAAGCACTTTGAGCTTGATTTTTTTGTTCTCCTCAAACTGTATTAAAGGTTTCTTTTGGTTTTGATTAAGGGGGGGATGTGTCTAGTTTTTGGGGGGCTTCTTTGCCCGTTGAAATCAAGATTCCCTATCAGTTACTGGAGGGCAGCTGCATTTTGAAAGTTGGACCTTTCCCCCCTCCGCTTCTCTTCCAACAACATCACTAAAGATGACAGTCTCAAACGAGGAGGGGGGGGGTGAGGGGAAGGAAGGGGCTGAGGCTGTTTCCTGGATGCTCCTGGAGATACTTCATTGTATGCACAAGCACAAAAAGTGCTGCAGTTTCAGGAGGTGGGAGAGGCAGAGACAGTGCCAACAGTGCCAAGAGGGGACTGCTCTCTCCTACAAATTCCCCATCTCTTACGATCCAAATTCACCTTTTTACATGTTTACTGGTGTCCCAGCAGACACACTCTCAAGTGCCTAATTCCACTTGACCATGAGCTGTCACCAATGACCCCACTGCAAATGAGGCTTATGTCTGATGGCTTCATAGGAACCCCTAAAATTTGTTCCAATCTGATCAGAAAGAAAATGTATCCCACTGCTTTAATCTGGACTTGCAAAAGACCCAGATTTTTACAGCAATAAAGGGAGTCAGGAAAAAGATATTGTAAGATGAAATATGAAAGGAAAATAAAGCCGCAGATTCAGCTTGTGTAAATCACTTGGAGCTCTGCCTGAGGTTTTCTATTTGAAGCTAAATATGATAGTTTTCTGTGGGAGTTGAAAAATACAAAAGTTCTCCTGGGATATTGTAAACATAATTCATGTTCGCTCAGGCAACCACTGACATCACTTCCGCTGCGCCGAGAGGCCAAGGCACTGAATGTGCCGGAGCTTTGTTAAAAATAGCAGCTTCATAAATCTGCCCATTCCTTTAATTAGGCAACCCTGATGACAGGATTAAGATTGAGTGCTTTCATTTCAGATTGGTTAATGAAGTACTTTCTAATTTTTTGTTATGCTGCCGACAATGGGCTGCCCTCGGAAGGTATCCTATCTGCCGGGATGCACGGCTCTTAATTGCTTTAGGTACAGCCAGGCTGGATGAGCTTCCTTATCAAAAGGTTAAAAGGGAAGATTATGTAGACATTTGATTATCTCCTATTGTGTTTGTAGACTCCAAGCACTTTACAGACAGATGAGACTGCGGAGCTCGGCTCATTTTTTTTAATTAGTTATTTAACAGAATAAATATTTGATCAACATCAAAGAACATTTTCATATTGTGTTTTTCTCCCTGGTCTAGCTTCTACTGAAATATTATTAATTGGAAAAAAAAACCCTCCAAACAAACCCCATAAGAGCAAAGTCATCCACAAATGCTGCCCTTCTATTTCGCGAGTGAACCTCCCCAAGATGAAAGAGATGAATTTGGTGCATCTGGGGAGAGAACAGGTAGCTGCAAGCAAGTTTCCACCCATCCGTGCTGCCAGCTACGCTCCAACCACCCATAGGGACTTAAAGAAACATAATTGTCCATTGCTGCTAAACTGGTGTCCAAGGGATTGCAAGTGCCAGGCAAGTTTTCTGACATATAGGAGACACAAGTTATCTAACAGCTGAGCTGTCAACACTGTCCTGCGCGAGATTGGTGGTTACTGGTGTGGCCAAACAGATTACTAAGCCTCTGCTTAAACCCTGTTCTTTCCACTAAGTCGAACGCTTTCCTGAATCACGAGGAATATTTATCATTTGTGTGTTGATAGTACTCAAAAAGTGCTCTGAAAAGGGTGCAGAAGAGGAGAAACCGTGCTTTGCTCTGACAAGCTCGCCAACTGAAGGAGGAAAAAGTCGCGGAGCTGGTAGGAAATAACAACAGGCAAAGCCAGGCCAGGGAAAAGGAGGGAAAATTGTTTTTCCTGCTCATGAGCAAATGCCTGTAGTAGCCAACTTCTGAACATCTGGTGTCCCAGTGTGTTTTCTCACATCATGCCAATACCTGACTGGAATAAACAACTTTATCTAGATCCTTGTTTCTTACCATCAGAGGCTGATAAGAAAACTTGCTCCTATCAGCGTGAGATTCAAGCAGAGGGAAGAAAGATTTATGCCTGTTTGAAACCAGCCTCCACCCTGCCTAATTGTTTAGCACTGCAGAGAAATGTGAAGCTTAATCATGCAGGTTTTTCTTTTCCAGGAGGCTGTAGATCACAGCATCGGTGCTGCTCTCGCCACCCACCAGGCAGTCAGCGTACGGCTCCGATTTGTTTTTACATGGAAATGACAGCGTGCTTCCCCTCTGCAATTTACTGTAAAGCTTATGTTTTGTACTTCTGCAGCTCCCTTCCTTCCCTGGGCTCTGCCTGCTTGGGAAACCTGAATATATTATGTACTAAACCCACAAGGCATTCCAGAGGTGAGAATAATTTATATTCTGATGGGCCAACCAGGGCACATTACTATGCTGATGGCATTCTGACACATTTCCAGCCTCATTTGTTGCCACCTGTTCAGAATTAGTCCCTGTCCAGTTGTTTGGATTCAGCTGGATCTGAATCTACCCCGTGAGATCCACGAGATCTCCTCCTTGTCCTGGATCATTTCTCCAATCTGTTTTGGACACAACTGACCTTGCCGGTACAAGGTGGAGAAGGAGATAGGAAGGGATCAGTTAGAATAGAAAGAACAGGTTTAAAATGTTCCCCTGAAGTAACAGAAGTAGCTCCGTGGTGAAGCCACCGTGGCACCTGTAGGATTAGAGCCCAGCTATTCTTGTTTCTATTCTTGCCTTCTAACCTTTGAATCACCTTCAGCCATAGATACCTGAAAACTTAACATTTTATTTACAAGCTCTTTATACCCTCAGCTGTTTAAACAGATGTACTGATGGGGAAATATATTTGGAAAATTATCTATTTTCAACACTTATAAGAGCATTCAAGCAGTTGAAAGTCTCTTGTCATATATTCAGCTTCATAAAAATTCTTTCCTGTAGGTGTGCATGTTCATTGTAAGAGTTTGGGAGCTGGGCTCAATTTTTCCTTAAAGTAGGCTCCTTGGCTTAGAGCATCTTAAAAGAAAAATTCCCACCTAATAGCACTGCCTTATTATTATTACCACCTTGTATCCAACCCAAGCTTTGAATATAATAAATTAACTTTAATTTTCATATTTGGGACAGCTGCAGTACGCCTTTTTGATAAGTGAAAGAGGATGAGAAGAATTTTTACTTTTTACTTATTTTTGTTGGTTTTGTGTTGAGGAAATGTTTGGCCAGGCAGTGCCCATCCACCCCAAAAAGGGGAACACATGTGTGGGGGTTACATGTGTGCAGGCACACACAAAGAGTTTGTCTCAAGGTGGTTTTTGTGCCCAGTAAAATTGGTTATTTCTTTACATGCTGCCTGGCTCTGACACAAGTTCAGTACAACGACTGACATTCCCTGTGGCAAACCAACCGCTTTTATATGAAACCAGTTTGATCTGGGGGTCCTAGCTTGAACAAATGGCTGGCTCGAGCAGTTTAAAAGTTCAATTGAAGTGCATTAGGGAACTCTCAGTGAAGTTCTGCATGACTGATGGTCTCTGCTACGGAGAAGTACAAGAACCAGAGTTTAAAAGGTTTTCTCTTCACAAACTTTCTCCTTTTATCTCTTCCCAGGCAAGAGATGAGACGCCCTGTGCTGTGCCTGGTGAAGAACAATCTCATTAACCTTTCACACTTGGGAATGCCATGTCTTTATACAAAGTGACGCCATCCATTCATAGGGCTGATTGTAGCTGGGTAACGTGGTGTAGAACAATCTCAAGACTATTCATTTTACACATCCCCATTACTTTGGCCAAACGTAGCAAAGGCACTCTGAACGAGAAGTACCTACCACCACCTCTGCCTTATCTTCTGAGCGTGTCTGAACAGGAGATAAATTTCTATGACACCTCTATTTAACACGATAAGAGTAAGAAAATAGCTACTCTGAGGGGACGTGGTATCTAGGTGTTTTGACATGCCTCTCTGTCTCTTTAGGCTCTTACATTATATCCATTCCTATGATATCTGAACACCTTTTGACCTGCTAAAAGATGAAAAATCATTCTTTCCTCTGTTTTGGGGAGTTTTGGGGTTTTTTTTTAAAAATGTTAATTAAAACACCCTCTTGTGTCTCGTCAAAAAAATCACCTTCTAAGCAAGGGCCAGTAGAAACTAGTTGGCAGCATTCCTTACAAATGGTTTCCCAAAGAGCTGGGTTGGTTTCCACTTTCAGTGACTGTCTTGGTATGAATGTGTGTTTTGAGGAGGAAAAATCTTCTCAAGCCCTAAGAGTACAGATATGTACAGACATGGGGAGGTTTGAGGCTGCATTTGTCAGTTGTGCTATCTTCTCCCTCTTGCTACTCCAAAACTATTTAGCAGTGGAATTCACGGTAATTAAGTCACAGTCTCATGACCTCAAATGATTAGAGAACCTCTTCCATGGTAAGTAGACACAAATCATGCCAGGACTCAAACAATGGCTTCTTTGGAAGGCCAGTCTTTGAAAGGATTATGTATGACTTCCCAGCCTCAGTCCAAGTGAATGTCAGAGTTCTGGATTTCTGCTTCCCCTCTTTGTTTCCAAGCTCCTTTCTTATGGCTCCCACCCCACGCTCTCTGTGCTGCACCCCTATGTCTACACGTCACCATGATGAGGAGATTCAAGGTATCCAGCTGTCATGGAGCTCCACAAAGCACATCGACACCTCTGGAAAGCTGATTTGACAATTCAAAGGGGGGTCCAGAGAACATTTTTCCTTGGATTTCTTCAGGCAAGTGCTAAAGTTCACCCTACTTCGCCTCCAGAGAGTGACTCTAAGAATACTTGTAGGTTCAAAGGCTGCCAGCGAAAGGCTTCCTCCTCTCTCACCTGCCATCCCTTCCCCCTCTGACTAATTTTGACTCCATTAAGTCATTTTTCTCAGAACTCCAATCCCAGCATGCTTGCTGGCATAATTTCAGCTATTTGGGAGTTGCCTGGAGGCCGTGGACACTGTGATTCTGCCTCAGCAGAGGTTAACCTCCCCTCGGAGGTAGCACTCGACTGCAATAAAGCCACGGATGTGAATAGGATGCTCATGAAGTGCAATGTCCTGGACCGTTCATTCACATTAGGATCAGGAAAACAGAATGAAGTCATTGGGTGTTTTCTTCTAATTGCCTTCATTAATGAAATACTCCCCATTAATTATAGCGGCCATGTCTAGAAAACAGAATGAGGTATTTGCAATAGTAATTTCTATCACCTCACATTCCACAAGAAAAGTGATTCCTTTATCCCCACATGCTATGACCCTCCCATTAGAAATAAACAGTTGGGTAGGAAATAAACTAAATATTCTATGCATTTTGTAATGAAAATCAAGTAAAGAAAATTCAGTACTCTTTCTGCTAGACTGCTGGCCTCTTTACCTTTATAGGCGAGTCAGAGATCAAGAATGAATTATATAGAGACTTAGATCTGAACAGAAAGGACAGAAAAAACTCCTGCCTGTGAGCTTGAATTTAAATCCATATGGATTTACCCTAGGAAACAAACTGAATTGGATGTCATCGTTATCACCAATTGTAACTGGGTCCTGAAGTCCCAAGGTGGTGGATTATGTAGAGGCAGACATCCAGAAAAAGCTCATTACCAAGACGAAAAGTTTCCAATAAAGCAAAACATTTATTTTCTTTAAAGAGAAGAAAGACACAGCAAACCAGCCCATCTCAGGCCTTGCTGCTGCCTGCAGTATCCTCATGTACAGTGCTATCAACTTTCCACTCGAATTTTGATTTTTATTTCTTAGCAAATATTTAGATAAACACTTGGATTGATCCCTGGAAATATGCCTTTTTAAATGAAGTTTGTTAGCAGAAATTGCTAGAAGGCAATCTCACAGGGAACAATCCAGCACCTTCAGTGGGGGAAATAAAGCAGGTGACCTGCTAGGCATTTTACAGCTCCGAGTAGTTTGCTAGTTGGTTTTTATCTATCCTATTGCAAGTCTTCACTGGGGTGCTTCCTATGAATCATACGCTAAATACTTACTGTGCAGAACTATGCACATAAAAGTTATGTGGCAAGGAGGAATCAATTGCCTACCACCCACTTAAGCTATTTATAACTAATGAAAACATGAGGCATCCATATTAATTAAGATCTATTGAAGAGCATGTTAAATGGTGACATAATCCGCTAACAAGAGAAAGGAGCTGGTTTGTTGACATGTCACTTAGCACAGATACTAATAAGATGCTTCTTATTTCCAGGTAATTAATTTCTGAGATGAAAAGGAAAGTCTCTGAGAACCTAAAGTGATTTATTATTGGTTTCATGTTAAAGCATGTGTGGATATATCTGGCTTTATCTTTCTAGAACTGCCAGGCACTATCCAAAAAAAGGGAAGGAAGGAATATGGAAATATTAAGGGGAAAAAAACCCCAAATAAACCACACATCTTGAATGCTTAAAAAAACTGGTGAAGGTAAAGACTGATGGCCACTCAGTTCAGTGGCATGATATGAAATATGCCATGGCCTCAGGGCTTTTGGTAGCAGCTGTTAGTAGTGGGCTGTATGGGAAAGGACAAGGACAACTTTGTCATCCTGCATTCGGGCCATGTTCCCCTCAGATTATTAATTACACTAATTACAGGTGAGATTTTGGGATGTGGGAAGGAGTTTTTTAGAACTGCACTCATTCTAGACTTACTGTGCTAGGGCTTTGTCCCACACACAGCACCTGGTTTTGGATGGATAGAAGCTGGCTGTGACTAGACTATAGAATCAAATCTTTAGAGTTGGAAAAGATCTCTAAGAGCATTAAATCCAACTGTCAGTCCAACACCATGTCAATTAAAACATGTCCACGTCTACATGTTTTCTGAGCCCCTCCAGGGATGGTGACCCCACCGCCTCTCCGGGTACTCTGGTCTGATTCCTGACCACTCTTTCAGTGAAGAAATATTTCCTAATATCCAATCTAAGCCTCCATAGATTTGGTTTATGCCTTTCAGGCTGCACTTCGTCTAACAAGCGACAGGCTGTAAATGAATTTTAATGGACATTTTTATCCTGCAGTTTCTTTTCCCCTTCCTCCCAGTCTTTAAGGTGGTAGGTAGGGGACAGGCAAAACATTAAAGGCACAGTTTTTCTGAAGTTCATGCTGTGCAGTTGCTAGCTGGGTGTTATCTTACTAAGACAAAAACCAACTCAGAACAAACCAAGGCACACAAGCAGAGGAAAAAGTTCTGCAACTCTCAGCTGGACACACAGCAATTCATACAGCTGTTGCAGGACCTGGAGAAGCTGGGTCAGCCACACTCACTTGAGGTCAATGCAGAAACAGGATCTCTCTCTCTCTAAGCAAGAGAGGGATGATAAAAATTACTTGGGTGGGAGGGGAGAAGGTGAGAAGAGAGCATGAAAGGTATTTGTAATACAGCCTGGGAGATAAAGCCTTCTGGAAACTCAAAGTGATCCAAACTAAAATAAAAATAGAAGATGGGAGATCCTCAGCTCAGGTTTCATAGGGGGAATCAATCAAAAGTGATGGAGGAGCAGGAGGGATGGTGCAGACTCAGGGAGCGGGGCAGGGAGCAAACGCAGCAAGAACACAGGTCTCATTTCTGCAAAGCCAGCTCAGATTTCATTGCTGTCCTGGTGCTTTCAGGGTGAATGCTTAGCCTAGTGTGAGCACTTTGGAAAGCCCCAGCTACATTTCCATTTGTCTTTTCTTTGACCCCAACCTCCCAGCTTCTGTACACAAGTCTGTCTTGTGAGCAGCCTGGGGACTGGATGAGAACCTTGCAGGTTTGCACAAAGGTGAACCTGGAATTGAAGGCAGCTCTTAAATCATCATTATAGGAATCATAAAAAAGGGATAGAATTGTATGGCACAGTGTAAGCATGGTCCTTGTACCTTTTAGGGTGAGCAGTCATGGAAAGCTGTATGTCCAGGCACTGCCCCATGGGAACACTGAGTAAGGCATTCATCAAAACTTTAAGATATGCCTTAAAATAGCATATCTAGCCACAGACCTGATACTGTAAGTGAAGAATATATATGAATGATTTCTGCATGCTGCAATTCCCGTAAATGAAAAGGATATTCTCCCACCCAAGGGACCTGCTGCCATTCGCCTTCTCTAACTGCTGTGGCTTTTGGCAGAGGTGCATCAGCAGGAGGACTGTAACTGGAAATTGGATTAAATTGGGCAAGAAGAGATGACAAAAACCTGTGCCAGCAAAAGGTATGTAGTCCTCATGAGAGCCGTGCTTTGGCTGCATTGACACACATGCTTTCTACACACAGTATCTTGCAAGTACTATAACAAGTCAAGGCAACATATAGTTAGTGTATAGCTGAAGTTTCCAAATACCAGATGTCATATTACATCAATTGGTAGTGAGTAATGTTCTCTCATATTATGCAATGTTATGAGCAGTAGTCTGTTATTTCAAAAGTTGCCAAGAGGAAGGCTCTGAACTTTTAGAGATTTGTATTTTTGTTTTTATAGTCATTATTTTTGCAACAGAATCGGGTTCTCTTTTTATTTACCTACAACACTGTAGTCTACCTCCCCTGAAGAGGGGATGAAAGCGCTTGCAAAACTGCAGGCATGAAAAGCAGCTCAAATTTTTATTGCTTACTAGGCACAGCAAGTGGTAAATAACAGCCTTGCTAAGGGGCTCATGGGAAGAGCAGCATCAATATTTTTTACTTGCAAAATTACACTCTCCTGCTCATGGATGAGTTTGCTCTAGAGTAGTTTTTCTACACACACACCCCCCACACCAATTCATGTTCCTGCACCAATAACCAGCCCGTTTCTGGAAGTGATCAGCCTCCCAGCTGGTTGGGCACAATGAGGTGAACCACCAGATGGGCAGAGCAAATGCAGACTGGATGAAATTCCAGGCTCAGAAGCAATCAAGCACCTGGCTTGCTGTGGTCACATCCAGCACCAGCTGGAGTCACTGGGACTATGGCCGCACAAGGAGAGAGAAAGCCTGTACAAGGGTGCTGAGCTGTGATCAGTGGTGGTATTCAGTTGACACTACATGATGTGCCTCAGGCATCATAGGGGGGTTTGTCTTGCCTAGCTGTAGGTGTCTACACTGAAAACCTCTCTGAGTCTTCTCCTGGTCTCCTCTTGGAGTCCACAGAGCAGGCACTTCCAGTTTACTCCTGGCCTAACATACATTAGCTGTCTTAGAGACAGGCAGCAAAGTGAGTCCTACCCATAACATAATAAGAGTCATCTTTAGAAGTTTCCATGCATGAATGGATGAGGCAGCTAATGAGAGCCTCACCATCGATTCAGATGGGAAGCTGAAGAACTCACCTGTCTTACCCCAAATCTCTAAGACAGAGAACTAGTGGATGCCCCGTCCCGGGAAGTGTTCAAGGCCAGGTTGGATGGGGCCCTGGGCAACCTTGTTTAGATCCAGGCCTGGAGGTTGGTGGCCCTGCCTGTGGCAGGGGGGTTGGAGCTCTATGATCCTTGGGGTCCCTTCCAACCCAGATCATTCTATGATTCATACAAAACAGTCACAAGGAGACACCAACTCATGGGTTCAGTGCCTCAGTTTTGCAGCTTTGCTCCAACTGTAGCAAAATATCTGAGGTTTCCAGTGAGCAAACTATGGTATGAAACCATGCAGAGCCTCTCCTTCCTCTGGGAAAGGATTCAGAGGGAGCAGCTAAATCTCCACACCAGCAGACTCCTTTGAGGTTGAGAGCCCTGCAGCATTTGCTGGTGCCAGATATTTCCAAGATGTGGGTTCTGAGGGATGAATAACTCACATTGCTTCATCTATGTGCTGAACGTACTATTTTAAATAAAACGATGTGCATGTAGCAATGAGGGGGGGTGGGGCAGGAACCTTGGTTTCCTTTTGCTTTTAAGGTCAAAGATTGAATCATGTGCTAACTGTCACTGCAAGCTCTGCCTTTTAAACATGCCCAGAATTACGACCTTTCAATTGTAGTCTAAATACTGGGTTCAGTTATAGGATCATCTTCGTGCCCTGTGCATGATTTATAAAGTCACGTGTCCATGAGTAGTAAAAGGGATTTACAGCAGATTGTAGGTCAAAAGGGTTAGGGAACACTGGAAATATTGAAAACAGAAGTAAATTTAGCATAAATGAATGTAGTAGATACTGAGTGGATGCCAAAGCATGTAGGGGATTTAAGCCATTGTTTTCTATGGTCCTGAGCCAAAGTACAATGTATAATGGTCCTAGATTGGTGGATTTATGAGTGAATGATTAAGAGAAATAGCGATCGAAGCTACTAAAAAGAAGAAAGAATCTGAATGCCATTGCTCTCATAAGCATTATAATGAATCCAACTTGAGATCTCAAAGGTAAAGAGAAATCTTTCAACAGGTAAGTTCATACACTTCAGAGAATTTCCATATGCCTATTTACATGCTGTCTTCTAGTGGGGAAAAATCCAAATCTCCCTCACTTCTGCATACTTGGGCTGCACTTTGCATTTTAATTTCATCCTGCAAAATCAGCAGTTTATTTAATTCTTCCCAAACAGATCTGGCCAGAACACAGAGGGTCCAACCCTGAAATGTTTTCGCAGTAAGCAGATAGATTAATTATGAAATCCTGATAGGAAACCAAAGGCAAGGATTTGACCTGTTCTAGATGTCACCTGCCTCTCCTCCCTCTCTCCTTTATATGAGACAGTTAGAGAAACAAAAACACAGCCAAAGAGATAAGAACAAAACTTGAAAATTGTGGCATCATAAGTGTTTTCTAAATTCCTCACTGTCAGCAACAGTGGAAGAAAAGGCACGAGAACTTCAGACCCCAGAATACCTGCAGGAACAGGAGATAACAAGCCATGATGTGCTACAAGAACTTTCCTTCTGCCCCATTTCTGGCTCAGTTCTGCTCTGAATTAATTTGATTTTCAGGTTTTTACAGTGCTAGGTTTCATTTTCTTCCCTTTGTTTAGCTGGCTCCACATGGGTACTATATGAGGGGTAGGGGTCTCATGCCAATTTTCCACCTCCCATCCTCCTCCCCCCATCTTTCGTTTTAAGACAGTATGCAGCCGCTACTGGGAGACTTTTCTCACGTGTGCTATTTCAGTCTGATGTGTCCATCCTTCTTAGGCTTTCCTTGTTTTTAATATCCACCTTCCTGTCCTTCACAACACTGCCCTTCCTCTCCCTCTTTCCTGGTTTTGTTTGATGACACTCATCTCTCCTGTCTTCCAGAGATGCAGTGCTTTAACACTGTTTTGCTGGTTGTTCACACCAGTAAACAGGAGGAAATTAGGAAAATAGAACTTCTGATGGCACTTATTGCAGTAATGCACGATGCCCTATCACCTTCAGTGCTTTTGAGCACAGGGTATGAGTACAGCTTTTTCCCCCAGCCACCCATGAAAATCCTTCGCAGTCAGAGATCTCTTTTATTTTGCTCTTGCAAACTGGAATAAGCTATACCGGGAAAAGCACTCAAACTGGTTCAAGAGAAAGGAGTAAGTTATCCCTTTGGGTGCACTGCTATCATTTCAAAGGATGGAAATACAGATCTAGGCTGAATTTAGGGGGGGTTTCTCTGAAAACCCTATCCTGAGCATTTGCTCACCTCTTTGAAAAGTGCTAAAGGACTTTGCTTAAACTTCAGAAAGAATAATTTTAAATGTAAAGAAAGTACTACCAGGAGGATGTGAGCCAAGTATGGTAATATCATCCCCCAGCTTTGCCAAGTTAATAACCCCCCGGCTGTCAGCTGGAGGGTGGGAGTAGGTGGTAGGTGGTGCTGCTTCCCCAGCAGAAGAGGCATCCAAGCAGAGACAATGCAAACTGCTCTTTTTCTTTGCTGCTGCTTTTATAATAGGACTCAAGAGTTGCTTTACATCCTTTAAATAACCCAGACTGGTGAAACTTCAGCTCAGCCAGAGCAGAAAAGGAAATAAGTACCTTTTGGGTCCAGGTTTAAATACGCGGCAGCATCAGCACCCACCTCACAGTCCTGATCAAGAAATTAATCATGGCTGAGAAGGTGTTTGGCCATGTACATACAGCACCCACCTCTGCACAGAGCTGCCGGTGGCATTTGGGAATGCTGAACTGCTGGGAAAATTTCTCTTGCCCTTTGTATGTATCAGAGCAGGGCCATAGACATGTGTCTGTCCATTTTGCCCATGAGAAGCACTATGACTACAGCTCCATTTTAAAGGAAGGAAATGAAAAGTGCATCTAAAAGATGCTTCAAGTGAATGAGCTCACGTTAGGTGGATTCTGCTGTCTGGAGGTTTTACCAGAAGGATATCTGGCATGTGTAAATACTTGGGAGAGCCCTTTATAATTCATTCTAGTAGAGGGCCTTCTAGAAAGCTGGGGAGGGACTTTTTAGGATAGCATGGAGTGATAAGATAAGGGGCAACGGTTTAAAATTGGAAGTGGGTAGAGTTAGATTGGGTATTAGAAAGAAATTCTTCACTATGAGTGTTGTGAGGCCCTGGCACAGGTTGCCCAGGGAGGTGGTGGCTGTCCCCTCCCTGGAGGTGTTCAAGGCCAGGTTGGATGGGTCCTTGAGCAGCCTGGTCTAGTGAGAGGTGTCGCTGCCCACAGGTTGGGGGACTTGATGATCTCTGAGGTCCCTTCCAGCCTTAACCATTCTGTGATTCTATGAATATATGTCAGCATCAAAAAGCATCAGGCAGTTTTTAAGCCAATGTTGGATACAATAAACCTGGACTGTCTCACTCAGTAAGAGCCTCTCTAGTTTCAGCTGTCTGTGCTGGGTGTCTCCCCACAGAGCTGGGGAACCCACTATTTGCAATGTGTTTTTATGAACTTAATCAAGGGGAAGAGGGACCTGGGGGTTTCTATCCCATTGGGCACTGTTTCCCCCAGCAGCTCTGCGGTGGAAGGGGTATGGGAGAGCTGGTAAGACCTTCCTGGAGATTTGCAGCTGTTAAAACCAGTGAACAGGAGAAGTCAGCACACCACCAGAGCAGGCTGAAAAGTAAATACAGGAAGCTGACTAAAAACTGAAGCAACAACAACAACAACCACCCCTCTTCCCAGTTTAAAAAAAAAAAAGGATTTAAAAAAATTTTTTTATCCTCACAACTTGAATGGAGTTTGAAATAACACACACAAAAGAGAACAGAAAGCCTAGCTTAGTGCTAGCAGGCTCTCTAAATAATTTTTAAACAAGCAAGGGCCATAGAAAAGTAAGGAACAATGGAGCAGACCTACGTGTTTGTTTTAAGCCCCAGAAGCTCCTGCAATGGTTGGACATTGGAGGAGCAGGAGCTTGTGCTGGGATTGCTGGTGATTTCCCCTTTGTCTATTCAAGGTAAGCTGCAACAATGACTTCCTGCTCACTCTCCTGTGAAAATACCCTCTGTTCATGGGTATGAAAATAGCTCCGTGTCCCATAGTGCTGCAACCTCCAGAACACTTCATCCCTGGGCACGGAGCTGCTTGCTAACAGAGGCAAACCTTTGGGGGACAGCTAATAAATCACATTTCAAATGCCAGATGCCCCCAAGCTATATCTATCTGGCAATTTAAAGCACGAAAAGCTTAAAAGTCATAGGCCAAATTCTGAAGGGTATTTGACAAGTAAAGAGAAAACACAAGGAAATATTAACAAGGGAAAAACAGTTGGGAGAAGCAGTGTTTTCTTGTGGAATAATCTCAGTGGCAGAGTCAGGTGGGGTCATTCTGCTACAAATTCATTTTTGGACCTTTAGGATTTCAGTTACCTTCCTCTAGAGGCTTGTGAACAATTTGGTGACAATTTTTATCAATTCAGTATGGTGAAAACAAACAACAATGAGAACTTAAAACTAAGACCTATTGTAATCTGGAGCATGTGAGAAAAAACTAGTGGAATAAGACCTCACATTTTAGCAGGAAAATTTAAAAGTTGATGCAAAAAAATGTCAGGAAAAGAACTGCAACACAACTTGTTTGAAATTCATCTCTACGCTAGGCAAATTTTCATCTCAGAATTCAGTATTGCTAAAACTAATTCTCTCCATTAAAAAAGTGACCAAGCACAGAAACAAAAAACCCACCAAAATTTAAAAAAACCCCAGACACTAACATACAAATCATCTGAAGATTTTTCACTTCAGGTCAAGTGGTCTGCTTCTGCTGCAGGATGAATTATCTTTGATCTTTCTGTGTTGCTGGAAACTGAAACAAAAAAATAGGTTTGCATGACACAAAGTGAAGAATTTTTCCTTTTTCTTTCCTTTTCCCCAGACCTACCAGGCAAACAAAACACTAAGATATTTGCATGTCTCTTCTAAGGAGGCCTGTTGGGATTTTCAGGAGCACCTAAGGATCCGTCTGCATCCTTAAGCATTTAAACAGTCTTAAATATAGCCCTAACAATGCCACGAGGCTCTCTCTAAACCAACATGCTTCTTGACCTAGGATATTGTCAGCTAATCCAGCTGAGAAAGAATTGAGGTTTCCTAGCTCTCATCTGACACCATTTCCAAAAGACTAGCCTTTTCCTAAGTGAATAAGGTATGTTTAGAGCCCCCCTTCCTCCGAAAATACTCCCCAGGATGTTTGATCTGCAGGGACATTGACAGTTGTAGGAATCAGGTTTTCATTGACATCTGTTCTGAGAGTCACAACTGCCACGTGCTGTGAGAGCAAGCTGTGCCCATGCTCAAATACAAGTAACCCAGCTGGTGCAAGTGGGGAGCAGAGCCCCTGCTCAGCACACATCGGACTCTACTCATAGGCTGTACAACCCCTTGAAAGAAAATGAGCAGCAGCCAGCAGTGAAGCTGAATAATGTTATTTGCTAAAGGCTCAGGCTTCGCATTCAGAGAGATAGCAGCCAGCTAAGATGTGAAAGATTAGCTCAGCCACAATTATCTCTCCCTTTGAGAATATTTTTCCACCTGCTTCTTAACCCTGGGGTTTTTCTATTACCAAGCTCACCTAGGGCTCATGTTCTTGAAATGGTTAATGACAACCTTTTGTCCTCCCTCAATCCCTATTTTAGGAACCTCTATTTTCCCTCTTTCCTGGGTCATTCTTAATAGCATCACCAGACACAGAAGGATCTGTTAAGCCTGTGAGCAGACGGGGCTGCGAGTCAGTGAGGGGGACACTTCAAGGTGAACTGAGTAATGAAGTATCCTGCAAAGACAGAGACATATGTAAGCTATGACATCACCACAAGCCAGGTCCTTACGTGGTACAAGCCCGGCTGTCGCCCTGGAGCAGCACAGACACCTTTCTGCCAGATTCAGCGCGATGTTCTGGTGCCCTGGTCACAGTGCATTCACGCTACAGAAGTAGGGTTTATTTTTTTCCCTTGAACTGGTTATCTAGCTTCTTTTTAATGAAAAATACCCTACTCTGAGAAAGATACACATCACAGAATAAACTTTACTGGGTGCACAATGCATAGACGGTTCCTTCAGTGTAAGTACCTTCCATCTAATCCTCAATCTTGTCAATATGTATTTACCCTTAATAACTTGGATCTGGGTCATCACTTTGTCTTCCATTTGTTTCAGTGTGTCCTAAGCTGTGGCTCTATTTCTGTCCAAGCTAAATGCTTGGTATTCCCCCTAAGACCTGGGCTGTTTCCAGCTTCTGTCTCACAAAATAAAACAAGCTATAAACAAAGACTCTTTCCAGCCAGGCACTGTATTGTGGGCACAAAGGCTTGCTGAAATTTCCCACCCTTAAAAGTATGTCAAAGGTATTTTCACAGCTTCTAACCCTGTGTCATTTCTCCAAAACATCTCAAGTCATTTTCCTTTAGAAGAACAAGGGAGGAAAAAACCCAACAACAACAACAAAAAAACCCAAACCCAAAAAAACCCAAACCCAAAAAAACAACCAACCCTATAATGCATGTGTCAACAGGTGAGGTCTAAAAATTTCGTTAGGAAAAAAAAGTGGGAAGCAGTAACAGCTGCACGCGTGTTTGGAGGAAGTCAGAGGGGCACTTTCCATCTGGCATGTGCTCCACAGGCAAAAGAGTTTTTATAAGACTTGGAACTCAAACTCCACTTGTATTTTGGGGAGCGATCTATTCTTGTATTGCTCATTTTAGGCAGCACAGCAACAGCCACCATTCAAAATATCCCACCATCCCACCACAGGAGAGTTCACACTGAGGCTAAAAACAGTCCAGCTGCAAGTAGGAAGGTGGACACAGCCAAGGTGAGGATGTCTTGGTTTTGTTTCAGCCAGAACCTGTTGTGAAGTGCTGGACTTGTCCCTTCCATCTCTGAGCTCATGTGTTTTCTCTGCTGATTTAAGATCTGACAGGAAGGATAGAATCTCTCCTTTCAACCTTTTCAACCACTGCAGGAGTCTACAAAAATGAACTAGTGATGTAGATAAATGCTTCCCTTCACCTCAACTGCTCCCAGTGCTGCATTGTCTGGCACACGAGTACAGATGGTGCCTGCACCGAGGAGTAAACAGGCTTTGCTTTTCTTATATTAACAGGTTTGCCCAGGAAATATTTTGTCAAAGTCTGAGAAAGCTTCATGGCAGAGAACAAGTGGATAATCTGTAATAAAATGAAGTTAAGACTTCAGAAGATGTGGGTGCCTGTGAAGGGGGGGAGGGGGGGGCAGCAAGCAAAGCAGGGAGTGCAGAACAGTCTGGGAGTAGAGGTAGTCACTTGAAACATGGGAAGACCCATAGGGTCCTTCCTCTACCATGGTTTTGCATCCCACATAAGGGCCATCACCACTACAGGTCACAGGCCCTCTTTCTGGTTTTAAGGAGAAATTTCATCCTGGAAATTTTTATCGAGTTATGTTTTTCCCCAAACCGGTTCATTGCTACAGAAAGGTTGTGTTTCCAGAATTCTACCTTATCTGAGGAAACCCTAGGAGGTCACACACATACAGAAACCCTTGATGTTAAATACCTGTACTGCAGCAAGCCCAGCCTGTCCAAGCCATGACCATGGCTTGTGTTGAGCCCTGTACTACTAAAGAATCAAATACACAGCTCCCGCTCCAAGGAGCTTACACTGTCTGCATAAAGATTGACAGTTGCAAAGGCACAGGAGACCATTTCTCAGTCTCCACGGTCAGACCTGATTTGACTCAGCAGCTCCCCGTTCACTGGATTTTTGCACAGTGACACTCATAACTTGACAGCACCAGCTAGCTCCGTGCCAGCTGACCACTGCCTGAGATGGTCTTGGTTTTGATGGTGTATCATCAGACCACAGGACAACCTGCATCTTCTTACTCAAACCCTGTCCCAGCAGGACCTGTAACCTTTAACTTTACTCAAGCAAACATATGAAGCCAAAGGCATTATGCTTCTCCAGCCACGTTACTATCTCCTCTGGGGAACTCAACACATCACTAGAGCTTTTAATGGGCCATAAGCCTTGGCTTATGCCCAGCTCAAGGTCATAAACACTTTGCTCCTTTTGGGGGGTCGCTGTAGAGACATGTAACCAATGATACTTGGATGCAGTGAAAAAGCAGGTGCCAAGCAGACTGGTTTTTCTCCCAAGAAATTTTGGGCAAGCAATTAGACTTTTTTTAATTTTTTTTTTTTAAAAACTGAAATGCAGTCACATTCCAACTTGAAACTGTGCTTCTCAGTTCACAGATTCACAAAATTTTAGGTGTTGGAAGGGACCTCAAGAGCTCATTGAATCCAACCCCCCTGCCAAAGCAGGTTCCCTAGGACAGGTCACAGGTTGGCATCCAGACATGTCTTGAATATCTCCAGAGGAGGAGATTCCCTCAAGCCCCCTGGGCAGTTCAGGTTGACACATCAGAAACCCCTTGCCAGAGATCACAGCACTGAACAACGCTGCTTTTCCAGCTCAGTGCTTCCAATTCCTACAACTGTTTTTCTTTCAGAGAATGAATCTTTCTTATGTCCTCTAAAGCAAAGATGCCTTGGTGGAGATTGAACCTGTTGAGTTAATTGTGCAGAGGTCAGCTCCACCGCCTCTGAGCTACATGACGCGCTACCGGCCTATGGGCAATTCAACATAAGGCAAGGAAAGATAATAGCTTACCACTCAGAGTAGGAGTACAGAAAGAAGTCAGAGTGGTCAAAAGAGACTCTGCAGAAGAGAAATAAAAGCTCTGGCACAATTCCCTATTTTAAAAACAAGCAACAAAGTTGTTCCTCAGTGATCAAGCTGGAAACAAGCTGATCAGCCATAACAAAAAGCTAATGCAGCAGTTCCTTCCAGCAGGCTGAGTGCCTCCACGACTTTACTATTCCTATGCCAAACAGGAAGATAGCAGCTAATCAAACCTGCTAACAGAGCATTTCTCGCTCATGTGTATCCTTTGCTGTTCCCCAAAAGCACGAACGTATGCCACACAGCCTGGTTCCTGGTAAGCAGCATGGTTTTGTGTATTTGCTTTTATCCAGCTGCTTCAAGAAGAGAGAAGCTACAACCAACAGAAGCAGCCAAACCAGTTAAGTCCACTGGAAAGGACACACTTGTACTGGGATTATTCGTATTTTAGAGTGGGTTTTTTTAATCGTTGCATCCATGGCTAAGCTGAGGGGGGAGGGGGTCATTCTGGGATGGGGCATTCCTGCCCAAGGTTCCTTCCAGCCTTCTTCACTTTCCATATGCTGCTTCTACACCCAGCAAAGGCAGAGTCAGAGAGGTATGAGGGGAGGGTACTAACAGACATGACTGTCAAGAGAGACAGATGTCACTGGTATTTTTAAACTGAGCCCCAAAACTCTCCATGTTGGAATATTTGCTGGTTAAAATGCCCTTCTGGGAGCCAGGCCCTAGCTAGATGGCAGAGAAGGGGGCTGCTCCTGGTAGGATGTTTGGTGGGTGTTGGTGCAGCCACTGCTTTTTCCATCAGTTATTAAAGGCAGGCATGAAAATGGATGCAGAGGTTAGGGGGAGAGAAGATTTCAGAAGCAGTTACCAATGGGGCAGGTGGGAATGTCTTGCTCCAATATTAAAATCTCCAGGCAGGAATAACAACTGTATTTACAGGGTCTGAACAAACAAGTGCATCAAGATGTGTGAGGAGTTACTGTGTGCATGTTCTAAAGGCACGTGTGTGTCTCAGCAGCTTATTCCTGAAAGCAATTTCCCAGTGTTTTTCTTTTCACGCTTTTAAATGTAAATGTTGAAAGTTCAGAGAACACTAATAAAATATGAATGATGAACATTCCTCACTCCCTGGTTTAAAGAATGGCCCAAGTCACGAGTAACATAAACCCACAGATTTTTCCCAGGAGTAATAGTAGAAACTTCATTACTTGAATCATTTGTAATCAGACTAGACAAAGCAGAGAAGATTGTACTCTAGGGTACAATCCTGAATCACTTCCCTCCCACCCCGAGAACTTTTCCCCAGCTGCTAGCATGTGTCTTTACTTACAGATTACTTGCCAAGACAGGTCCTTTGTTTTCCTAAACATACCAGTACTAACAAACTTCCAAATCACTGAAAGTTTCCAAAATACCACATCTACTTCTACCTAAATACCCAGTTATAGTCAAGCCTACTGGGCTGAATATTGTTCACACATCTTTAATCTTTGAAGTTTATTAGAAGTCTTCTGAGTTTTCTTGCTAGTCAACTCAAATCAATTGGCAGGTAGAGAAGTGAAAGATCTGATCTATAAAAGAAATTGCTTAAGGTTTTCATGAAGGTTAATGCTCAAAATCTCAACTAGTGACCACAAAAAGCTTTTGTTTTCCCAAGGAGCTTATGTCTCAATGACAGGGCAGGCAGTAAGCGAGGCTGGGATTCCTAGCTTGCATGCTCTGGTATGGCCAAAATGGACTCTGCAAAGGCAGATTTTCCTGATGCTTCCTTAAGAGCTTCCATGCTGTTGCAGAAATGAGATCTGTGGTCTTTGCTACAAGAACCATGTTGACAGTGAAAATTCAGTGTAGCATGAAGATGAGTATGGCTGAAGAGCCCAAGTTTAAGAACTCCAAAAATGCAAAATCCAGATCAGAGACAGGGATCTTGCCAAGTCCCAGTGCTGGTCACCTTGGCACGCTGAGGTTCTCACTAGCTTAGGAGCTGCTTCTCTACATACAGAGCTTTTCCTCTTTGGAAGAGAGTGGTGATTTTTAAGCTGGCCTGCTGTGGTCCTGGCACCTTCAATTTAGGAGGCCCATAAAACACGGCTAAAGCAGCTCAAGTCTGCAGAGACAGATAAAAATACCAGCCAAGCCATAAGCTGGACTGGCTATTCAGTGACAGTTCTCCAAGAGCTGTAGTCCTTTAATCCTGTAGCTGGAAGTCACCACACATTTCATCTCATGTTAAGCATGGTCATACTTTTGCACATGCTAACGTAATATTCAAAGAAGGGCTTGTATCAGATATCCAGAGTAAGTCACCGGGCTTTCCTGGTTTATCTCGATGGGCTTTAGTCTTCATTCAAACTCCTGGTTTGCTTCTGGTGGGGTGCTGTTCTGCCCACCCTGGCAGGTGTTCCCCGCAGCCTTGGCTAGCTCTGCGCATGCAATTCAAAACCTCTCTGAAATCAACAGGCTTTGTTCAGTTTGTAGGAATGCATTAATACAATAAAGCCTCGACAACTAGGAATAGCATCAAGTGCCCATGAATCACTTTTCACACTGTTTCTGCATCCTCTGTGCACGTTTGTCTTTCTTTCCAAGGCTATTCCCAAGCTATGACTTCCCCCTGGAGCCCTATTAGCGTCTATTCTTTGTATTTACTAACAGGAAGCATCACAGATCTGTCCTCACCAGCTTTACTCACAGGCCCACTTAATTATTAGTATCTTTTTTTTTTAAAAGCTTATTTGGCAAAATCCATGTTCCTCTATTCTTCCTAGCTAGCAAGTTATTTCTTTCTTCCTCAAGGTGGAAACTGGTTTCCTTTTGTTGTTAATTTCCCTAATACCAATACTTCCCTGGATATTGTGGGAAAGAGTCCTGGTTGACAACCAACTTCTTTTCATTTCCACCCTGATTAGCAAGCAAATAATAAGTGGAAGCATAATTTATGGTTTGATTTAAGCCACCTCATTCACATTTGGAAGGAAATCTAGGATGACTAAATCTTGAAAGGGAAGGCAGGATAAGCAGCATTAAGAAACTGTCAGGGATTGGAATTACATTAAGTGTTCCTGGTTTATTGTCACAGAATTTTGCTCTCTTGCATTAACACTAGACAATCCTAGAGAACTTTTTAAGTCAAAATACATGAAACCCAGAAAATAAAATAGCAAATTTGACCACAAAGAGAAAGCTAAGTGACTGGCATCCCATATCTCACTGTCTTTTGAGTTGACCAATATATTCCTTCAATAATTCCTTGACACTGTTGCTCTGTTGACAGCTATGCTTCCTTTGAGGCACTGCTTGATAGTTATATCCTAAGCGTCTTTGAGCCACTAAAAAAACCAACCACCCACAAACTCAAACAACCCACCACCACAATAACCCCCCCAAACCAACCAAAAAACCCCAAACACCCCCACCCCAACAACTGTAACTATATTTACATATTCATATTCTTAATAAATCAAATATTTCAGTAATTTTTCCTGTCTGCTGGATGCTCAGAGCCTGCACTCTCCCTTTCAAGAGCAGCTCAAGGTATTTAGCAGATTCAGCAGAGAATTTCCTTCACCCCATCAGATTTCAAGGCTTTTATTGACCACGTTCCATCACCAGTATCAATATCCAGCCTTGGGGAACCTATCTCATACCATCTTCCAACCCCACTTACTTCTAAGATGGGCCTTTCCATTCCTTTCCCTTTAGGCTTCAAAATCAAACAGTCAAAGCCATGTCAGTCTTTAGATCTTCGTAGAATCTGACATCCGCTAATGATGATCATCATTAACTTTATATAACACTGCTTGCAAAAGATGGCATGTCTTTTTCCCCCCCCATTGTGAAATGTTAGAGCAGGAAATCTCTCCTTCCTGATCTTCCCAAATCAAAACAGATTGACAGAGAACGCCCCCCCCCTGCTTCCCAACCCTTAAACATTAACTTGGCAGTCTGTGCTTGTGCCTCAGCCACATAACTCGTGGAGAGCTCAGGACTGGATTCCATCACTGGTGTACCTGCTGGCCAGGATACAGAATCCCTTTCAAATTTTTCTGAAATTGAAATATAAATCACTATTAACACATCAACCTGTACTTTTTTTAGCTGCAACTAACCTGTCCTTGCATCTGGAAGTCTCAAGCAGTTTCAGTAACAGCATTTATCTAATTGAGTCTGAGATGTACTTGTTGAATTTTTCCAGCTGCAGGTGAACACAGCATCAGATAAACCACCACGTTACACCATCCTACACCCAGTGTGCTGCCTGGCTGGTGTCTCTCATTGACCTGCTCTGCACCTTGAGGTCAAGTTGTCTTGGTGTACCAGGGACCAGCCATCTCCATGGCAGGTGATCTAAGGAAAGTCTCTGGCATTGTCCTAGGTTCCCTCCCTGATACCAAACAACACTTTCTGTGACTTTTCTCCCTAGTTTCAGCCACATGAGTCTTTATCTTTGTAAATCAAAGATCTTGAATGCCTCAATAAAACAGCAATGCATGAAAATATCAGCAGAGCATCATGGGGGAGGGAACTACCTCCTGACAAGTGGATTTTATTGGTTAGTGCCATTAGCTAAGCCAAAGGACAGAATGTGTCAGAGGACAGATCACAAGGAAGGAATGTTCACAGGAAATCTTGGAGAAGGGAAAAATGCAAACCCTGCACAAATTGCATGTGTGCCCTAGCAAGCAGAGCTGCACCAAGGTCTGCAACATGAATTGGGAACTCATCTGACACATTCAAGGCTCCCCAAAGTCTCCTAAATTAATCACGGCCTCAGTAAAGCCTGATTCGAAAGATGCTTTTAAACTGAGTGAAACTGGATTGTCTTAATTGCTCTTTCAACTAAAAGGGGAACAGAATAGTCTTTGGTTTGCTTGACATATTCCAAAGGAATTTTAATTTTGGAGTAATATACAGATAGTAACATTTTGTACTTTTTCACTTTCTCTCAAAAAGGAGAGAAAAAGGAAAACAATTGGGAAAATTTTGGATTCTTCAACATTTAAAGTCAAAGTCACAGTAATCATTCAAATCCCACTTCAGAGTTCAGGTCAGATTTGAGATCAGAACACAAAGCTTTAACACTGCAAAACATGAAAACAAAGGAAAATCCAGCACCAAAAGCCATGCTAAGGCTGGGGCACAGCTCTGCCCGCTCTGGCACAGCCTCAGCACGGCTTGTGGCACGATGGTCTCCCAACCCAGCCCTGGGCATACACAGTGGTCATGGCTGCTGGATACTATCACCCACTGAGGAGGTCAGGGAGAAAAATTGCTCAGGGAGTCCCAAGAGGACATCTGGCCAAGGATCCGAGCAGCATCATCATGGAGGTGGTGGGAAGTAGTGAGATGGGAAGGCGCAGCGTGCAGAGAGTCAGCTAGACCTGTAGGAAAGTGCTGTGGAAGCCGTTTCTCTGGGAGAAGGTGACCCCTGAAATACCCAGATTATCTGCAGATTATCCACAGTTTCTCCATGCTTAATATTTGTCTTAGATGGGGGGATCCCTTCGGGTTTGCCCTAGCAAGGCAATGCTTCTACTGATCACACCTAACAAACCTCCCAACGTTCAGGCAGAAGGACACTCGATTCCCAGTTTCTGTGCTGCAAGTTTCCACAGGGATTATTTGTGGCTCTTTCCCGTACACTTATAATGACAAATGCTGGTCTTTCCCAGGCATGTAATAATTTAAGCTCAGCTTGTTTCAGAGCCCACAGTCTGGTACTTTCCAGTGTTAAAGTACCAGGTGGATAAATCTCCCCTCTGCCATCCCCATCACATCTCAAATCACCGGCTGTTGTGGAAAAAAGCACAGGTAAAAAAGGAATGACCTTCTGGCAGAGTTTAAGAACCTAACATCAGGCACAACAAACTCCTTGTGTACAAGAGCTATGCAATCCCTAGCTAATTTGAGCCCATCTCTAGTAGCTAAGGCTAGGGGATAGGCACCCTTGTCCCCCAAGAAGGAAGGTTAGTCAGAATCCTAAATGGTCCTAAACCTCCAGAAACCTTCTCTTGTTCTTGTGAAGCCCATTTCTTAGCAGGTGTAAAGTGATAAAATATCCTTATGCATAAAAATACACCCAGGGAAGTGAAACACAGAAAAATCTGACCTCTGACAGAGCTGTTATAAATAGGATATTTGAGAAGTTTTCCATACAGCATCAGCTGCCCTTTAACCTTTGAACTGCAGGCATTTTCCATTCATCCCTCTGGCCAAGTACTGTGTGTTTGTGTACCTATACACATGTGTAATATACATACATGCACATACACACACGTATTTGTATAACCTGGGACCATCAGTTTGTGAAGTTCAGCACAGCTTTGATATACAGCTTTATTAATTACTCTTACCCTGATCACTTCCTGCAGCTGGAGACACACAGGGGTTCATTATTGACCTCTGCTTTTTGCAAAACATCTGTGTTAATTCAAGCAGGCCAGTGAGTAAGATCTGGGGACCCACAAGACACTTCACACCTCTGTGGCCAACGAGCAGATACAATGCATCAGAAGCCAAGAAAGGAGAGCTGCAAGGGATGTTTGGATTTGATCCTGGATCAGAGCTTATAGTCTTTAGGCTGTTTGCTTGATTTTTGCAATGATCAATCACAGCAGCATCACTACAGGTCTTGTCTTCTCTACAGACCAGCACACTCACCCCACTAGCATCACACCTGAGTTGTTCACACACAGGTCAGAGCTGTTACACTTGGTGAAACTACACCACATCCCCGCAGCGAGTCTAGGACTTGAAGAACATGTTTGCAACAGCAACAACTGACCATGAAGCATGAAATCCACACAAAGGAAATGGTGAGCATGGCCTTGGGTGCTGGCTTGGGTCTCTGAACCACCCAGCCAGCACGTTTCAAGCATTTGGCTGAGCAGCGCTTGAGCACGTGCCTGAAAACTGCTAGAGGTGTTCAGTCATGAGCATCAGATGAGTACTGCGATAGCAGAGGCATGCCCTATAACCAGAACACATCCCAGCACTCCAAGGAACATCTGAGTGCTGATCAGCTCTTGCCACTTTCCAGCATGCATTTAAAGCCTACAAAATTCAGGAGCAAAGTCCAGCCTCATAGCTGCATTTCCCAGAGCTCTTCTCACCAACACACTGCAGCATGCTGCACCTTCCCCTGCTGCCTGAGGGATGTGCCAAAGGGAAGGTCACCCCCAAAACACAGGGACACCCTAAAGCACTTTCTCACCTGCCTTAAATACAAGCAAGGAGCACAGAATTACCCTTGAGGCAGCAGATGAATGACTGCTGGAGGGATGGGCAGGAGGACCTGGTTGCCTGGGTGGAGCTGTGAACAGGTGAGTACTATTTATCCAGGTGGGGAGAGACCAATTCAGCAGAATGAAATAATAAACCAGGTGATTTGCTGTGCCTCAGCAACCAGAAACATGCTCTCCCTCCCCCAGTCTGCTTGTGGGTTGCACAGGTGTTCGGTAAAGATACTTGTATTTAAATTAATGGCTATTTATTACTCAAATATCGAGGTGATCACCAAGTCCTGAGCTAACAAAAGCAATGTATCTCCTTGAAATGCTATAAGAATCTTTTGTTCAGATCCTGGGCTCTTCCGATCATTTTATACTGGGAGGAATTCATCACAACTGAACCTGAGGCTACATGTAAAGCCTTTAGGAAATTCCATCCCTTTCTACAAGCCATCTCCAATGGAATTGGCTGGAGAACAGCCTGGCATCCTTCCTCAAGGGCAATAAAAAGGAAAAACTGAAAAACATTTCATTAAGCAAGTGTTGAATGAATCAACTTAGGAGAGATATTAGGATCTTTGGCAGACAAAGCAATGGAGTTCTTAACTGTGTTTGTGGTGCCTTTGTGCTTTACAGATGAGATATTAGGAGAGACTGTGCCTTGGCCGTGGACAGAGACATGAAATCAGACTGGTCTCACCATTAAATTTCTTGCACCACTTTTGACGTAAAACTCAACCTGGAGTTCTTGCCAGCCCTGCATGCACACTCATTTCACAGCACTGACTTCATTCTATAATTAGCTTTGTTTGGGCAAAGATAAATTTTAAACTTAAACACAAGTAAGGAGGAAGATCTGAGAAAAGAAAACTTTTAACATCTTTTTAATTACCCATTAAGAACCTCATGTACTTCTCTGGCTGTAGCTGCAGGCTGCTCTGAAATGCCCATCCCAGAGCTGAAAGATAAACTATGGAACCTCTTGTCCCACTGATTTTTACCTTAACTAGATGATTTCCCCTTTATCTGGGTGGTCATTACTTACAAAGGCCACCTACTTACAATAGTTCTCCATCTGCTTTGTCCAGCCTCTCATTATAATTAATCTGTTGAGCTTTATCAGCAGCCAGCTACAAGCAGACATCAGGAGCTGATCTACCACTACGGCCTTTAGGAAGCTGCTACCTGTGCCCTGAAAAACCACACTTCTGGGCTACACTTTGGCTCCTAGGAAAAAAAATTAGATCATTTTCTGGAGAAAAGCCTCTCCCTTCGTTCAGCCTCAAGAGACATGACTGTGCACCTCCAATAGCAGTCTAAACCAGAGCAGCATGGATCCAGGCCTTGCTGTTAAGCAAGCACATGGAGCCTTGCTTTTCCTTTTTAAGGCTGGGATTTACATAGGACCTAAAATAATTAGGGCCCCCAAACCATCTAACCCCTAGGAGCTCTTTTGAGAATCCCTAAGCTAATTTCAGCTCCTGGTAAGCGTCCAAATGTTTGGATCCCTATGGAAACCTTCCTGGGAAGTATCTGAGTTGTAAGGTAGCGGTATTTGTATTCCCACTCCCCATGCATGTCCACTGGTACCATTAATACATGGCAAGAATGCAAGGACTAGGAAAATATGTTCACAGTCCCTGGCTGATTCTTCCAAGATGGTGCTGTTGTAGGAAAAAGGATTACGTGAGTTAAAAGTGCACAGGGCTCAGCAGTCATTAAGAGCTACAACTGCTCCTAGCAAAAATACTTGTTGCAGCTGCACTTTGGATAAATGTTTCACGTGTTTTCAGTTGTTTGGTTTCTTGTGTAGATGTCAATATTCCTCGGCAGGCATCTCTCCACCTGCCATTTAGCAGGCATGACCCAAGGTGGTTGGGTAAGTGGATTTGGTTTAAATTATGAGTTCTGTCAGCCTGTGGGGGAAATGCAGAAGGGAGATGTTGAGCTTAATGTAAATGTAGAGTAATGAAAGGGGGTTATTTACCCTGCTTTAATGCATGCCTCTCCTGGTAGCCGTGCTGCCAATGTTCAGTATATGTGATGTTCCTGGGACCTCTCCAGCTCTGCACCCTTTGAGGTGTCCTGCTGTACGGCCACCCAGCTCTGCAGAAGTCCTTGCTTTTTAAAGCCAGACATCACCAAAACTGACAGGTTAGTCTGCACATGGCACCATTGAAGCTACCACTGCAAGCTTGGTCAGGTACAATCCAGAGCCTCACTTAAAATTAAGCTGTTTCACCATAGCAACAGGATGTGCAGCTGCAAGGTCTGACTAGGGATGAGCTTTCACCACTTAAATTCTTCTCCTCTTCCCTCCCATGAGGGCAGGGGGAAGGCATCCTCCTAGAACTCAATCTTTTACCACCGCTGGGAAAGACAGCCAGTTTAAAATTGACTTTTCATTAATTTTCCTGAAACAACATTTATGAGCTTCATCGCCACAGACAGAGAGATTCAATGGCCTTTGCAAACCCAAATACAAGTATCATGACAGCATTCTAATCTATTTCAAACAGATTCTTAGGGTTTAAGTCAAAGCTAAACTTTTGGTCACAGCCACATCATATTTTTCTCTTGATCCTGGACCTATGAACACTGTCCTGTCTCATTCTGAAGACCTGAAAGTAGGGAGTCAGTCCCTTTTCTCACTCACTTGTTTTGACAATTAAACACCAATTCTGTAGTCAAAATGTCCCTCTGCCTGGCCACATTCCTCCTGTACTATTAGGCACAGTGCAGAGCACCTCAAAACTCCCAGTTCAAACAGAAACACGAGAAAATGGCCTGGAGAGGGGCAGAACCAGGCCCAGTCCAGCAGCAATGGTCTGCAGCATCCACAAAGGTGTGTCTAACATTGCAGCTTTCCCTTTTGCCTAGCTGTAGTAAAGACTCATCGTTTGCTCATCTCTGAGCAGAAAAGTGCCCCATAAAACCCAGTCCTGTCCCACTCCCAAGACAGCAGCTGGTTTTTCACTGGTTGTTGAGGTCACAGCACCTCCAAACTTCCCGCTAATCTTTCTGGCTGTAAGTCAGGCCATTGTTGCTAGGCTCTGCAATAGGCTCAGCCTATTGCTTTCACCACCCACTTGTCCAATATTTTCTTAGCAGTATCCTTGTCTAAGCAAACGCCAATCTGTAACACCTTCGCATGCAGTGGAGATGAAAAACAATAAATCAATAGCATTAAACCTCTGTATAAAGCTTCTAATTTATCTAACAACTGTTCAGAAACAGGAGTCTACTGGCTTTTTTGTCTGGTTGTCTGACTTCCCCTAAACTTGAAAAAAATGTGTTCATGAAGTAAAAGCAATATTATAAAGGACTTGAATAAACTCTGTGCAGATACAGCTAAAAACATATCTGTGCCCTCTGAGTGGCAAAAGATGTGGAGACCAAGAATATTCACAGGACAGAGGAACACCAGATAACGTGAATTCCGGAAGCAACCCTTCTATATTAAAGGTAAAAAGAATTTATACTCATGCTCAATTTTAAACTCTGCCATCACAATCAAAGTTGAGAGACCTTTCTCTGCCACCCGGGTCTTTCAGGTCATGCAAGAGAACACGCATTCCTTGGTACAAATGACAGCATCTCTGCAGCAGTGAGGATACCGAGCCAGAGACCTCGACCTGATGGTACGATGCATTTCAGAGGAGGGAATAAAAATAGTGTTTGCTGCCCTGCACCACTTGTGTAAGAGAGGAGACAGTAATTGTTTGCAAAGAGAAAATGACAGGGAGCGCAGGCAAGGACCAAGCCAATTCATCAGCTCAAGGCAGAAACAGAGGTCTGGTCCTGCAGGCCAAGAAGAGCCTCAAAGACAAAACCAAAGAGCTCATGTTTGCAGCGTGAAGTCACAGAAAGGGGTGCGAAAGGAGAAATGGCACAAGGAGCCTTGCAGGGTTGGAAAAAGTCATCTTTGCTGCAGCACTCAGTACATCTGGTTAAGCCAGATATTCCCTGCTGAGCTACAAACGTCACCGTTCCTCCTCCTGCCACAACTGCTCAGGAGGAGAAAATACGAGACCCGGTGTAATCGTGACTGCCAACATCCCTGCTCTTGAACTGGGTATGACCTTTGGGCAGGAATGGTTGCCAAGTGACAATCTTGCATGCTGAAGATTTGTTTTAGCAACATCATAATAAAGGTTTTGCTCAACAGTTTTTGAAACCCAAGTTTAAAACTAAAAGGTAAATATGAGCTCTTGATAGAAGACAGTGACAAGGGAACAAGCAAGATGCACACATTTTTGTATGTGAAAAAAATCTGAGTGACCTTTTGTGACATATTTTATATCTCCTTTCATTTGCAATAAATTCATGATGATTTTTCTTTAACTATATATATATATCACATTAACTCCAGAGAGCAAAAACCAACAACAAATGCAAAACTTTGTTAAAAGATGTATGCTTTCAGACACAAAACCCAGAAGTTATAATCAGAGAATCTGGAAGAGCTTGAGCTGGGCCAGATCAGGCTGTCCCCTGGAGAGGGATGCCTGCTTACTGCAAATCACTGGGAACTTCAAGGCAAAGTAAATAAGCACAGTTCTAAGTCCTGTCAGCTGGGCTAAAAATCCACTTTAAAAACCCTTCCCCAAACACTAAGGATAGCAGGAATTGAAAGAACAAGTGGACTCTCTTTAAGATGTTACCAGTCTTCCTGACAAAAGAAGCATCAAGGACAAGAAACTTGTTCCTATCCTGTTTTTCCTGATCATTCAAACCTCTGCCTGTCTGGAGCAAGCCACTCAACACTCCAAACCTCTTCTGCATCAACATTTGTACCAGAGCCACAGTGAGAAGATGCTATTGTAAAAATCATGGATGCGCTCATCTTCCTTTGTTTCAAGACTGGAGTACTGCAGGGTCCAGAAAACACATCAGGTCATCAAATCAACACAGTAAATCTTCTCTTTTACTTAGAAAGACAAAAATAACCTTGACTTTTTAATGAGCTCACACAACACCAGAAGACATTTCAGACTCAGGAAAGTATCTCATTTCTGCTGGCGAAATGCAACCCAGCAGAAGTTGGACTGGGCTGCACTTGGATGGGCTCTTGTACTACAAGCCAAATCCAACTCCATCACAAAGAGGGAGCATCTCAAGTCACAGATATTTGGTAGCAAAAACATATATCCAACTCTCTTGCTGAATTCAGCTGGTGCAGGGTCACTGGTGTATTTGATGCCAGCCTTAATATTAAAGGCAGAAGGAAGTTTTCTTCTGTAGAAACCCAGGGAGGGACCTCCTGTGTGAGAGATCCCAGCTGCCACAGAAAGTGTGTAATCTCTTTTCATGATCTTAATTTATAAAATTGGCCTGATTTTTTTTTCATGTGTCCTCACTATTCCTACTGGAAGGGATTTCCAGCGCCTGTCTATTTATACCCATTTCTTCTTGTGCCAACATTGTCTCTTCACTTAAATAACTTTGCTCTGCCTGCTGCTTGCCTCCTTGATGCACTCACAGGCAGCTGTCAGATCTCCTCTCTGCCTTCTCTCCTTAGGCAAAAAAAGTCAATCCCATTTAATGGCCTCTGAGAAAGAGCCTGCATCCCCTGACCTCTTCCTACCTTTTCCCTAGAACAAGCTTCCCTTTCAGGATGCAGTGATGAGGGTCCTCTCCACAACCCTTCCCCACTGGGTGCTACCCATTGAACACATTTTAGCATCATATCCTAATCTGAGGACTTGGAGGAAAGGTCAATTCTCTGCTTTCACCCCTGCCAGTAACACAACAATCACTGTGCAATAACATAACAATCACACCCATTGTGCTACAGAGACTGATGAGAAAACACTGTGTATCACACTGCAGCACACCCTTACGTATTACTACGTTAAGCTTTGCAGCTCTTTAACAACAAAAAATTAGCACGTTGCTTTTTCTTCTGCAGTTTTAAACCCCATTAGAGGTTCAAAAGTGACAGATGAATACCTATATTTACCAGATAAAGAAGATCATTGATAGGTAAATAGAACAGCTTCCCCTTTGTAGCTTGGTAAAAGCAATTAATTCCTTTTATTATCATCATTACACTGCCTCTCTCTTTTTCATCAACATCATATCTAGTCAGGGCAAAGCAAACAGCACAGGCAGATGAAAGACCTGTTTATCCTTGAAGTCAAGTCAGTAGCAAAACTGCCATTGACTTCATGCTGTAGCAAAGAGCAGTTCAGCGTTCTGGTTTTTGTAATGTGGACAAAAGTCTCCTGGAATAAAAAAGAATTTCAGAGATAACCCAGTTTAACAGAGCACTCCTGTCCGAGACAGCAAATACCAGAAAGGTTCTCTAAAGCCACAGCTAGAAATGAGCTGCAGAAAGAAGAGCGGGGCCTGATTGGTCTGGAAAGCAGAGCTGAAAACCCTTGCTGACAAGCAACAGTTCTCCCTCTGCCCAGCTTGTCTGAGGTCCTAAACAGAAAACTCTGTTTGCACACTCATTATTAACACATCTATAGCAGTTCTCTGCTGCTAATGAGCACATGTGGTGTTTTCCTAAGAAAGGATGATTTACAGGTTGGCTTTGGAATATACCTTCCCACAAAAACACTGACACACACATCATGAAAGTCCCCCTTGTGAAGGTAAGAAAGTGCAGGAATAACAAGGTCTTGCAGGAAAAATCTGACCAACTAAAAACTACAGTATGTCAGGATTAACAAATACCTGGTTTATGTCAGAACCTGTTCAAGATAAGAGGAAATATTTATTAATGAAATCTAAAGTATGGCCCTTGCAGGTGTGGAAAGAATGTGACAGGGAGACGTTTTCGATCCCCACTTGGCTCCTAGAAACAGGTTTTGCAGCCAGGTTGGTTTTTCTTATTTTCTATTTGGTTCAATCCCCCCACACCCCTTGCCCTCTTCACTATGTTTCCTTGGGGAGTGGGCAGCCCAAGCACCCCATGCTTTGCCAGGAACAGGAGTAAATCCAGAGTAACGCCCGCTCGAGGCTGCGATGTGCGAAGGCAAAAGGAAGTCACTGGGTGGCTAATTCTCGTGCTGATTTGGAATTTCTGATACTGCACAAGTGGCAGGAACAATAAAATCCCGCACACGGACTTATTTCCCCACCCCAAACCAAGCTCGCTTGTCCTTCTCACTCAAACACGTGCTAAAATCAGGGGAAAACAGAAATTTCACACTGCTTTGTTTGATTTCTGTTATTTCTGTGTCTCCTTGTGGGTGGCATTTCCCTTCCCCCCTTCCTTTTTTTCTTCTCCAGTGCAGGAAAAAAGTGATTTACGAAGGAGATAAAGGAGCAAGTATCCTATGAAAGACCTTGCTTAGCCTGAGTACCATGTTTTGGTAAGCATCCTAAGTGAAAGAGAAATGAAGTTAAGTTTTGCACTGAAGTGAACTATTTTTGTACACATGAACTGGATGGTAAAACACCAGTGTCTGGTGGATATGGGGTTAAGGTTGTCAGGCAGCTTCAGTTAACTTTGAAAAAAGATTCACTTTTTTACCCTCTCTCTCCCCAAAGAAAGGGGTCAGTGTTTCACACGAGATAAAGGACACCTTCACCTCTTGATGGTTAAAAAGTCTAACATGAAATAATCAGTTTGTACTTAAAATCCCTGCAAATGTTTTGGGTGGGAAATTTCTGTGGAAATTTGGGTTGAGTTGGGTTACATTTTTTCCTTACAATGACTTTAGTACAATCCAAATTTCCAGACCAAACAGCATTTTTTTCCCCCTGAAGATTTTTCATCATACGGTGACAATTTGCAATGTGTTATTTCAATTAATTGTCAACTATTTCCAGATCTCTGACCAGATTACTGTATATAAAACCGTCACTGCTAGTCAATTTGCTTTTCTTTCCTCTCATTTATTTTCCAAGACAAGAGCTTTTGGGTGACCATCTGCTTCTTATTTCAAACCTGTCTATTTTTGTTAATACCTGATGTCCCATGTCTCTCACAAGAGCTCAATTAAAGATTGATAAGCAGGTTTTTTGTTTTGACACAAGTCCCCTATTCTAAGCAGCAATTACAATCCCAAGTTACTCCTCCAGTGCCGATTTTTTCAAGTGCTTCTTTAAATTCCATTTTAGACCTACATTTGGCAAGAGTTTCCAAATATGCTCAGCTTTATGCATTTGAGTTACCTTATGAAATGAAATAGAGACATTTTGTGTTAAAATATAAGCATTTGTGAAACTGGGGCCTTAGCCCCAGTTAAGCTATGGGCCCTGTCTATTCTTCCTTACTGGTTTCCATACTAAGCCTACTCAGTTTCACAGAATCACAAGGTTGGAAAAGACCTTTGAAGATCATCAAGTCCAACCAATCCCATCCTAAGCTAAACCATATCCCTAAGTACCCTCACCTACCCTTTTTTTGAACACATCCAGGGAAGGTAACTCAACCACCTCCCTGGGCAGCCTGTTCCAGGCCCTGATAACTCTTTCAGTAACAATTTTTTTTTCTAATGTCTAATCTAAACCTGCCCTGGCACAGCTTGAGGCCATTTCCCCAGACCAAAGAGCTTTATATGTCTAATGACCAATACTGTTACATCACTGGTTGGATCAGGCTGGGTCTTTTCTACCTTTAGCTTTAACGAAGCTGGTGTCAGGTAAAAAGCTGCAGGCAGAGTGCCAAATACCAGCCTCACCAGATCTTACAAATGATGTTTATTCTCTTTAACTGTATTGACTTCTTGTCCCCCTCAGAAGGATAAAGCAGCTTTAAACCCTTCCCAGCAGTCCCACTCTTACTGACTTGGAGAAGGCTTGAAAGAAGAAATAACAAGTAGAGAAGTAAGAAATAGTGTCAGCTACCACAATAATCATCTTCCCCAGCATTTCTCTGTTCAGAACCACACAGGGAGCAGCATCTGTGTGACTGCAAGGCTGGAGTAGTGGGATACACAAAGCTTAGGTGCTGTATGAAACCAGCTTTGCTTCCAGATCCATTCTCCTGTCTGGAAAGGACGTGACCTTCCAGTCCTTGCACCTAACTTTTGTGAGCAGGGCCTGATTCTTGTATTAAGAACACTGTCATTGCAGGGGTTTGGGTAAATGGAGAAACAAGAGCCACCCTGGAGAGAGTCAGTCTCTCTAAAATACGAATCACTCACTTTATCTCTCTCCTTTTTCTATCTCAGTAGACCAACAAAAATACCTAGATCAGGATGAACCTTAGCCAGGAACTTCGTACTCTCCAGGTGGGAAGGTGCTCTCATCTCCTCTTTAATTGTCCACAAAAGCAATCAATTATACGTTTTCTCATCTACACTAGGCAGAACATACGCAAAATCCCTAGCTTTTCAATTTTTTTCCTTTGTTTTCCTTACTCTGTTCATATTTTTCTCATAAAGTCTGTCACCAATGGCTAGTTTCTTTCTCTCTGTAATGGAAATTTTGGGAATGGCTGACTACGAAAAAACCCAAATTCTAAATCATTAAGCAATAATTTGGAGAGATTATCTTACCAAGTAATAAGCAGTTTTATAGCAGATTTTTCAACAGGACATATTTCACTTAGAAAATCATCATTTTTTCTCCCTTAGGTTATAAGGTACTTAAATCATTTTTTGAAGGAAGGAGGAAACAGCTGTGGCTGAAGCATGCTTTTTCCATCTGTCATTTTTTCTTTATTTTCTCTTGTTGTGCATGCAGCACTCAGAGCTAAAGCATTAGCAGTGGTGCCAATATTAGAAGTTAAAGAATGTAAGCTTGAACTTGGATGATTTTGGTCAAGGTCTGAGAGTAGGATTTCTTTTTTTCCCATGTTCTCTGCCTGAGCTGGAGGTCACAGTTCTGCTTTCAAAGGCAATGTGAAGAGGCAGGTGCTGGGATGTACTAACTAATGCCATAGCTGTCTGTGGTCCCAGACTTTGAGCTAAGCCAGGAGCAACCTGGATCAAACTTTTAATCTACCAAAAGGAAGGACAAGCACTGATGCCACAGCTGGTTTTGATTCAAGTGTCTGGTTTATGGGGATGACTTTAGGCTGAGATTATTAAAAATAAAAAGTTTAGAGGGACATGAGCAGAACCAGGCTGATGACCTGCATTTAGTTAAGATACACCCCAAAGTCTCCCCTGCTTGTTTAAATAGGAGTTTTCTCAAGTTGTCCCTTCTAATAGATGACTTTCCTTACCCATCACTTTCCATGCTCAGCCTCTCTTGCATTTGCTCAGCTCCATTTTCAGGAGTCACCATTTTGGGTCAGATCTCATGTGTCACCTGTGAAAATGCCCAATTCAACCTTTTCCAGAGGAAGCTTCAGGATGCCCAATTACTAGAAGGTATGGAAAAACAGCCTGGAGATATACCATCCACATCATCAGCGATGCCTGCTGAAGTGCTAAAATCCAACAGCTAGTAATTAAAACTCGTAGCATTCAGGAAAATACTCCCTAAATCCAGTCCTTATTCCAGAGTAGGAGAGTAAAATACAAACAAGGCAAAACAATGAGACAGCTTCCATCAGGAGAGAACATGGGTGAAGGTTTCTAGAGGTCTGATTTCATCTTTCCCTTAATTCCTACAGTCCCTGCTAAGGAACAGAACCCATGAATTGGGAGCTTGAATGCAAAAAGTCCTGCCCTCTTCTGGGCTGAGAAAGGTTATGAAGCTGGGTGAAACATCAGGCAATAAAACCCCAACTATTTGGATGAAAAGAGGTACATATAATCCCACAGTTATTGTTCACTTCTGTGCCAGCTAGAACCGGATTGGCATCTGTCCCAAAAAAGCTAGCACATATTTTGATTGTGATTTTCATTTTGTTCTTCCTTTAAAAAACTGTCCCCATAAAGTCAGCCAGGATTTAAACAAATACATCTATAGCATGATAATACTGCCATTAAAAAAAATAATTAGGAACACAGCCTGAAATAACTATGTAAAGAGACTTGAAAACGTAAATCAGCCCAAGTGTTTGAATAACAGCAAGGTGATGATGGAGACAACGCGAGGTGGTCGTGCTTGAGAACCAAAAGGCTTGTTTTGATAGAAAGAACATCAGAGCAGGGCAAGGTCTGTGTGCTCCACTGCGTTCTCAGGCCAACCCAGCTCCAAGAAAACTGTCAGAAAGGGCAAATGGGCAGTATAATTCTTCCCATGTGTTACTCAGCCCCCACAAAATAAGGTAACTTTCTACTGACAAAGACAGATCTAACCTCTGAAATCCATGCCCCATCATTATTTCTTTCATGGAAAACACTGACTTTCTATTAAATATTTTGTTTCGTTGTGAAGCTATTTGAATGCTATTATTTCAGAGATTTATATCTCCCCTATAGATCCCTACAGACTTTTTATTGATGGAGATAAATATTGCCCCACATTCCTTTATATCATCTGCTGTCAAACATGCCAAAGAGCTTGACTCAACCGTGCATTACAAAGGGAGTTTTTCAGCATGTTTGGATTTAGTTCTCAGTTTATATCTTTATCAAGTGATTTCAGTCTTTTCCACATACATTTCCCAGAGCCACAGGAACATGAGGTGTGCTGGTGTCTCTCCTTCCGAAAAGCCAAGGAAAACCAACAGTAGGAGGTAGTCTAGAAGGGAAGTCATTGCAGCCTGGGGAAGATACTAATAAGAATCAAGCCTAGAGACTGTTCAAGCCTGTCACACCTCTACCGCGCTGCTTGCTCCTCCATCCTAAACACTTCTCTTTGCTGGAGTTCCCAGATTCAATATGAAAGCAGCCAGTGGCTTTCCCATGCTCCTGCAATGCAGTGCTGAGCCTCAGCTTTGCCATGCACCATCAGTGCCAGCAACAAGCCCAAGGCTGCCTCCTCAATCTACAATTTATTTCACAGTCCATCTGTTTACAGTCTGCAAACCCCAAACAGGATTTCCAGCTCCATCACTGCATCCTTCAAAGAAAAGGCAGCCCAACTAAAGCACCCCAAAGCTTCAGTCCATCCTTTCTCAACCAGGGCAGCACTGCACAGAGCTGGACTCCCTTTCAAGCCCTGCAGGTTGCCAGCCCTATAGTGTCGGTCATCATCACACAAGGTTTTCCTCACGTCAGGTTCTCTGATTCAGCACAGAGAAGGTCGTACAGATCTTCCTCTGTGCTGAGTCACAACCTGTTCCTCATTCTCTCAGCAGGAGCTGTGTCTAAGGCAGGACGTTCCTACACAAAACGCACAGGGCTCAGGGAACATGAATGAGTCACTCTTGTAATTTTTTTTATAGCCTGCATTAATAGATGTTAATAATAGCTCTTCAAAATTCTATTACAAATACCAATTTGTTTCATGGTATCGTGTCTTTACCCTATTGCTAAGCTTTAGTCCTTACTAGAATAATTGGATAAGAAACTTAAACAGAAGTTATTGTCCACTTTATGCCTGTGAAATCTTTCTTTGGTTCTCATGTACATCCACCAAGATCAAATAAAGCTCTGAAACTTTTCTCCTTTTAGTGGAAACCAGCATATTAGTAACGCTATTGACATTGGCTCAGAAAACCAGATCAGGGACAGGGAAAGCTGTTGCTTTTTCTATCATCAGAAAGGTGGGGAAGTGGGGAGAGATAAGACAAGGCATATTTGGCAATGTGTGGCATTACCACAGATCAATATTTTTCAGACAGAATGTTTTTCTTAGTTGAAAAATGCTCTGCTTTTGCAAATACAGCTTAGCACATGAAAACAGACTTCTGGAACTTTTCAGGTTTTGTGCATTAAGTTTTAATGAACTTAAAATGATTGTTTTTAAAAAGAAGCCCATCTTTTCCAAACATAGCCTCAATTATAAGCCTTAAACGTTGGATTAGAAGCATGATCTATTCAAAGTATTTTGTTTTCAACTTGGGAAAAAGAACTTCAGGATTTTTCCCTCTCTGATGAGCACTATCTTGGTCATGCACTTTCAAAATCCATGGTAGCATACCGGGAGATAAAAGCCAGGAAAATGAGTATAAAAATGATTAAATGATGGGATGAACAACAGCCAGAAATGCCTGTTGATGACGGTCCTGCTAATGCATATTCATGTCTAACAGGGACAAGGATTCTGGGCCTAAAATGTGCCATCCTTGAACCAAGGTTTAAGGTTTGCAAAGTGGTAAAAAACCTGAAAACACGTTTTTGAGTGGAAAGGTTTAGTCAGCTTCAGAAACAGTTTTCATTTATAATGCATGGAAAATTGCTAATCTTACCAAGTTTGTCACCAAACCAGGGCTAGAGTCTGAATGGAAAAAGTTTTGCAGTCATTTCTGTGAAATGTCATGTAATTCAGCAGAAAAGGAGAAAAACAAGAGAGCATTATTTCAGGCTTTTTTCTTGCATGGTCTGGTAGTTAGTCTTTGTATCTTGTAATCAGGAGCCTGGACTCCACTGACCCCTCTCAGGAAAATCCTTCAGGTACCAGGAAGACATTGTTGATGGGGAAACGAGCTCCCTGAGGACACCTGCTTGACCTCAGAGTCAAGTTCCCCAGCTTCGGAGATTACCGTTTCCTGCACGTAAAATTAGGAATTAAGAGTACTAATTACTGTAGTTCCTCTTCTTAACACATCTGAATGAACATGGTAAGTACATTTTACACTAATCCGATTAACAGATTTTTTTTTTCCTCTTTATCTCCAAAAAATGCCTTGCAGCCCATTGTTTTGCTAGTTAACAATTCTGTGCTCTTACTTTGGGGCCAAATGCAAATATAAAACAGATCATTCCCATTTAACCAATTTTGGGAAGGGAAAAAACCCAAAGCTTTCTGCCTACATAACAGAGTTCAGTGTTAATACATCACACAGATGAAAAAGAGCAAAGCAGGGACCCGCATGACAGAAGTGTAACTGATGCAGAGACAGAGTAAATACCAATGTCAAGGAAATTCATTAGCTAATCTTATCTAAAGAGCATATCTAAATGTGTCAGGTGATAAAAAGCTAGACCAGTTCAAACCAGCTCTCTTAAAGACGCCTGCCTATCTGAGCCATGGAAAGAATGAAAACACACATACTGTATTACATATCACCCCATCACGTTCGACAGCAGCAGCAACAGTCTGGAGATGACAGAAATCTCACCAAGCACATGGATGCTGGAATAATAAAACCTGCTACAGATCCTACTCCTTTTGTTCCCTAATGTCTTTGGCTGGGTGAAAAGTATCTGACATAGGGGCTCCTGAGAGTAAAAAAATACCACGAAATAGTTAAATACAGATGCTATAACATTATTGCTGCTGTCACTGCAACCCTTCAGTGCTGAACTATATTCTTCTTCAGCCCACAAACTGGGACAGAGGAGAGCAGTGACTGGGGTTGGGTGCCTGAGATATAGGTGCCCACAGGAGCCGTCTCCCCTCAGCTTGGGGAGATGACAGGACAGGGGACAACGACACAGACAGACCTCAGGAGCCCTCTTCCCTTGGCTGGGGGAGGATGGACACAGACGGACCCTGGGACCCCTCTCCCTAGAGGGCTACAGACACAGATAGACCCCAGGGGCCCTCTCCCCTGGGCTGCAGCAGCAGGGACGGCTCTATACCTGGGGACCACCTGCTAAGGGTGGGCAGTCACAGCTCCGGGGGGAGTACACAGGACAAGCTGTTGGGCTGGGGAGGAAAACATGAGTTGCACGTTCTCAGAAGCTTAGGGGTCTCTGGGAGCTGCATAAAACACACCAGGAATTACACCATCCCTTACAACAGCTTATCTTTGACCAAGAATGTCACCTTCCAGGCCTAACTTAATGACAGGACTAAAACGAATTGACATTGGTATTGATGTAACATTGTAACAGTTATAGCACTGACATGTGTTACACGTAACAATGCAACAAACACAGTCACAATGTAACAAGTGTAACAAGAGAACTAACAAAGGCAGCTGGTGTTGATGCAACAGATGTGAGGATGTAATGACCATGGGGTAACAATGTAGCAAGTGAGGCAATTAATAAATGTAACATTGTATATGACATACAACAATGTAACGACTATAACCACTGTAACACTTGTAATAATGTAATATGTCACAAAGGTAACATCTCAACCCCTCAGTTTCTGGTCTCACCCTCAGGAACCATCTCCCCACACCGCCTGAAGCCTGACAGTCTCTTGGAAACACTGTCCCTCACTGCTGGGTACCTCCTGTATCCTTAACAAAACCCCCTCCGCGTTCCCGAGTTCACAGACAGAACAGCTGTGCATCTTTATTACACATATGCTGCATTCTGGGTTTGCTTGTTAGCCAGCAGACAGGAAAGTTTTATTTTTAGGCAGATGTGAAAGCCCTAATTTGTTGCAGAGGGGAATAGAGAGCCTAATAATAGCATACAATACAGCCAATGCCAAATTAATTGAGACCAAAACAGGTTACAGCTTACAAGCCAAAGCTACTATTTTCCACTTCCCCAGCCTTCCTCCTCTCTCTGAAACAGCATAGTAGAGTTAGAGCTGGAAGACAGACACCCTACAACATCTATCCATCACCGGAGGCCTTTTGCTATGCCTTTGAGTTACTGCACAATGAGGTTTGTCTTGATCTCACACTACTCAGTGGAGGGGAGCGACTAGCTCATCAGCCCCAGATGACTTACTCCACAGCTGACCAGCATCTTTTGAGTCCCTTGTTGATGAACATGCCCCAGCTTGCTCACAGATGAGCACAGCACAGTGGGAAGGAGCATGGAGGAGGAAGCCTCAGAGCTTCAGAGAAGGTTCTGAGGCACAGCAAAGCTTTTGGTGTGACCAGCTGCATCCACCTTCTCGGTTACAGCCTCCACTAGCCAGGGGCAGATGACCCAAAGGGATGCTGAGAATAGCATGCTGCCTTGCTCTGCTCTCGGGTGACCACACGTGTTTGCTGTCAGCTCTTTCCAACTAGGAGCAGGAGCCTATTTTAAGCGCTCCCTCTCCTCACGCATACACTGTTGCCATAGCTGCAAAACTAATGCACATGGAAAGAAAGGTTCTTACTCTATTGACTCAGCAGAGAGGCATGTTACTGAATCTCTCGGTTTCTTAACTCATGTAAGTGAAAGATAGTGGGCCAGATCCTTCCCCAGCTGGTGCTAAACTGGCATGACTATTGGCTTAGTGAAGCCCTATTAATTCACAGCAGCTGACATACTAGCCCTTTGTTTTCCATTGCTACACCTTCCAGAGTTGTTCATGGTATATTGTAATTAATTCAGCTTCTCCTCTCTTACCTCTCCTTGAAGGATGTAGCTTGACAGACAGGAGAAGATCATACTCTCCTGCTGTCTACTCTTCATTTATCTGAGGATTCAGGGAGTGAGTACACATCAGGCACGTGGTAGAGCTCAGCCTTTAACTTGCATCAAATTTCCAGGGGCACAGACAGGAATTTTAGGAATATTAGGAATATTTAAGGTAAGATTCGAGTGCCCTGTCAGTAAGCATTCATTCCAACCTAGCAGCAGCCTACACTCTAACAGTGGCTTGCACTGATTTTGCTCACGTTTGCAAACTTTCAGCCAACTCAGATGCAACTATAATTGCTAATATTTTGTAGCTGTTTGCCAGTTACTTTCAGAAGAAACCATCCATACACTCAAAACAAGCCCTCTGCAGGTTTGGCTAGCATTTTGAAAGGATACCTGATTTAAATGCTTTAACTTTCCTGCCCATTCCCAATCTTAAACAGAAAAACAAATCAGCACTTTAATAAGAGGCAGTCAAGTCTTCAGTTAGCATGAACTTACAGACCTCCTTTGCCTTCAAGTTTATTGAAGCTTGAGGGTAAGGAAGACACAAAAGGACCTGGATCCTATAGGGAGGAAGATGCTCAGGATATGTAAAAGCAGCAAGTTTTCCAGTTCCTTGACTGTCATGATTGCAGAGTTCCTTGTGGAAAAGACTGGAGTCTGGGTACCAGATCCTAAAGAAAAGGGCAGCGGTCACTGTGAGCCTTAGCAGGGTGAGGAAAGACAGATGTGTCCTTGGTGCATCCAGGAGCTGGGGAGATGTGGGTGGCAAAGGCTAAATCACTCATTCTGTTGCTGGTCTTCAGCAACCAGATGGCACAGTGGGGACTACTGGAATAGAAGTTAGAGATCTGTGATAGCACCAGCACCTGGAGGAGCAGAGGCTGTAGTTGTGCTGAGCAGAAGGATCACAGAAATGGCAGAGATGAGGATAGAGAAGAAGAGTGCCAGGGACTACTGTAGAATATGATTTCTGACAATAAGGCTCATGCCAAAAAAATGAGAGAATAGGAAATGGTTGAGCAAAGAGCAAAACCCTGGAAGAGCAGGGGGTGAGGGCAAGGAAGGGGCTTTGCCTGCATTTTCTCTTGTTTTTCTCTGACTTGCAAGTCTTTCTTTTCCCCCTTCTGACTTGCAAGTCTCACTTTAGTTGGTAAATTAAGGATATTAAGGTTAGGTGAGTGTATCAGTTACGATCACAGCACTGACAATCCCTGGCTTGGTCAGGCTAGGTGGGAGTCTGACAAACAGGTCCCATATATTCAGTGACTGCACTGCAAAGGCTGCCCAGCAGAACTGCTACAGGACTGAGCCATAGGGATGGTATTGCAGAGCTTTATTCTGGGTTTGTTGGGTTGGGGTTTTTTGCACATTTTGCTTTTTCTTTGCATAGCTGTGACAGGCAGCATCTATAAAGATGGATACTGATATGCTCATGGTGAGCTGAAAGAGCACTCTTGTCTTAATCTAAGAGATTCAGACTCCTGTATCTCATCTGTTACTCTTTAAAAAGATGAATTATCGACTTACCTGGAACCTAAATTAATTTATATACATGCTCATATTTAATTTTTCTTTCTGTGACTTCAGTGTGTGTTGGGCTTTGCTGTTTTAGACAGCAATACCCACTTTTGTTTGCACCAAGAAGAGTTTGTAAGACTTCAGCACCATTGAATTCCAGCACCATAGCTCAGTTTAGAGCTGTCAAGCATCATGTTATAAATATTACCTCCTAGCTATTAGTGCTTATGAAGTGATCCAGCTCTTTAAAAAGTCAAGCCATACCATACACTCATGTGGCTTCCTGCAACAGTTAATTCCAAAGGCTGCTTAAACATGTATGATATTTTTCCTTTGACATGCTTCAAATGTATTTGTCATTAATCTTGACCCTTTGACTGTTCCCTGAGGGACAATGAAGTGATCAGACAGCTGTGCCCCTCATAACTTCTAATACTTTAATTAAATCCCCTTTGGACCTTTTTCACTTCTCTATTCTTTCTTTAGGCAGCCACCAAGAAAAACGACCACAATTTTAACATCTAAACACTGGAAACTATGAACATATAACAATGCACAAATAATTTCTTATTTTTCAATTTACTTAATTATTTTTAAATTTAATTTCTGGAATGAATGAATGAGAGTTCTATTTTCTTCTGAAAATTCTTTTTGAAGGCACAGTGGTTTGGCCTCGTGTATAACCATAAACAGAGCTGTACAGCTTTGGACAGATACTTTTAAGAGAGAGTTCAAATCCTGCTCTTCCATAGTTTAACAAGACAATAGTCTTTATAAAACATTTACCCACAGAAATAGTTTATCTGTCCCAAGAAAGATCAATCTCATTTAAAGGTAACTGGCTTGGCTTGCAGATGAAACAATCCCTATCATTTTACTATCCTGTTCTCACATTTCACATCCAAGTTTTGGTTGGTGTTTGGTATTTACTGGCATCTATAGGAATCGCCAAAAATGTCAGTGAATTGGCAAATTGTAAATATCACTGACATGAAAAAAACCAATAAATTGTTTTCCACTGTCTCAAACTTTCCATTAATACATTTTCAAGAGCAAGTATCACTTTTGATTCCCTAACTTTTCTTGGAGGAATTAAAGAAATGAAAACATTGCTAAATTACTTCACAGTATTTGTTTTGCATAGTGCAAGTGGGAGCACATTGCTGGAGTTCAGTTTGGTTTACACCTTCCCCCTGGGGATTATGGGAATGCTCATAGATCCCATTAAGTACTAGAACTGTACTTTTTTATAGAGGTACAGATAAATCTCAGCTCAGCAAAAGGTAATTTTGATCATTTCTGTTAAAAATAACCCAAATGACATAGGCTTTTAGCTAGTTTTGATCTTTTGTTGCAAGCTGACAACCTGCTTACTTGGAAAATGTTACAGGAAGTGGTGCCAGTTCATAGCTTTGCATTGCACTGGTGTGTACCTGCAGTTTAACAGCTTGGCACAGGGAGGTGTCAGTTAGATTTGACTTAATTTTAACCTCATTAGAACTCAGAAATTGAAGATAAGCTCAGCTGCATGCTCAAAGGGAGCCAGCTTAAACCCCTGCAAAGACAAGTGGGTTTTGTGGCACACCTTTCACCCACCCAGGGTGAAATGAAAACTATTTCCCAGTGTTCAGAAGATGTAGGAGAACCTCCAAAACAGACTGCAGTACTGTCATTGCCATGTTCTTTGGACTGGGAGCCCCCTCCCAGTTTTCTTCTTATCTAAACCTGCTTTGTTAAGGAGAAATGTTTCTGTGGGCTCTGTTCTCCTCCATCCAGGACCCCAGATGTTTTCATGCATCTCCTGTTAGCTGCATGACCACGAAACACCTCACTTCACTGGAACGCTTACACAAAGGACACTGAGGTACTGTGAGCATCCCCATTCAGAAGCAGCACCCAAGACATGCTAACTCAGCAAGGCTCTTCCCACCAGTCTGGTAGCTTGGACACCTCTGAACTTGCAGCATATTGTATAAGGCATCCCTAACTTTTCAGTAAAGGCAGGAAAAGCCTATTTTTAGACCTAGATATCCCAAGCCCAGCAGATAAGTTATCCAGCAGTGTCATCACTTCTGCATGCTAGAAAGCCAGCCACAATTTTTACTCATTCAACCTACATTAAAACAAGTCTGCCAGTAAAGGTGCCTTTGGGGATAATTCTGATGCAGAAGCAGGACAGCTAATAAACAGCTCTCATAAGCCAAATTCCTTTTCCCTTCGGTATGAGGGGGGCATGCCCTACAACAGGGAAGAGCCACTGCCTCCCAAAGCAGCTGAAGGGGGACCAGACCTCTAAGTTCAACCACAGAAAGGTTTCAATGAAGCAGCACTAGATGGAGCAAATTTAGACTAGCATGGCAGGGAGGAAAAGGGTGTCCGAGATAAAAGCAGCTTATAAAATAACTTGGAATGTCAGCACATGATTATGTTGTTTTCCCCTCAATCATTAGACTGCTGTGTTGCAAAACACCCTGAAGCTTGAGAAACTGCTAATGGGCAACAGCTTTGGAATGTCATAAATGCTAAGTTTTACTGGACTGGAAAGACAGCTTATTGTACAGTCACAATTCAGATGGGGAAATATTTGGACACTTGCAGCTTGTAATAAAATGAGAGAAAGTGGATTAGTAGGTTTTGTAACTCATTAAAAGGGAAGAGCTACAGAAGAAAGTTGTGGGAAATCTGCACCCACAACAGACAGCACCTCAGCCAGGTTCTTTCATGCCCCATACCTGGGCAAAAATAGCACCATTAACTCCCTCTGCCCCATCAAGGACAAACAACCTCAACTTAAAGACAATTTACAGATGAGAGAATCAAACACATGATAGTACTGAACCTGGAAAACCTCAACTGTGAATAAGGAAGAGGCTTTGCTTATGGTTTGAAGGTGAGACATCTTTCAAGACAGCAGGACCTTCACAACGCACAGCACGCAGCTGCTGTGCACACAACACCAAGTCCAAGCCCAGATGACTATAGGCCTACGTGGCTTTTGGCTAAAGCAAGTAGTAGGATGAGCTTGTATCTGCCTTCAATAAATCACATTGACTTGCCCCAAGACTAATCATAATGGAATGAAAAAGCCTTTTACTTTAATAAAGCAGAGGGTGATTCCAAAGGTAAATTAGGAAGAGATACATTATAAAGAATAAAAATTCATTTTAAAGGTATTGGAAGACACTGAAAGGCTGTAAAATACCTCACTGGCAGCCTCCATGATTAGCATCAGCTTTCTGCTCTTTGTTTTAAGAGAGCTAGTTCACACTCTGCAAGAGACAGACATGCAGTAACGATGCCTTTTACTTGCTAAGATATGGCAAAGTTGACCTGTTAGATAAACAGATTTGTTTAACCATTACATTTTCCCTATGCCAAATGAAAACACATAAAAGTGAAAGATTCAACAGCTTTGTATATATTTTTTTTTGCTTGAGCTGCACAATGGAACTTGTTTGTACTCTTTGCCAGAACAGTAAGGCTCTGCAGCTCTGAATTTGGCAGGGATGGAGCCCAGTCCAAATCACTCTCCAGCAATTGCTGGGAGAGAAATGCCAACAATTTGTTTTTACACTTACAAGATGTGTCGTGTACAGTACAGAGTGATCCTAAACAATTTGAGCTAACCATCTGATTGATCTTAATTAACATTGGAAATTCTAAGAAGCCACCAGAGCTGGGTCCTCCCCACAGGAGCACAGTGAAGGAGCAGTTTGTGTGGTATGTAGCAGTTTCATAGAGGATGAGCCATCACCCATTGAGGTTGATGGAAGGATTATCACAGACTTCAGTGAATGCTGGGTCAGGGCTCAGATACAGCTTGATTACAGCCCCTTAATTAGAGCTTGCCCATGACATCTGTAAACTTCGCAGTAAGCCATATTATTCAATACCAGCATCGTTAAAGATGCTTGTTAGGGTTCTGTCACTAGGCAGAGGTGAAAGACTTCAGGAGAAACAAGTTGGAATTATTGTGAGTATTCACTTTTATTAATATGAAGAGTTAAATAATCAATCTAGACTGACAATTTTCTTTGTTGTATCTATAAAAGCATCAGTTTTTCATTTTGATGTTTGACTTTTATTCTGATGCTATGACTCTTTACGTGTTTATTTGCTTAGTCACTTGCCTTTGATTCTCATGTGTAGATATTAAGTTCTTCTACTCCTTTTTATACACGTTTTCTACAAACACCACTTGTTACAGCCTAATTCACACAACTTCTCATTAATGTAATGCTTGTTTTTGCAAGCATTATTATAATCAAATTTGTAATAGGACAAACATTTGTCAGACATTGAGCACTCAATCTTGTTACATACATTTGTCAAAGTGGCAAGTACATTTCTCCACAACTGCCACCTGATAATTACAGCATAAAAAGCTCCCTCTCTCTATGGAAAATTAAGTAACTTTTTATATGCTGGAAGCACACAGTTGCAGGCTAAATATTGTGTGTGGTTTTATTTTACCAACAGATAGCTTAGCTCCATAGCTTGCTGAGCCTTGTAAAGCACTGTATTAGTAACTGTTGATGTGCTTAAGTCTAAAATAGTTTATAGGTGGTATTTTTTTCTGACAATGCTGACTAAAGTTACCATTTGATATACTGGAAATTCTTAAATAGCACCAACAACAGTCCACTAATAATAACCTGAGTGGCTGTAGAAGACTTGAGCTGAACCCTAGGCCTGCCTGTTGCTGGGAAGGAATCCTATTGGGCAGTAGCTAGGCTGCCAGTTAGGATTTTCAGGTGCATTTCCTCACCTTTTGTAAGTTCTGGTAACTTTTTATTTCCCCAAATATCTGGGACTGCTTTTAGAGAACACCTGGTGTTCAAACTATATGCATCTCATGGGAAGAGCCAAACACTTGCGTATCAATTGTCACCAGAGATAAAGCAAAACACCTTGGCCAAAATTATTTACATCCTTCATGGAGACAGAAAGCTTTTACAGTTACATGTTTCTTGCCTTGATTATGCTTAGCAAGGAGAAAGACTTCCCTATGCCACAAAGCCAAAGCCTTCAAATAACTCCCACAAGCTGGCAATGTTATTGCTACTACTCGATCTGTGCCAGTGACCGCAAGTGGGGCTTGCTAACCTGACTTGGTTGCTGCATCTCATGATGCTCCTGCTTGGAACAGCACAAAACCTGAATATTTTTCCATGAGATTTAATTGTGAAATGATGCAATTTTCCTATTTTTATACCAAGAATAAATTACCTTTGTCTCCTGCCACACTCTTCCAGTACAAAAGGAATGAACATCCAGTTCCTTACATCAATTAAGGCTCTGGGCAAAACTGATTATTTTTATTAGGTTTTTTTTGACAGAGCAATATGAACATAGTATCATAAATATAAGATTCTCATGGATAGGGGTAATAAACATTAGGATATTTGTTTTTAAAATAAACACAACCTAGCATAACAGGAACAGATGAATGAACTTCTGGAGGATCTTGAAATGTCTGCATACAATAGGAGAGTAATATATACAATTAAGACAAATCTATAAGTTATTCCTACAAAGGACTATTTTGAGTTGTGTGAAATGAAGTAGAATAATTGTGATCATCTTACATTTACTTTTTGAAATGCATTTTAACATCCAAGCTAAAGAACAGGATAAAAAGCTTGAGATCAGCATGCACCACACTCCCTGAGATCCAAACCACTCTGATTGCCTTTTTTGTAGCCAGAATTTTACATTTCAGGGAGTTTGTAGCAAGCAGCTGAAATCACTGTCTTATGAGACATCATTGCCATTTCAAATGCTGTGATGAATATAGATGTATTCTTATTTTATTTTTAGTAAACCAGGGACTTCTCCCTAACCTTACACTTCAAGTGTCTGGAGCCAGAGCAGTCATATCTACCCTGAAGAGCAGGATTCTCCTGCTTTGGCAGCTACATGGTGGCAGTGGTTCTACTGAGGAACCATCGCATTGTTCTACCAATGTTCAAGTTCCCCCATCCCTCCAGCTGAGAATCACAGAGAAATCTGGAGACACAGATGGACCAAAACTGTGAATCCCAAATGACCCAAACTGTCACCCATCTTTTCCATGAGCTAACAGCAGACTGCTTGCATTCTTGTATGTACAACCAACAAACAAGGTGTTGTGTTATATGGGTTACAGTAACAGTAGGGTGGAATGTAAAACCTGCCTAACCTTTCCCCATGTGTATATTTATTTTACAGCCTTGTTTTTCCACAGTTGCCATTGGGTGTAGCTCCACAGCTGTCCTTGCTTGCTGGCAGTGTATTTTTATTCACTTATCTCCAACCTAGCAGTTATTTTTTTCCATCAGTGCTGAGTTTCCAACTCCCTGACCCCCTGCAAAGAAGAAAGGGGTCCTCTTTTCACCTCTGAACTTGGTCCTTTCTGCAGCTTTATCAGGGATGCACTGACTTCTGAGGTTTGGGACAATCCATTTACCCTCTCTCAATAGGTTTCTTACTTTAAATCTAGCCATGATCTCTGCTGGTGGGAGACTTCATTGACCTTCCAGATCAAAGTATCACACTGCACAGAACACCAGTGTTTCATCTGATGTTTCCTCTTACTTCCCCCCATGATCTGGAACACATGCTTTCCCAGTTAAGAGGTAGAAGCTTCAGTTTTTACTTGGGTTTAATGCAAAGAATCTCTTATTTTCAGCCTGCTACTGAGTCGTTAACTTTGATTCATTCACACACACATGATATTGTAATTCCTGGATTATTCAGCCAGCTAGAAGAGGTTTCAAAGAAGTCAAAAGATTCAAGCTCCCCATTCTACCACAGAACAGACTATGATCTTGACCGTTTGTTTTTGTTATTTAAGCTTCCCACTTGCAAACCTGAGACATCTCCCTGTGCTGCAGCACTAAGTGGATAAGCACAACGAACATTAGAAGCATTCAGAGAGGCAGCCCATAGAACATGCAACTGAACATCTGACATGTAAAGAAGATAGATTTGAAGAAAAAAAGCATGGTTAAAATCTCAAGCTCAGGGCTTATCACAGCTGAAGAGTGAACTTGAAGCAGCCAAGACAACCAGCTGACAAAATGATGAGCTGAAGAGGAGACAGATCAAAACACCTGTGGCCAATGGCCTTTTTCCATTATGCATAGAACTTGACAGGAACCTCACTAGGAACTGATGGACACTCAATCAAAAGGTCCTAAACCAGGAAACTTGACTTAAAGAGAAAACTAACCCTTTTACTGAGCTTGGAGAAAGACTCAAAAGTCAAGGAACAAGTATGGAGGTGGCTCCCACCACCCCATCTTGTTAATTTGGCCAGACTGAGCTGCTGCATTCTGTAAATAGTTCTGTTAATAGAGCACAAGTTTAGTTTTACAAGCACGCTTTCATGTTCTTATTCTACACGTGATACTTGAAACATATTTAGGTACCTAATAGTAGGCAGACAGATACCAAATTTTTGGCCTTGGGTTTTAAGAGCAGAGATGGGGAAGAGTCCCAAAAGCAGATCCAGAGCATCTTAACAAAGGGATGGGTACACGTATGTCTGGAAAGCACCTGTTAGTGGAGATTAGCAAATAAATCTTTGAGGAATAGATGAATAGCTCCCCTACCCATGACACAGTATTGGAAAGAGAAAATGACATCCATAAAAATAATCTGCAAATATAAAGTCCTGGACCTCTAGACTGGAAAGCTTATTTTTAAGCCGTTATTTTTATGTGTTATATGTTTCCACTTAACATTACAGGCCTAATCATTTGCAGCATAGGAAAAGGGTTGAAGCCCACTTGCACACACCCATATTTCCATACACAGCCTGTTTGGGAGCGTTATCTTCCTGGCTGAGCAGCTGCTTGACTTGTTCACACAAATGAAAGCTCAATACACCCCAAATGCACTTTCCTTTGCTTCTCCACTTTCACTTCACGACAGTAAATGCTCTCACCTTGCTCTGCTGCTTCTCAACATGCACATTTAGAAAATAAATGAAAATGTTAAAAAAGCAACCAGCACAGCTTGCCCTTGCTACAGTAGAAGTCATCTTGAAGACTGTATTCGTTTTCCAGCTGGATGTACCTTCCCAAGAATGGTTCTGAGTCAGAGACAGTTTCAAGACAAGCAATGTATATATCTAATAGTTGCTCTGAAATCATAGAATCATAGGGGTTGGAAGGGACCTCAAGAGATCATCAGGTCCAACCCCCCTGCCGAAGGAGCTCCCCATCTCATATTGCACAGGTCGGTGTCCAGACAGGGCTGGAATCTCTCCGGAGGAGACTCCACACCCCCTGGGCAGCCTGTCCCAGGGCTCCCTCACCCTCACTGGGGAAAAGTTCTTCCCCATGTTGGTGCGAAACTTCCAACGCTCCAACTTGAGGCCATCACCCCTTGTCCTGTCCCCACAGACACTGAAAAGGGGCTGGCCATTTCCCCCTGCATCCCATTCTTAGGCTATTTATAAACATTAATAAGGTCCCCCCTTAGTCTTCTTTTCACTAGTCTGAACAGACCCAGCTCACTAAGCCTTTCCTCATAGGGAAGATGCTCCAGGCCCTTCATCTTCATAGCCTCCTCTGGACTCTCTCCAGGAGATCCCTGGCTTTTTTATACCAGGGAGCCCAGGACTGGACACAATATTCCAGGTGGGACCTGACCAGGGCAGAGTAGAGGGGGAGGATCACCTCCTTCAACCTGCTGGCCACACTCCTCCAGATGCCCCCCAGGATCCTACTGGCTCTCTTAGCCCCCAGGGCACATGGCCTGCTGGCTCATGGCCACCCTGTCATCAACCAGGACCCCCAGGTCCTTCTCAGCAGAGCTCCTTTCCAACAGGTCATCCCCCAGCCTGTACAGATGCAAGCAGTTATTTGCTTAGGTGCAAGATTCTACACTTACTTTTGTTGAACCTCATTTGGTTTCTCCCTGCCCAGCTCTCCAGCCTGTCCAGGTCTCACTGAATGGCAGCGCAGTGTTCCTGCCTGTCAGACACTCCTCTCAACTTTCATAGAATCATAGAATCATAGAATGGCATGGGTTGGAAGTGACTCCAAGGATCATAAAGTTCC